>OY757915.1:103339494-103351994 GCA_963585895.1 Sepioteuthis lessoniana
CTATTGTCCAGTCTTAGTAGGGTGTATTCCAATTCCTGCTGAAGCTGTTCATTTGAAGCGGAAATCATAAAAATTGGCCAGTCATCTCATAAGATGCATAGCAATAACATAGATGATGAGCGGTACCCTTCTCTTACAAGGAAGAATTTTTAGCATCAAAACCTTCCAATAAGGATGCATATAAAATATGATTGCTTTCCTTCAAATCATTTGGATATGAAAAGAGGACAGACAAACAAACCATTTAAAATTATCAATATCGATTATAGCTTCAGTAAGAAAGAAAGAAAGAAAGAAAGTTGTGTCCACCTGAAAATTTGAATGTGACCCTTGCAAATCTCTGTTTTTTCGATGCGCTAAAAGATAAATACCTGCCCAATGTTTTTTTAATAGACAGTTTCATCGATGAAGAGTGACTTTTTTAAAACTGCAGGTAATATTGTAAATTTACGAGAGAACATTCGTGCGAGATCACTTGAGTGTGCGCGAACCCCCAACAAAGACTTAAAATCTTTGTATCACAAACCTAATACGATATACTGGTTGAATTCAACGAAAAAAAAAAGAAACAATATGTACTATGCTTAGAGTAGTCTGCTTCAAGGCCAAAAATGTCGGACACCCAATAATTATCGAACTGAAAGAGCAGTTATTATTTTCTTTACTAGAATGGGATTAACTTCTCTGTTTGTTAAAAGTCTTCTACTAATTATCACTAGATGGTGTAATCATTGTAACGGAGCCTGGTATAAAAGAAAATAGCATGAAGGCCTCATTCTCTTTTCTTACAGGATGGCTTACACATCAAGGCCGTTTTTTGTCTTTTTGAGGGACGTTTCGCCCCTAGAGTATTTGAGGCGGTGTGAACACGATACTATAAAATAAAACACAATCTGCAATGCCGTAAGTTTACTTTCGTACATACAAGCATGTTTTAAAAAATTACTCTCAACCAACAACTAAGTGACTATTCTTAAATATATAAGTCCCTCACAAATTTTTTATATCCATAACAAACTTCTCACGCTTGTTCGTACGGTAAAAGGCTCTTCAACTTACACGCCTTCATTTAAATATTTTGTATTTCATTTTTTATGTATTCAATTTTCTATTAATTTTGGTCTGACAATGCTGAATTGTTTATTGTTTTATATTCAGTCTTGAGAGGAAACTATTTTTCTCGAATTCTGGGAAATGGTATTTCCGACATTGAGAACAGACACCTATTATATTCAAAACCTTCCACAAAATATATAACTCTAATGGGATGGAGGGCTCAACAATTTGCTGACATCCTAACGTTTGAAGAGAAAAATCCAACTTTCTAACGAACAAATATACAACTATCATGCTATTATCCCAAAACTTACATCCCAGCTATGGGTTAAATAGTACCGCTACTGTTCTTATAGGAGAATGGATTTGGCATTAAATAACCTACAATGGTTGATATGCCATTAAAAAAAAACAAAAACAAAAAACCAAAACTTACATCTATCTGAAACAAGATTACTAGTCTGTAGCAGCTAGTAAGAATCAATCTCATTGTATAAGTACGATGAGATGCTAATCAACTTGTATGGAGATTAGAGTGCTATAATTAGAAGAACAGATAAAACATTTATTAGAAAAATTAGTTTTATTATTATTATTATTATTTACTCATTAGAGTTTTTCAAGTCAGCATTAGCTGATGGTCTTTCACTGGAGTTTGAGTGACAGCAAGTTTCCTCAACTCTCCAGGACTCTTTTCAGTATTCTGTCCGTTCTCAATAATGCTGTAGTTTGGATGGTCTCCACTTGTCCGCTAACTTCCAAGTTCTCCAGCCCCTTTAATAATCTTTTTGTTACTGTACCAAAAGCACCTATCACAAGTGGTATAACTGTCACCATCATGTTCCATAGTTTTTCAATTCCCTAGCAAGGTCGAGGTATTCATCCTTCTTTTTACATTCTTTCAGTTTTATTCTGTGGTCAGCCGAGACAGCAAAGTCAACAATTTTGCAAATTCTCTTTTTTTTTACCAACACCTCCGCTCAAGCAGGATATGACACAAGGTCAATTTTTAAGCGGAGTTTAACAGGTTTGAATTCAGAGTTTCCCTTCTCCTAGACTAGTTGCCTCACCAAGGCTGAAGAACCTAGTCTGTCCTATTATTTACCCATAGCTGGAGGGAGAATCACTGGATTCATACCTTTCCCAAGGGTATTAGTCCTATGTGAAATGCAGTCAGCCTAGTCCAGGATTTGAACTCGTGTCGCCGTATCCATTTCCTATGACGGTAACCATTACACCACGGGCACCTCCGTGTTGATCATAATTAGGACTGGTCTTCTAGCCGAGATTAGGTGATCTGTCTGTATGTCAAAGTCCCAAAGGAGTTTATGTGTTTCATTTTCTATGGCAGCTGCTGGGTTGTTCGTATGGTCAAATTTAAATTTCTTGCACATCTCCCAGTGGATCACCTTGCCGACCCAGTCGTGTCTAGTCTTTACTCCTTCTGTGCAAATTTGCTGCATTCGTTTATTATGTGATTGATGGTTTCATCTCTGTCACCGCATAGCCTACATTTGCTATTTTGTTGCGTCTTATCTATTTTCGCTTTGATATAATTGCTTCTTACTATTAGAAGAGATTCTGTTTCTTTCTTAAAGTTTCCTTTTTTTAGCCATGTCCACGTTTTCTCGTGTGAGATGTTGTTTATTAGTTGTTTAAAACACCCATAGAGTTGTTTTTCTTCCCATTTTTGTTTCCTAGTTATTGTCAATCTGTTGTCCATCGTGTTGTCAGTATCGTTTCTGATGGCTGTAATCAGTCCTTGTTCGTGTTTTTCTATGTAGTGTTCGAGTCATCGTATCGATGCGTCAACGCTGTCTTCAATGCTGGCTAGTCCTCTTCCTCCCTCTTTTCTTGATACGTATAGTATGTCAGCGTCGTCTCTGGGATGTAATGCCTTATGCATGGTCATTAGTTATTATTATTATTATTATTAATATTACTTAACTCCTTTGAGAGTTTTTCACATCAGCGTTAACTGATGGTTTTTTTACTGGAGTCTGAATGACAGCAAGTCTCCTCAAGTCTCAATGACTCTTCTTAGTATTTTGGCCAATATCATTAGTGTTATAGTTTGGGTGGTTTCCACACGTCCTCTTATTTCAAGTCTTCCTGTCCCTGTAAAAATCCTTTGGTGACTGTATCGAGCGCGCCCATTACAATTGGTATCACCGTCATTTTCATGCTCAATAGTTTTTTCCAGTTCTCTAGCAAGGTCTAGGTAATTATCTCTCTTTTCGCTTTCCTTCAGTTTTTCTCTGGGGTCAACCGGAACGGCAAAGTCTACTATTCGGCTGGTTCTCTTGATGACTATCACTAGGTTTAGTCGTCTGGCCGCGACTAGATGATCCGTTTGTATCTCAAAATCCCAAAGAAGTTTGGGCATCTCATTTTCGAGGACAGATTTCGGGTTGTGCATAGACCATTTGGGCATATACGTATGGTCAAATTTAAACTTCTTGCACTATTCCCAGTAGGTCACCTTTCCCACCCAGTCGTGTCTAATCTCATACTCTCTTTGTGCTAATTTACTGCATTCGCTTATTATGGAATTGATCGTTTTATCTCTGTCACCACATAATCTACAATTGCTATTTTGTTGCGTCTTGTCTGTTCTTGCTTTGATATATTTAGTCCTTATGGCGTTGTTTTATGCTGCTATCAGAAGAGATTCAGTTTCTCTCTTAAGGTTTCCCTTGTTTAGCCATATCCAAGTTTTTGCTTGTTTGTCGCTTGAAATGTTCATACAATTGTTTTTTCTTCTATTTTTGTTTTATGGCTATAGTTGTTCTGTTGATGCTTATGTTGTCTGTATTGTTTCTAGTGACTGTAATCAATCTTCCTCCGCGTTTTTATGTAATCTTCTAGTCACTGAAATCTGGCGAATCCTCTTCCTCCTTTTCTTGACACATACAGTCTGTCAACGTCATCTCTGGGATGTAAGGCCTTATACATCGTCATGAATTTTCTTCTTTTGTATATTTGTTGAAGTTCTTATCTTGTACATTTTAAGAATGGTTCCGAGTATCTTACGAGGAGAACAGCCTAAGTATTTATCTCTTTGGTGAGATTTCTTCTATATAGTTTGGCTTTCAGTAGTTTTTTCGTTCTCCTGAGATATTCTTTTTTCTTTCATCTTCGCATATTTGATGGTGTCCGCTTCCAATATTCCCAAGTATTTGTAGGTTTCCTTTTCTCCGAATGTTCTGATTTTTCTTGATTTAGTAGTTCTATTCCTTCAGTCATTTGTTATTTTCCGCTTTTCATCATTATCATGCCACATTTTTCTATACCGTAGCATTATTATTTGTTTGTTATGACTCTTTGGGCATTTCCTCTTTTTACAATCTTCTCATATCAACATTAGAAAAAAAAGAAGAGAATCTTTGCATAAAACATATACAGCATTAATCCAATATCAATATAATATATTAATATATCAATATATAATATCAATATAATTAGTATATATATATTATTATTATTATAATTAATATATATATTAATATATTAATATATAATATCAATGTAATATAATAATATAAAGATCAAATTATGTCTGGTAATTTATCCAATATTTCTCAAAAATATTTGCTTTTTATTATCTTTTTACCCGCCCATTGGCCTATTGGGTAGAATATTCGCCAATGGCTCGAGAAACCGGTGTTCAATCCCAGGTCGAGTCATACCAAAGACTGAAAAAAATGGTACTAGATATCTCTTTGTTTAACACTCAGCATTATAAGGTACGTATCAAGGATAAAGTGGAGCAACCAAAGGAAAGGAATATCGCCCTTCCCTACACCTTGATGCAGTAGCTATTGAAAAGGGAACCTTTGGGTTGCTCTCGACTACGGTCGCCAACTTTACTTACTATTTTCTTGCATCAGATTTAAGAAATATTTGCACAGCACATATATGCTATTAATACAATATCCATATACAGAGCAATTTCTGTTATGTAATTCATCTAAGATTTCCCCCCAAATCCCACTTAAATTCTTTCTCTTACCATTATTTCTGAACTCATCCAATTTAATCTTATTTTTTATAGTATTGTTGTTTTTGATCTGATTTGGAATTCATTCCAAAAATATGTTATGGAGGTTCCAGGGCAAGCTGTGTTGCCGTTTGCTATCTGACTCCATTCCGGGTTATCCCACTCTTATCCCACTTTTGTTTCGTTGGTTTAACTTCTTGGATAAGAAAGCCGTAAAAGAATTATATGAAAGAAGATAGTAACAGTTAGGCGACGAAGACATTTTTTAAAAATATTTTTCCTTTATTTCTGAGTTAAACAACCATTCAGTGGGTGAGGAAATTCTCCCTGAATACAATTGAAATGGTTGAATCCCCCAGTCAAGGTGTTAAAAATGCGTTAGTCGTTTCTTGGGTATATATGTGTCCATATTCGTTATCTAAATGCTTTTGTGATGTGTTAGTCACTTTTGGGAGTTCGTCTAAATCCGACGTTTTAGTTATGGGTTGGTAGTGAAAGAGACGACTACTACCAGTGGAAAGGTTAGCCTATGCGTCGTCTAAAGACGGACAAATGGCGTCCTCCACCAGTTCGCAAGGTGTTGTCACTCTGCTGGTCGCTGCTGAAAGAGAATTAGATTCCTCCTTTTGTCGGGACTGTTCCTTTTCTTTGCGCATGCGTCGCCCCTACTCCTGTCAGAGGCCTCTGGGAGTTTCTGCATATTCTAATAATCATTTTAATTCAATTTGATTTTTTATTTATTCCCTACAATGTTAATCTATAAACAAAAAAATAGAATTGGTTAGTAGACTTAGTTTATGAAATCTGCCTTGACGGTAAATTTTCACTTCAAGGATAAATATTAAAAATGTTTACTATAATTCGAAATTCTATAAATTATTTTAAAAGTTTCAATTAGATCACCTCTCGTTCTTCTTTCTAGTAAAGCTGCTTATTCTAATTTCTCTAATCACTCCCGATAACTGTAATCTTTTACTTTTTTATTAGTTTTGTCCCTCTTCTTGGCTTTCCTATCTCAATATTACTCTAATTTCCTTGTGTAGATTCTGGAGTCAGGCCTGAGTACAATATTCTATATGAGGTTTTATTAGGGTTTTATATATTCTAAAAAGAAAATTTGTTTCCCTTGAAATAAAATTTCTAACCATTCTATTGATTTCAAAGGCATGTTCACCTATCTAGGGTTATTTTATGCCAAGAGGTCAGGGAATCGCATACATTGTATATTTATAGTTACATATTTTGTGTGGTTGTTTCTTTAGAATTTTTTTCTCGTGGTCCTATCAAATACAAATAATTTTTAAACAGATGCATTTCGTCCATAGATCGGACCTTAACAGGTGCTAACAACCCGGGTCAGAGTGGACCTGGGAGTAATATCAATGAAGGGGTATCTCCCCATATCTCCATAACTGGATCCTCACCACTAGATGCATTTTAGTGTTATACAAAGGACGCCCCTCTCTTGGGAATAGTGTCAGCCTATTCTGAGCCCCAGATTATTTAGTGAACTTTACATTTATGATGCAAAAAATGAACAAACAAACAAACAAACAACAACAACAACAACAACAACAACAACAACAACAACGAAAAAACAATCTTTATTAGGTTGTATTTGCTCTTCTCGCCGCCCAGATCAAGTGTCGCACAAGGCGTTTTTAGAGCGGAAGCCGGACACGGGCCGAAGCGTACATAATCAGCGGTTCCAGAAATTCTTGGTCCTGTCGGCATTCCTCTGTCGAGACCCCTCAGGCACCAAGCAATGAACTTGGTCCTGCCGAAGCAGGTGAAACCCTGGGAGGATGCATCCTGAGGCTAAGTAGTCACCGCCTTAGTTAACGAGCAAGACCAGGCAAACGAAACCACACAAGCCGGTTCATGTACCACCAACACGACCGAGAAATATGTGGCACATCCACAAGGCCTTTCTCATTATTTTGTTAAGGGTACAATCTTTGTTGGGTTTGTGGCGTTCACTTAACGCACTTTGTATATACGTAAAGTAAAGTAAAGTTAGCGACCATAGTCGAGGGTGACCCGAAGGCTCCCTTTTCGATAGCTACTACACCAAGGTGTAGGGGAGGGCGCTACTCCATTCCCAGGATTGCTCCACTTTACCCTTGAACCGTACCTTATAATGCTGAGTGTTAAGCAAGGTGGTATCAAGTACCATTTTTAAAGTCTTTGGTATGACTCGACCTGGGATTGAACCCAGGTCTCCCGGGCCATTGGCGAACACTCTAACCGCTGGGCCAATGTACGTAAACATCTGGTATTAAGTCAAATATTGATTTCTTACTAATCAATGAATTATTTCTATTCTTATTTTTTTTTAAATTTCTTATTTATGATAATGTTTTAGTAAATATATTTTATTTCATCTGTGTAGCAGTTTGTTCTGGGTCAGTGACATATTCTTCGTAAATTGCTCGGGCAACTATCAAACTACCAAGTGTTACGAGTAGAAAAGAATAGCGAATCATTATTCAAGCATTCATATTTCGTGCTTTTCCGGAAATATTCGGAGAAACGAACGGTCAATCTATCGATGTATAAACTTTTGTAAGATGCAAACACAAAAATATCAATCTACAATTGGCAAACCGAAAGTGAAATCAAAACATTAACGAACGCAAGCTAAATCTTTCAATCAATCATTTTATTTATTGAACATGTACTTCTGCGTGGGTAGACTTGTACTTAAGAAAATAAAAATAAAAAGAATAAATGAATAAATAAATAGATAAATAAGAAGAACGTTTCCTTTTACTGTATTTGCATGTAGCGTATGAAAGCCAATTCTTTTAATATTAAAGAAGATTTTATTTTTGAAAAAAAATCTGATTTTTTTAACCATCACGAGAAATAGCTTCAGGATTATATGAGTTATACGTAAAATGTTTCTGCGGCAGACTCTATAAAATCAGAAAAAAAAACTTTTTGAAAAAGCCGGCCAAAAAATACACATACATTCTCAGAGAGAGAGAGAGAGAGAGAGAGAGAGAGAATCATGATTCAGCCCATCTGAAGAATTCCTTTGGTGGAATGGTAAGGGTTTGGTACGATCTCAAGCTTTATGAGATTAAAGAGAAACTTGGTTTGAAAATATTTGTTCCTTTAAGTTCCCATACCAAATATGAGAACTTGAGAAACGTAGTTTTTCAAAGAATATATATATATATATATATATACATGTGTGTGTGTGTGTGTGTGTGTGTGTTGGTGGTGGTAGTGGTCCAACGAAAGAAAAATAAATATTCTAAAATGAATTGGTCTGCAAATGAATTTGTATTTGGTATTTAGGTTTTCATTCTTTCCTATATTTGTGCTCAGCACGTGTTTCAGTCTTCTTCAGGAGATTTATAATGGTTAGGGTTTTGTGTCTGTGAATGTCCGCCAGTGAAAACCTCAGGCCTCCGCAGATGTTTTTTTTTATGGATGTATATACAAGTATGTACTGTATGTATGTGAGTGTGTGTGTTCGGAAACATGCACTTTTTTGCATTTTGTGACAATATGCATTGTGTGTTCCCCAAAGTTAGATGAGGTTAGTGTGTGTTTTAATTTTTCAAATCATCGAAAGAACTAGGAACTCCCCAAAAACATAGCGGTGAAGAACCCTTTGCATATGCCTCAACATGAGCAAAAGCAAACTTGAACAGTTCACAGAAATATCAAAGAATCTCAAACAACTTAAAAATAAGGATAGAATTAAAAACATACTAGACACAACAATAATCACTGAAAGCAAACGACAAGCAAAAAACTTAAAACACACTAACTTCATCAAAATTTCGGGAACACACAACGCATGGAGTATGAAAATGCAAAAATAAAAGATGAGGAGAATGTAATATAACCATAGAAGGAAAATCCTATACTTTCGAAAGCCCAAAACAATATTCTTAATAAATAAAAATCTAAACTGCAATTCAAAAAACGTAGTCGCCATAATCGAACCTCACAACTGTAAAAATGTGTTCAAAGGCTGCACTCAGGCTCTCTAGAATAGAGTCTCTTTAGATAAAAGCAACATTAAATTACCAGAAAATTGAAAACTCCATGTATCAAAACACCTTTATGAACACTGCAATGAAAACTTCAAAATAATATCAATATATCAGACTGATAACAACTCGTTCCTCTACATAAATGAAAATACTTCATACATAAATTTAAACCAACATTAAACAGAACCTATCTTTACACACATACACATACACACGCGTGTGCACAAACAGAATCGAAATTCACGCACACGCTCACAAACGCAAACACATACACACATAGACTCTCTTAAAATATATATAACCGTAGAGTCAAATATGTTCTCACACACCTAAAACTCAGAGAGAAAGAGAAAGAAAGGAAAAAGCAACAACCCTGGAAATATATGTGTTTATGAGTATGTTTATACATGGATGTACGTACATATATGCGAATGTATAACCACATACACACGCAATGCACATACTTGTATGGAAGTATATAATGGAGTGTAATCCGACAATATCTAGACAAAAATTGATAACAAGGTAATCCAAGTAGAAGAAGAGATTTATTGAGAAGCAAAGTCAACACTCTAGCGTTTCGGTTCTAATAAACCATCATCAACATTATGATGGCTGATATTAGTGATTTTAAATCAACGATGGATATTGAAAAATACAAAATATAAAAACACAGGGAATACAGATTTTCCCGAGGTTTTTGTATTTTGATTCAACATCACTAATATCATCCCTAACAGACCTGATGATGGTTCATTAGAACTATAACGCTATAGTGTTAACTCTTCTTCTCAATAAATCTCTCCTTCGATTTGGATTACCATGTTATCAATTTTTGTCTACACATATTTGTACTTACATACATACGTACATACATATAAAAAACATCTGCTGAGGCTAAAGGTTTTTCACGGACAATTAACTCCAATAGGCCATTCATAGACACAAATCATGGAATTGAAAAGGATTACACGTCTGTTAAAACAATCTTCCCTATAAAAGCAAGAAATAAAGAACACCCAAACCATTATCAATCTCCTGAAGAAGACCAAAAAGTCTGAAACACGTGTAGATCACAAATGTATAAAAAAAATAGAAACGTAAATACCAAATTCAGATTCATTTACGAACAGAAAGAAAAGTAAATATTTTAAAATGAATAGGTCAGTGATCTACACGTGTTTCAGATTTTTTGGTCTTCTTTAGGAAGAATATAAATATATATAGTTGTAAAATAAAGTTGGCGACCGTAGTCGAGGGTGACCTGAAGGCTTCCTTTTCAATAGCTACTACACCGATGTGTAGGGGAGGGCGCTACTCCTTTCCCTGGATTGCTTCACTTTACACTTGATCCTTACCTTATAAGCAAGGCAGCACCAAGTACCATTTTTTGAGTTTTTGGCATGACTCGACCTGGTATTGAACCTCGGTCTCCCAGACCATTGGCAAACACACTATATATATATGTATATATATATATATATATATATATATATATATATATATATATATATATTTCTTTAAGAAAAAACAAAAACCGGTCACATTAGGATTATAAATCTATTTCCATCCTGTTATGGGATTTGATATGAATCAAAAACACCAAAGAAAAAACTAACAGGACTTCTTCAGATCTTATGGATAAAATAATTTTGAATAGACACAGGAAAGAAGGGTGGGAGGGGATTGAAGAGGGGTGAAGAATTTTCTCCTCATTTAGTCCACTTCATACCAGACCATGAAAAATTATTAAATCAGAGATGTGAATTAATAGCTAGATGTAGACATAGGAATAAATTTAAACTATAGACAAATTATCATAGATAGATAAAAAAAACATAGGATTAAATTGAGATTAAAGGTAAATGAATAAAAATAAAATAAAATAAAAAAATGAGAAGAAATCATATGACGTGTACGTACTCTTCAATGGAAGGGTAACTTAATTAACAGGCACGAAAATAAAATTTGAAATTAAAAATTCTAATTTTAAATCTTGAATTTAATTTAATATAAGTATTACTGTATCCTTACGAAAAGTTATTAAAGAAAGTTATATTTATGTAAATTAGTATTAAATCTGGAGTTTTAAGTCGAAATGTATTTAGAATTTAAAAAATAAAAAGATAAAAATTAATTTACTATAATCCAACCGGTAATAAAAAAAAACGGAAGTAGGCTAAATGAGGAGAAAACTCTTCACCCCTCTTCTATTCCCTCCCACCCTTCGGAATTATTTTATCCATAAGATCTGAAAAAGTCCTGTTAGTTTTTTCTTTGGTGTTTTTGATTTATATCAAAACCCATAACAGGATGGAAATAAATTTATAATCCTAATGTGATCTGTTTTTGTTTTTTTCTTAAAGAAATTATTGCTCTGTTATGTCAGTTACATTGAGCTCTTTACCAGGAAAATATAAATGTTCACTGTCGAATGGTTTTTTGTACTGATGGAATTACTCCCAACTCTGGTTTAACTTCGACCGAATAATACTTATATATATATATATATATATATATATATATATATATATATATATATATAAGTAATGTTCTCATTAGGTTCCTATATATACTAAATTGCTGATAAATGAGCGTGAATTCACCCCGATTTTCTTCTAACCCAAAGATACCAGAATTTTATTATTTCTTGTGGATCGTTATATACAGAAAATTTATATCATTATGTATTATTCATTACGATACTCAACTGCATTAGAATTCAGTAATCAAAATTGCAAATATATGTAAGGATGTACTTGTTTTTGAACCACGACATATAGTTTCAGTAACAAAGTTTCAATGCTGTAAAGCTTGGCAATAAATAATCCCGAATAATATCTTTTTTGATTGTATAATATTCCACGAAAATTTATAAATCCAAGTAACTTTGATTTAGAAGAAAATTAACTTTTTATACAAAAAAAATTACTAAGAGTTGTACTTTTGATTGATACTGTATGCATGTAGGTGTATATGAATATATATATATGTTTAGGTTAGAAATTACCATGACAAGAAAATCTGGCACACACCTACACGAGCCATACAGAGCACTGAACAGCTGTTTCGACCTTATTAGGTCTCATCAGCAGTGCACACCGTGATCTCCACCACTGGAGATCGAACCAACAACCACAGTATACAGAAGCCGAAACTCTACCCCTGGGACACTGGTTCATGCCACGTATAAGCAATGATAAATTGCGCGACCACTTGACCTAATGTGTCTTTTTTATAGGTACGTATTCCCTACAGCGGACACGGCCACCTCCGGGGCTACGTCTTCCCAAGTTGGAGTTACGAGTCCTCGTAACATAAGCCTCATGGGCAGGAAATATAATTATAATTATGAATGGAGGAATTGATATATTAAGTTAGAAATTACCATGACAAGAAAATTCGGCACACACCTACACGTGACATACGGA
>OY757915.1:103356994-103542421 GCA_963585895.1 Sepioteuthis lessoniana
CTATTGTTTATTATTATAATAATATAGTTATAAAAATTGAGTGTAGTTTTATACGTTTATGTTAAGGTCGTTCGTGTGATTTAATTTATTATGTGTTCTTTCACACACACACACACACACACACACACACACACACACACACACACACATATATATATATATATATATATATATGAAAAAACAAGGTATTTCAAAGATGATTTTATTTGTTGTTGAATTACTTGACCAGATTATGGTTTAATTTAGAAACCTAAAACGTTTCGTTTCGCTTTTTTTTTTACATTAAACCATAATCAGGTTTTTCGGTATTTAATGTTGTATCTTCTGAATTATATTTAAATTTATTTTTTAAAATAAAACGTAAAGATTTGAATGCTTTTCACATTTTATTTCGCTTAATGGCGTTCTACTTAAAAACTGCGTGGCGTAATTGGTGTTTAGAATTTATAAGTATTCCCTTAATATCTATCTATCTCTCTCTCTCTCTCTCTCTCTCTATATATATATATATATATATATATATATATATATATATATATATATATATATATAGGGAAAGACATGCCGTAAACTTATATAAAGATTAATTTTATTACAATAAATCATCGTGCTATTCCTAAGAAAATCTAATCGAGAAAATTCTGATATAAAAATCATATTTGCAATATTTGAAAGCAAATATTTGTGTTGTTGGACTTCAGGTCATTTTGATGTCACATTTAACAACGCTGCAGTCAAAAAGCAGCAGACAAAGAGAGAGGGGGGGCGAGACTCAGAATAAAGAATGATGAAAGGAAAACGACACAGATGGAAAAGAGAGACATACACATAAGGAAATAAAGAGTAAATCAGAATATGAATAACAGAGAAAGAAGAAAATGGCATAAATTAATAGGAATAAAGATAGATAGAAAGAATGTGAGAGAAAATAGTGGAGAGAGAGAGAGAGAGAGAGAGAGAGAGAGAGAGAGAGAGAGAGAAAGAGAGAAGAGAAGAGAAAGAAAAAGAGAATCAGAGTAAGTGTGGTATAGACAGAAAGATAGAATAACAAACAAATGGCAGAGAGAGAGAGAGAGAGAGAGAGAGAGAGAGAGAGAGAGAGAGAGAAAGGGGTTGCATCACCTGGCTGATGGACTGGTCAATAAATAACGAATACAGTGCATGGATGTTAGACAATATTTCAGGAAATTCAACTGACGGAATGATTTCAAATTCAGGCATGAACCAAGATTTTCCAATGCCTGCGTCCCATTACAAATCATTTCTCTCGTCAATGGCACGCTACCTTGTGACAGACCAAATTCTGTTGAGTCGGAGGCTGATCCATAAGCTAGGTTCTAATATAAGCCCTAAATCCCAAGGAGGATTAACGTTATTCTTAGAAATATGTGGCTGCTTTTCTATTTTAAGGTGATGTTGAATGTGGTTTTAATAAGAATTCATCATAAAATAAATAGGGAACCTTGAAAGACTTGTTCAAGGTACAAGCAGCTGCTGCTTTTACTTTCCCAACAACATGATTCATTCATCGACTCTACCCTCACCCCCGAGACTTTATATTTGAAATTCGTTCAGTACTCTAGCTATGGTTTCCATCAATTGATAACCTCACATTGGATTATATCGATTTCTTGCATATGCAAGAGTTCAAGCGAGTGACAGGTTAGTTGTGTATCTATTAGTTAGAGTGTTTAGACGCGTATACACAACTGTAAGTACGTGTGGCTATTTCTGCGTATCAAGTTATCTAGCCTAGTCTGGCACAAGTCAGCAATAGTGAGACACCATGTGAAAAACAAACTCATTGCTCTAACCAATTGATTCGCGATAAATGCTAGGTAAACATCGCTTTACGTTGGTAGCCTCACCATCATCAAGTCGCGCTACTGGCACGGATTTTCCTGACTCTCACTTTCCATTCGTCCTTAGCGTTCATCGCTCCCGGCAAGTCTCTTAGACTACATCCTGTGTCCACATAAAGCTGATGTAGATAAATTCTTGCTGATTAGCCAACACTGGTACATCCATGTGTAGGGGTCCATAAAAGAACGTCACTTATGAGTTCGTGCTTGCTTCTCCAGCAATGTCCCGCGTGTCTTGTTTGTCTTACTTCAATAGTTTTTAAGATGGGAGGTAAGAGGCTGTACAGCTGTTTTTTGTGGGGTGTTGCTTCTAGGATTTGTTGAAATTACGAAGGTCAATTTAGTCTAACACAAAGTCATGGTCATTGGACACCCAATGCCGATCAAACTCACCACATAAATAAACTGGTTTGTCAGACAAACTCACGCCACAGTAAATGCCCAATGTTCATGTATTGTAGCCATGTGTTTAAGGTTTGTCAAGGGTGAGCTGAATGAATGGATATTTGCGTTTAGAAAGCACCGGTTTCTGGCATATCACCTAAGTTAAGCGACTGAAGTTGAACAGCTAGGTGCTGTATGCAATCTGAGACCTACATGCAAGATTAAACAAAACTTTATATATATATATATATATATATATATATATATATATATATATATAAGGGTATGTGCGCGTGCTTATTCGTTGTTATATGTATAAATATATTTACCCAACCACTTCACCACGAGTAGGATGTGACACCATGTCAATTTTCAAGCGAAGTACAGCTACTTTGAATTCAGATGTTCCCATCACTTAGACTGGTTACCTTATCAAGGCTTAAGAACCCAATCTGTCCTATTTACCTATAGCTGGATGGAGATAGGATGGATTCACATCTTTCCCAGGAGTATTACTGCGAAGTGAACGCAAATAGTCTCGTCCAGGATTTTGAACTTGAGTTACTAATTCCATATCTCATGCGTCTCTCTATGTATACATATTTTCGTAATTCAGATTGTTGCGTAATTACTAGTGGCACCTGAAATTAGAGTTCATCTTCAAGCAAAAGTATGGGTCGAATCAATCTAATTTAGAATTTTTTGTGTTCGATGGTACCGAGTACCAAAAAAAATAAAACTCATAAGAAACAACTTGGTATGACAACGAGTCTGAGAGAAGGAAAACTCTGAATTCAAACTTATAAAAACTCCGCGTAAAAATTGGCCTTGTATAACATACTGCTTATGCGAGCGGTGGGTAGTAAATACGAACTTCAAGTAAAAGCAAAAATTTTCAATGCAGATCGTCGAGGCAGGTAGGTTGAGTACATTTGTATATTTGCAAAATCTACCAGATCTTCATGGTATATATATATATATATATATAAGTTGGCGACCTCAGTCGAGGGTGAGTCGAAGGCTACCTTTTCAATATCTACTACACCGAGGTGCAGGGAAGGCATTACTCCTTTCCCTGGATTGCTCCACTTTACCCTTGATCCATATCTTATAATGCTGAGCGTTAAGCAAGGCAATATCAAGTACCATTTTTTTAAGTCTTTGGTATGACTCGACCTGGTATTGAACCCCGGTCTCTCGGACCATTGGCGAAAATTCTACACATTAGCTAATATATACACACACACACATATATATATATATATATATATATATATATATATATATATATATATAAGTTTGCTCAGAAAGTAAATATGATAGATAGAGTTGGGAAATTGAAAGAAAGAAGTGCCTATATTTTATTTAAGGATCACAAAAAAAACTTCCCAGATAAAAAGCAGACTAGATTAATTAACCCCACAAAAACCGAACTAGGCCTTGTATCTAAAGATGTAATACAGAAGATTACGTCTAGATTGATGAGTAGCCACAAATATAACTTGTGGAAAAACTCTATGGATACTATCGATTGGTTTAAGAAAATTAAGGATAAAAAGAGATCCACTTTCGTACAATTCGACATCATAGAGTTCTACCCTTCCATCACTAAAGAATTATTAGTGAGGAGCCTTAACCACGCTAGAGAATATACAGAGATCACAGAAGAAGAAATAGAAATTATCCTAGCAAGTAGAAAAACCATCCTATCCGATAACCGCAGATCCTGGGTAAAAAGTCACGTAGACAATTTCGACGTCCCCATGGGGGCCTACGATTCGGCTCAGGTAGCAGACTTAGTGGGGATCTATATCCTAGATACGCTAGGTCGTATTGTCAACTCGCAACAAGTTGGACTTTACCGAGATGACGGGATTATTTATATCCCAGACAGTAACGGTCCGAAGACCGCTAGTATACAAAAGAAAATTATTAGGGCCTTCAAACTACTAGGGTTTAGAATTCAAATAGCCTCAAATTTAAAAATAGTAGACTTTCTGGACGTCACATTGAATTTAAATAATGGTACGTTCAAACCCTTTAGTAAGAACGATTCCGCCCCTAGATACGTAAATATCTCCTCAAACCACCCAAGATCGGTACTGAGACAGATACCCAATGCGGTGAACCAAAGAATTAACAGGCTGTCCTCAGGTAAGAAAATGTTCGAAGAAAACAAAAGTAGATATGATGACGCCCTGAAGGACAGTGGATTCCAAGGTAGACTGGAATACTTAACCCCGGTGGACCTCAATTCGAGAGCTAGGAAGAATAATAGTGGGGGCCACACACCCCTCAAGGTAGGTGAGACTGTTAATAATAGTAGTCACGGAAATAAACGAGGAAAGAATAGAAATAGAAAAGTAGTCTGGTTCAATCCGCCATTTTGTAAGCTCACAAACATTAACATAGGTAGACACTTTCTACACCTACTAGATAAACATTTTAATAGAGGCAACCCATTGAGTAGGATTTTTAACAGAAATACAGTGAAAATTAGCTACTCCTGCACAAAAAACATGTACAATATACTAAGCAACCATAATAGGAGGCTACTCAATGAGCTTACCACGAGAGATAGGAACCCAAACGGGGAGTCTTGTAACTGTAGGAATAAGGAAGAATGCCCCTTGGGCGGACGCTGCACCACGAGGAATGTCGTATACCAAGCATGCATTTCTCCTATGGAACAGCAAAGGGACGGGGAAAGAATCTATATAGGGATCTCCGCGGGAAACTGGAAGCAAAGATGGTACAGCCATAGACACTCATTTTCCAACCCGAAACTTAGGTACCAGACTGCTTTATCGAAATACTTCTGGGGCCTGAAGGATCAGGGGCTATCTCCACAAATTAAGTGGAAAATATTAAGGCACTCATCTGCCGCCAACAGCTTCAACGGTAGATGTAACCTATGCTTAGACGAAAAAATTAGCATAATCAATTTCAAGAATAGAAAACTTTTATTGAACAAGAGAAATGAACTTGTGTTTAAATGTAGACATAGAGGAAAATTTAAATTATCTTAAATAATAAAGAAACATTAGTAATTAGTAGAGATCAACACAACAACAGATATCACCGAGACAAGGAAAGACAAAAGTAGATAAGGGCCAGATGAACAAGGAAGATTAATCCAAAATAAGGCCTGGGATTCTAGAGTGGTTTATTCCCCTTGACCAATTTTAGGGTAATTTTTTTAAAGAAATACACTTGACGACTATAATGAATGTCCCCACCTTATCTGGTTCATGTATCTCGATCCTAATTGAAACTAGAGAAACACCTAAGATGACAACAGCTGGGCTGATTAACAGACATATCAGAAATAAATATATATCATATATGAGATAGCCATTAGTTAAACGATCTGAGTCTGTTTAGAATAGCACACCTGCCAAGTAGTAGAACACACAGGCAGAACATAGAATCAAAGAGACTGACCAGTAGATTAATTCCACTCCTGTTTCTTAATCGTTCTAACATATAATATGTTCACACCCTCTGCTCGCGCCTAGGAACGAATGGTTTTTTGTTTTTTATTTTTAGGTTTTTATTTTTGTTTTATTCTTATCTCTATCCTTGTTTTTGATTTTTAATTTATTTTTAATTTCTTTAATTTTCCTATTTATCTTCTGAATACGAACTGTAACTCCTCATTCGCATCATATCTCTGGGACAATACAGAGCATGTAAAGAGTCATCCGACGAGACGGAGAATATACCAACTATATTCTCCGCCGAAATAAATTTATTATGACGGCTTAACCGAGTTTGAGTCTCCATTTAATTGTACTATATATATATATATATATATATATATATATAGGGTGTGCGAACATGATAGAGTACGGGTTTTTTTCCAGCCACCCTTTGTGAGTAGTGCCTCTTTGGTGGCAGGCAAAGTTCTACTACGAATGAAGCGGTGGAAAATAAGTGTTAAAGTAATTTTTTTGTGATCATTCAAAGAGATCTTGTTTAGTATCTCATATAATTTACACAATATATTGTATATATGCTTATGTGTGAGAACGCGCGTGTTTATTTAGTTGATTGGTTGATTTCAATGGCACATCTACTTGTCTTGAGTTGTTTTATGCAAACATTAGGGAATCAAGTTCTTTGTAAGTTCATATATACATTTTTTCTGAAGTTGTTTCTTATGAATTCTTTTTTTTTGCATTCAGTACCATCGAATACAAATAATTCTAAATTAGATCGATTTGACCCATCGATGAGGTTCTTACCATTACTTTCACTCCGGGTCAAAGTGAATCTTGAAGTAATATAAGGGAAGGAGTACTCCCCACACCCGATCTCTTAAACAAGAGCTTCATTATCAGTTGCAGTTTAATGTCATACCCAAGACCCGCATTTTTGGAGGGAGGGGAGGGTCTTACCCCCCTGCAGAGGATACAGTGAGCGAAATTCTAAGTTCCACAGCCAGGGCGATTAATTTTGTGTGTGTGTGTGTGTTTTTAAGAGTTCAGCAACAAACAAAACCTGCTAAAGACATTCTACTCTTAATCTAATCCTCAAATATTCAATAAAATGTTATATATATATATATATATATATATATATATATATATATATATATATATATATATATATATATAAAACATTTATTGAATATTTGAGGATTAGATTGGCGTTTGAGTCAACCGGGTTTCGATCCCAGCTACGGGAAGCTAATATGTCTAGCCACACTGATGAGTTCTGATAGAACGAAACAGATCTGTCTGTGGATGACTATAGAGATATATACTCCTCTACCCCCGTAGGGTTGAGTTCTCCCGCGAATGAAGTAATCGTGTTGCCATTAGCGTTTATTGCAAGTCACTTCATATATGAATTAAGGTCTCGGTAGCCGTTAAACGATGTATGTAAACAATAGTAATTGTGATTCATAACCGTTTAAAATTTACTTCGTTGCTACTAGCTCCTCGTGGCTGAAGGGTTAGAAGCTTGGATTGGCGTTTGAGTCAACCGGGTTTCGATCCCAGCTACGCGAAGCTAACATGTCTAACCACACTGATGAGTTTTGATAGAACCAAACAGATCTGCCTGTGGATGACTAAAGATATGTTTTGTTTATCGTGGTTTTGTGTGTGTATAGATATTCAGGAAACTTTTCTAAGTCTGTCACAAGGATATGTTTATAGGGCGTCCGTAGTGTAATGGATATCTTCGGACGAAATGGTCACTGCGTATCCGAGTTCAAATCCTTGATGAGATACTATTTACCAACCCTTCCGCTCGGGCAGGATATGACACAAGGTCAATTTTTAAGCGGAGTTTAACAGGTTTGAATTCAGAGTTTTCCTTCTCCTAGTTGCCTCACCAAGGCTGAAGAACCAAGTCTGCCCTACTATTTACCCATAGCTGGAGGGAGAATAATTGGATTTATACCTTTCCCAAGGGTATTAGTGCTATGTGAAATGCAATCAGTCTCGTCCAGGATTTGAACTCGTGTCGCCGTGTTCATTTCCTACGACGATAACGACTACACCACGGGCACTTCCGAATCCTTGACGAGATGGCTTATATTTCACATGGCGTTAACACTCATGTGGAAACGTATAAATCTAAGTATTTTCCTACCAGCTATGAGTAGGACAGACTTGGCCCTTTAACCTTGGTATGGCACCCAGTCTAGGAGAAGGAAAACTCTGAATTCAAACCTGTTAAACTCCGCTTAAAAAATTGACCTTGTGTCGCGTCTTGCTCGTGCGGAAGGGTTGGATAAATATATACTTTTATAGAGGACTTTACTTTCAATGGTCTGACTGACTCGCTTGGTAACTATTACACGGTGTCAGCTGTTTCAGATAAGGCATCGATGAAAGATCAGTATATGAGTCACACATACATGCGTATGTGTGTGTGGTAGTAGTAGAGTGTGTATGTGCTTATCCATGTACACGTAAGTATGTGTGTTGATAAAGCGTCGATTTTATGTTTCCTGCTAATTTTACATCACTGTAAAAGTACATGAAAACACTTTTTTAGACATCTTTTCTATCCGTCGAAAGAATCGCTGTCTCTGTTTTCGCGTTTCTGTTCAGGAGATCTGAGGGGGGGGGCAGTGTAGAGTACCCCTTCATTACTGGGTCGACTCAGACCCAGCGGGGTAGTACCTGTTAGGATCTCATCTATAGGTTAAATAGATCTGTTTAAAATTAATTGTGTTTGATTGGATTGAGGACAAAAAAAAAACTCTTAAGAAACAATTACATAAAAAATGTAAATATAGACATATAATAAACGCGATTCTGTAACCTTTAGGCATAAAATAACCCTGGACGGTTCAAAATGCCGTGAAAATCAATCAATCAATCAAACAATCTGTTTTCGGAATTTAGTTGTCATTTACTCAGCTTAACTTGGGCAGTAGTACTGAGAATTCAGTGAGGACTGACCTCACAATAATGGTCTGCTAACAAAGCTCGCTAACTCTTACACTATACGAGGAGGCCCATTTTCGGTATTTAGGTTTGGTCTGGTCTAGTGGGTAGAGTGTTTGCCAATGGTCCGGGAGACCTGGGTTCAATCTCAGGTCGCGTCATATCAAAGACTTTAAAAATGGTACTTCATACCTCCTTGCTTAACACTCAGCAATATAAAGTGGAGCAATCCAGGGAAAATAGTTGCGCCCTCCCCTACATCTTGGTGTAGTAGCTATTGAAAAGGGAGCCTTCTGGTCGCCCTCGACTACGGTCGCCAACTTACTTTGTTTAATGGCATATCAACCATCATGGGTTATTTAATGCTAATCCCATCTCTTTAGAAGAATAGTAGTGGTACTACTTAATCAACAGCTGGAGGGTGGGAGAAATTCATCAAGCTTTTTGCTTAGATGTGGCCAAAGGTCATATGAATGGGACTTCCAATGAGACTTGAACTCACTTGTGAAGGTTTGCTAGTCTAGCTTGCTAACCACTACACCACTCGGGGCGCTCCCCGTGGGCAGGATTAAGGGGGTTCATACTTAACCATTTAGTATATTTGTTTCGTGTGGTCGCGAAAAACAAAAAGAAACAGCTCGATGCATTTTATTTGAAATGATCTTTGACTAAACACTCCTTATTTTCTACTACATCTGATTAAGGTGTATGATTCTGAATTAAAAAAAAAATGACACCTGCTATAGTAGCTCTGCCAAGATAAATATAACCTGTTTTTTTTTTGTTTTTTTTTTTCGTTTTCTTTTTTTTTTCTTCTTTTTTTAATGACACAAATAAAACAATGCGAAATATTTTAACGTTTGGTAGTCAGACTGTAACTTAAACGTATGTGCCAGCACATGGAACGCCAACGATTTTAGGCGCGTTACGATTTTTATATCGATAGTGACACTAGTGGTTGCTAGTGACAATAATTCTGGTTATATTCTCTTGTCTTTTTGGGGGTGGGTGGGTTGTGGTTTTTATATAAATAATCTAGTCCCAACAAAAGAAATATCTTTTTTATTACAGTGCAGAAGATATCAGAATAATTTTTATCAAAGCAAAAATATTGTATACAACATCAGACGGAAATGTTGCAAATTAACTCGAAAAGGAATTTAAAATCAGGTACGATAGAATAGAAAGAGTTATACACACAGAACGGTGAAAACGACCCGGGTTTGACCCTTTAAACTATTAATTGGTTGGTTGCTGTGTTTATGGCATATCAACCCTTGTGGGTTATTTATTACTGTTGTGTAGGAAACCTTCCACCTCTCTTGAAAGTGAACTGTCCTGCTCGTGGAGTTGATGAATTTAGGCTAAGGTAAGAAGCCTATCAATTGACATAGGGCAGTACGCTGAGATAGTCTTACTACTCACGCGACTTTTATACCTTTTTATTACCAGCCTAATAAACCCTTTTTATTGTTTCATGTTGTTTAGTGTTTGTCTTTACAAACCCCAAATTAACATCATAACAATTACCAAACCCTGTTTATACATATATTAAATATATATGATTTGTAAACTAATCATTTGTTGGTCGCATTTTTAAAAGAGCCAGAGCTCATTTTTTTTAACAGAGTTGAATAGTTACAAGTATTGCTATTTTTCCACTAACAATTTAATCTAACATCAATCATTTGTTTGCACACAATTAAATGGTTATACATAAATGATTTGTAAGTAAATAATTTAGAGTTAATCTTAATTTTAACTGAATAAGAGCTTATTAGTTTGTATACAAAGGCCCGGACATTGGCATAATGGTTAGACCCGGGTTCAATCTCAGGTCGAGTCATACCAAAGACTCAAAAAATGGTACTTGATCCCTCCTTGATTAACACTCAGCATTATAAGGTAAGGATCAAAGGTAAAGTGAAGCAATCCAGGGAAAGGAGTAGCGCCCTCCCCTACACCTCGGTGTAGTAGCTATCGAAAAGGGAGCCTGTGGGTCACCCTCAACTAAGATCACCAAATTTACTTAGTTTGTATTCAAGTATTGCTATTGTTTGCACATAGTTAAATTGACAAACAGTTCTATTTAACCAATAGATGGGACCCTATCAGGTATTATCACTCCGGTCGGAGGGAGCCTGGGAGCAATTACATTGAAAGGGTACTCTGAATTTCCTGAACTCCAGGAGTGGAGCCTCACCATCTGATAGCCATATCTAGAACATCGACTGCATCTCTGCAGAGGCGTAACCCTCCTCCCAATGTGTGCCCTAGATATAGCACAAATCTACATTTAACGGTGAGATTCCTGTCGTGGATATTAGGGGAATTTGAAATATCCTTTCATTGCCATTACTCCCAAGTCCACCCTGACTCGGAGTAATAGTACTTGTTAAGAGTCCTATCGATGAGTAAAATGTAACTGTTTGACATTTAAACTATGAGCAAAAAAATAACATATGCTAAATCGAATTATTAGAAATAGAACTCTCTGACCATTTAACTGTGTGTAAACAAATGGCTGATGTTTACTTAAATTATTAGTGATACACAGCCAAACTTTGAACAATTCAACAATGTGCTGACGAATGAGTAATGTTGTATAGAATTATTAGTGTTGATTAGCAATACTTAAAACTCTTTAACTGTGTGCCCAAATTGAATTATTGATATTACGTAGCAATAATTGAAACCATTTGACTGTGTGCAAATGAATGAATAATATCAAATAGAATGATAAGTGTAAAATAGCAACATTTGTAACCATTTCACTGCGTACAAACAAAAGATTATTATTGAATAGAATTATTAATGTTAGCAATAATTGAGACCATTTCACTGTAAAAATGATAACAATACATGTGTGTAAACTAATTATTTCTAACTCATTTAAAAATGAAATTACCTCACCACACTAGACGGAACCTCTCTGAAACTAGTAGACAAATTCACCCACCTAGGAAGCAGCGTCTCATCAACCGAAAAAGAACACCGACACGCGGCTAACGAAGGCATGGACAGCTATCGATAGGCTATCGATCATATGGAAATCAGACCTGACCGATAAAACGAAACGCAGTTTCTTTCAGGCAGCGGTCGTATCGATACTGCTGTATGGATGCACTACTTGGACGCTAACTAAACGGCTGTAGACGGCAATTACACAAGAATGCTGCGAGCAATATTAAACAAATCCTGGCGGCATAACCTCACAAGTCAACAACTATACGACCACCTGCCTCCCATCACGAAAACTATCCAAGTTAGACAAACCAGACATGCAAGACACTGCTTGCGAAGTAGAGACGAGCTCATAAGTGATGTACTCCTATGGAACCCCACATATGGCCAGGCAAAAGCAGGACGACCAGCTCGAACATACATTCAGCAGCTATGTGAGGATACGGGATGTAGCCCTGAAGACCTGCCAGAGGCGATGAACGATAGGGAGAAGTGGCGAGAAAGGGTCAGGGATATCCGTGCTAGCGGCATGATATGATAATGATGATGATGATTCCTTGACAAATCATATATCCTTTTAAATGTGGGCACTCAAATGACAGATATCAAATTATCACTGTTACATAGCAATACTTAAAACTATTTAACTGTGTACAAACAAATGTTGCCCAGTCGGCTGGGGCTGTAGAATACACTGACTGCACCTCTGCAGAAGGGTAACCCCTACAACTTGTATCCTGGATATGACACTAAACAATCTGATGGTGAGGTTCCAGCAGTGCTGGAGCTTTGCGGAGTACCCCTTCATTGCTATCGCTCCCAGGTCCACTCAGGTTCGGAGTGGTAGCACCCGATAGGGCCCTATCGATGGATTAAATAGATAGGGCATACTTATGCTAAACTGAATTGTTTGAGTAAACTGAATAGCTTGAAATAGAAATGTTTTTGACAATTAAACCGTACTTCGACATTAAAACTGTATTTACACTTAACTAAATTGTTACATATAACTGCTTGAGTAGTTTGAAATAGAAATGTTTTTGACAATTAAACTGTGTACTTATGCTAAACTGAATTGTTTTAAATAGAACAGATTATTTACATAAAAATGGATTTGGCGTTAAATAACCTACAAAGGTTGATCTGCCATAAAACCCAACAAAACAAACCAACCAAACAAATGATTAGAATTATTCGTATAAGATCGAAATACTTAAAACCATTTATTTGTGTGCAAAAAATGAGCTCAAGTTTGTTTGGAAATGTTATCAAAAATGTGTTTATAAATCATATATATATCTAATACATATGTATAAAGAAGATTTGACTTTAAACAACCTACAATGTCTGAGATTCCATAAAACCCAACCAAACTAAACCAAACCAGGACATTCGTTGGGTGAGGGGGTATTATAAATAATTCGTAAGTCGAATGAGAGCCGGTGTGTTTCGTGTGATTTGACCGTAAGCCTATATATAAACAATTGGTATGAGCTCAAAAAAAGTGATTATTCCAAAAAATGGGAATTTGATAGTCCAGATTGAGAACACCATGCAGAATATCTGGTTATCATGAAAAAGGAAAAGAAAAATTTACCAACTCTTTGACATGGTTTTAATAGCAGACCACAGAGTGAGGGCGTATATATATATATATATATATAGTGAGCGAGAGAGAGAGAGAGAGAGAGAGAGACATAGACATAGACAGAGACAGAGACAGAGACAGACAGACAGACAGACAGAGAAAAAAAAAACAACAGGACATTACTTGAGAACATTAGAAATTATAGGCAATTAAAACTGGAGTCATACTGGTGTAATGGTTGGCAAGCTAGAGTAGTAAATGTTCACGAGTGAATTCGAGTCTCATTGGCTGCCCCATTTATTCGGCCTTGTGCCTTTACTAAAGCTAAGGCTGTGCTTCTAATTGGCGGGATTATAATCATGCGCAAAATATTACGACGAACTGATTGGTTTGGTTTCTTTCATTTTAATGACATATGAACCTTCGAGGATTATTTAATGAAACAGCTATGTCTTGTAGAAGAACAGCAGTGATACTATTTAGCCCATACCTTCGAAGAAAAAGCGGGTACATAACGTTACCAAAAGTATTAGTCAGAAAATGAACACTATAGAGCGACTGGAGTTCGAACTCACATACTTCAAGGCTAGAGCTGAGCGCTGTTACCCATTAAGCCACAGATATCCAGGCAGCAACGTTGTGTCATGGAGATCTTAGGAGACTTGATGCCACTCAGACTGCAGTAGAAGACCACCATCTAAAGCTGGTATGAAAAACTCATAAGGAATGAAATAATAATAATATGAAACCTTTGCCAGATACATGAAAAAGATGTGGAAGAAGAAAGTTACGGTGATACCAATCGTACTTTGTAATCTTAGAACGGTTCCCAAAAGGCCTGGAAAAGAGGCGGTGTGTGTGTGTGTGTGTGTGTGTGTGTGTGTGTGTGTGTGTGTGTGTGTGTGTGCGTGTGTGTGTGTGTCGGGGGGGGAGAACTGCATATCAAAGGAAGAATCGAAACCATCCAGACCACAGCACTGTTGAAATCAGTTTGGATACCTAGAAGAGTCCTGGCGACATGAGGTGACTTACTGTTACTCAGACTTCTGGGAAAAACAACTAGTTAAAATTGATGTTGACACGCAAGGAGCAAAATAATAATACACAACTCCCTTAGATGAGATGCAATCTGTGAAAGACAGCATGCAAGTGAACAAGAAACCTATGTATAAAAAGAAGTAAAATAAACCCATGGAAAATTCCGGTTCAATTTGGAACATAAAAATAAAATCACATTAGTATGCTGGACACTTGTATAAAGAAACAGAATTACTCGTAACTTGAAGCTATAATTCTTTTAGATTACTATTAGTCACAATAAACCATATAACGGCTTGCAACAACAACAACAACACAGACTTAGTTACGATATCAATGTTTTTTAAAAAGCCGAACATAATTTGAAGTAGCATTTACGTAATTCAGAATCATTTTAAACATTATCTCAAACACTTCTATTTGATCCATAAATGGGGCCCAAACAGGTTCTACAACTCCGAATCAGAGTAGACCTGGCAGTAATGGCAACGAAGGGTTTATTACACACTCCCCAGAACTGAAGCCTCACCACCGGAAGCATTTTAGTCTCATATCTAATACAAACAATATTGAGGACAAGTAAATAGTCATATTTTTAGTATGAATTAGTCACCACTCTACTAGTAATGATACCAATCCTACCAGTGTTCAAAGGGTATTCCCATGACGCAGTGGCTAAAGCGTTCGACATCATACTAAAAGAGTTTGAACTCTGACTCGCTATTAGATTAACTTTCGGACAAAGACTCTAGGGAAAGATTCGCCCCCCTATCTCCACAGCAATGGGTCAAATAGTATCACTACTATTCTTTTACAAGGATGGCATTAAATAATCCTTGAAGGATGATATACTTTTAAAACAAAGAAACCAAATCAAAAAGGTGTTCAATGATCGACCAACATTTTGTGGATCCTATTAACCGGCTCATTGGTCTAGTGGGTAGAGTGTTCTCTAATGGTCCGGGAGACCTGGCTTCAATCTCAGGTCGTGTCATAACAGACTTTAAAAATGGTACTTGACACCTCCTTGTTTAACACTCAGCGATGTATGTATTAAGGGAAAAGTGGAGCAATCCAGAGAAAGAAGTTGCGCCCTCCTTTACACCTCGGTGTAGTAGCTATTGAAAAGGAAGCCTTCTGGTCGCCCTCGACTACAGTCGCCAACTTTACTTTTTTATCATGGGGTGGGAGCCTTCTCAATTTTACTAAACTTTTGATGCTTATCTTAACTATTTATAGTGATCATTATCATGTCGTGCCGCTAGCACAGATATCCCTGACCCTCTCTCGCCACTTCTCCCTATCGTTCATCGCCTCTGGCAGGTCTTCAGGGCTACATCCCGTATCCTCACATAGCTGCTGAATGTATGTTCGAGCTGGTCGTCCTGCTTTTGCCCGGCCATATGTAGGGGTCCATAGGAGTACATCACTTATGAGCTCGTCCCTGCTTCTCCAGCAATGTCCTGCATGTCCGGTTCGTCTAACTTGGATAGTTTTCGTGATTGGAGGCAGGTGGCCGTATAGTTGGTGCCTTGTGGGGTTTTGCCGCCAGGACTTGTTCAATATTGCTCGCAACATTTATAGTGATACAGGCAAATTAATCTTCCTAATTAGTATAAGTGTAAGAGAGAGAGAGAGAGAGAGAGAGAGAGAGAGAGAGAGAGTGAGAGAGCCTATATAAATCTCTCGTTGAGAATAACTAGGGAATCAATGCTAACCTTTCACCTCACAACATTATTATTATTTTCATTGAATTACACTATTTTATTTTCTAAATCTTTTTCTCATACAGAAAATCTTAAATTTTTAAGCAATATGAACTAAAGTCTCTTCTGGGGTACCTCCGGGATTAGGGACCCTAAAACTTAAGCCTCATTAGTTTTACAGTAGATCAGCCCCTGCCAATGTTACTAAAATAATCTGTTCAGTCGGTTGGGGCTACAGAATACACCGACTGCATCTCTGCAGAGAGGTAACCCCACCCAAACAAGTGTCCTGAATATGACATTAAAAAACCTGATGGTGAGGCTCTAGTCCTAGAACGTTGGGGAATATAGAGTGCCCCTTCATTACCATTCTGACTCGGAGTTGGAGTATTTGTTAGGGTCTCTTCTATGAGTCATAGAAATGTTTATTTGTTTACTATACTGGATACCATTTAACAGTGTGCAAAGATATGATGAATATCAAATTGAAATATTAGTATTAGTTTGAAATACTTGAAACCATTTAACTGGGGGGAAAAATGAGTTTAGGTTTGTTTAGAAATGTTATCAACAAAATATGTTTATAAATCATATATATCTAATATATATGTACGAGGATCATTAAATAAGTTTCCAGGCTTTTTTCATATGGGCACTTTTATTGATAGTACACACATGAAACTGTAGTCCCCTTTGAAGTAATCTCCTCTGGCTGCAATGCACTTGTTCTACCGTTCCAACAACTTCTGGAAGGCCCCATCGAAGTCCTCTTGTGTGAGCGTGTCAATGACCTTCATCACAGCCTCTTTCATCTCCTCAATTGTTTCATAACGACAGCCTCTGAGCATACGGAATAACCAAAAGTCACAGGCTGCAACGTCTGGACTACAGGGAGGGTGAGAAACTGTCTTTGTGCCCATCTTGGTCAAATAGTCTGTGATAAGGATGGAGTTGCGGACTGGTGTATTGTCCTGGTGGAAAGGCCACTGACCCGATTTGAAGAGTGCTGACCTCTTCCGGCGGAATCTCTTCCTGAACTCCCTTCAAACCTAAACATAGTAACCCTAACCCTAACCTTTTGGCCAATCAACACTGGTGTATTGACTTCCTTACTCCTCCCACACCTCTCATCATCCCTCACAGACTCCTTGCTTTCCTTGAATCTCTTATGCCACTCAAAAACTAATGCTCGTTTCATGCAAGATGGTCGAAAAGCAGTCTGAAGCATTCCATACGTTTCTGTGGCATTTTTTCCAAGTTTAAAACACAATTTTATTGCATATCGTTCTTCCTCACGTCCAGATTGCATTTTTGAAATTCACCAGCTGTGACAATCAGGCTTTAATAGGGTGTATTCCAATTGCTGCTGTAGCTGTTTATTTGAACCTGAAATCCTAAAAATTGGTCAGTCATCTCATACGAGGTATAGCAATAACATATTGAATTTTCAAGAGTCTACGACAATTTCAAATGCCTGTACAAAAAAGTCTGGAAACTTATTAAATGCACCACGTATAAACAGGATTTGCCACTAATTAACCTTCACAAATCAACACAACCCAACCAAATTAAATCAAACTCGGACATGGGGGGGGTTATGAACAATTGGTATGAGCTCAACCAACCAAACTACTCATGGCTATCAGAATCGTCTCGTGGTTTTTCTCATCTCCGGCCAGAGTTATTTCACATTTCTTTACCAACACACAAAATACACAACCGAGGGCGTGAAAGAAAAGAAGAACAAGCAATCGAGCTTGGGTTAGCTCCAAGCCCAACAGTGGGGAAATCTGGGACGCTTTTGTGCAGCTCTCCGTGCATTTGCAGGCTATCGCGGGCGTGTATTTTTGCGAAACTTCCACAAAGCCACTTGGAATGCTGACATATTCTCGCGTTGGTCAACCCGGCATAGGTAGGTCAATAGATCCCAGCAGCTGCCTTTCTGACTTCTGTTGACTGGTCTCCTCTCCGCCCGACTCTCATCTATTGACTGACCTGTTCTGTCGACTGGTCTCTTCTGCTCCCTTGTGCTGACTGCCATTTCTTCTCTTGACTGCCCTCTCATGCCGACTGGTCTCTGCTGCTACTTTCTGCTGACTGTTCTGTCTTGCCCACTGTCTTCTGGATCTTCCTTCTCCCATCTTCTTCCGGTCTCGTGGGAGATCTCGCGCGCAAGCCCTTTGTGTGGGTTTCGCGCCAAAACAGACAAAGAGATTTTCTGTCTGGCACCCACACCCGCAGAAACGAATGCCATCCATCGTGTCACATATATGTAAATATTTTAAAAAAAACAGGACATTTCTTGAAAACATTAGAAATTATTGACGATTAAAGCCAGGCTGTGCAAACAAATGTGCTCTGGCTCGTTTAACAATGTTACCAATAAACTACGTGTATTCACTTAAAAATCATGATACATGTACAAACAGGATTCGGCATTAAATAGCCATCAAAGGTTGACATGCCATTAGATCAAATAACGTAATGTAACCTAAGTAAAATGAAAGTCGCCATGAATTCGTTAAAATCTATTTTCTCTCTTTCTCTATTTTTTTCATAGCTAACTGAACCGGAACGATCAATTTGCAGTAATTATTAATTTATTGGAAAATTGTGATCGACTTATATTGATAAATAAATAATGATTGGTGGTTGAATAGCGAAACTGTTCTCAGTGTTGCGTTGATTCATCAAATTAGTCGATATTCTTTTCTGTCTCCAGAGTAATGACAAGCATCGGCCAAGAGACGCTCTGAGGGTCACACGACCGGACATCAAATGGAATTGGTCATTAAACAAAGAACATTCTCTTTCTTTGCCCTAGTTTGTAATAGTCGATCAATCTATTGTTAATAGTTCATATCTATCTATCTATCTAGCTAGCTAGCTATCAGGGTCATTCTATAACGGCCAAGTCGGCAGGGGCTGTAGAATACACAAACTGCATCTCTGCTGAGGGGTAATGGGCACCTCGGGTGGTGTAATGGTTAGCAAGGTAGACTAGCAAACCTACACGAGTGAGTTCGATTCTCATTGGGTGCCCAATTCATGCGGCCTTGTGCTACATCTAAGCAAAAAAGCTTAGTAAATTACCTCTGCTGAGGGGTAAGAATCCCCCAACGAGTGTCCCAATCATGACACTAAACAATCTGAATGTGAGGCTCCAGGAGCTTTGGAGAATGCGGAGTAACTCTTCATTGCCATTGCTCCTAGGTCCACTCTGCCCCGGAGTGGTAGCACCTGACAGGGTCCTATTTATGGGTCAAATAGAACTATTTGACAATTAAACTGGGTACTTTGACATTCAAACTGAGGGCAAACGAATAACTCATCTAAACTAAATTGCTTGAAATAGAACTGTTTGATCATTTAACTGAGTGTAAACAAATGACTGATGTTTAATGGAAATCTTAGTGATACATGGCAGTGCTTGAAAACATTTAACTGCGTGCAAACAAATGATTAATAGTAAATAGAATCATTCGTATTAGATAGAAATAAGTGAAACCAATTAACTGTGTGGCAAAAAAAAAAAAAAAGAAAGAAAATGAGTTTAAAAATATCATTAACAAAATATGTTAAGAAATCATATATTCAATATATATGTATAGATAGGATTTGGCATTAGATAACCAACAATGGTTGATATGCCATAAAACGAAACGAAACGAAACGAAACCAAATCATTCAATAAATAAGGGGAATTTTGGGAAATAAAATGCAAAATAATTTTTTTTTCAGCTTTTTTTCTATAGAGGTAAACTCGGAATTGTTTGGAATTGGTTAATGGCAAAAATGTATCTTAATCTCGCAAAAAATATTTGCTTTGAGACTATTCAAAATGGTGACAAATAAAGAATAGTGTTCCAGGTTCGAATAGAGGTCTGTTATCAAACTTTTGGCGGCAGTGAAGTGCAAACCGTGTGAAATTTACTGTGATGTGTATGGAGAAGCATGTTTCAGTTAAAAAAAAATGTTTACAAATTGGCTAAGCATGGGTTTACCACTGTGTCGAAAAGACAGCCTATGGAGTAAAAACACACTTTTTCTGCGGTAAAGAAAATGTTCCAGGCGCAACGGTCAGTAAAGAAGGTCATGCTGATTGTCTTCTGGTACATGAAATGGCTCATCACCATTGATTTCCTTGGACAGTGCTTATTATTTACTCAAGCAAAATTCATCTTATTTATTGAATGACTCTCTCTCTCTCTCTCTCTCTCTCTCTCTCTCTTTCTCTCTGTGTCTCTCTCTTTCTCTTTATCTATCTATCTAAGCTTTGCCTAGTTTGGGACAAGACCACCAGTAATAAACGCATCTAATACTGAGGAGAATGCTCTTTCTTTCTTTCTTTCTTTCTTTGTCCGAGTTGTAATCGTCTGTAAATTTATTGCTGTTTGTTCATATCTATCTATCTATCTATCATATTTAGTTTAGTCTGTCACATGTCCAACTAGAACGTGAACCTCTCTAAGGATCGAACTTACTACAAAATTAAGTCCTGTAAGTTTAATTTAAACACTATCTCAACCTCCACGAAGGCAGTCATTGACGGGCAAGAATAGCACGAGACCTCGTTGTCCAGTTCAAGCTATAAACAGGCATCCGTGCCAGGACCCATGTTTGGGTCCAAGTCCAGCTAGAGTCCTCAGGCTCACATTGCACTTAGTGAGCCGATGACTAGCAAAGTCCAGCAGGGTTTGAGCCTCGGCTCGAGGCCGACCTTCCCCTCCTCTAATCCCCACTTTAATTCGACCTTTGGGTCATTGACCTTGTGTCAAGTCCTGTCTGGTTGGAGGCAGAGACAAATAACTATCTCAACCTCCACCTGATCCCAGGGGTCTCCCCACACCCAACTAATACCTGCTTTGCAGGGCCGAGTTCATCGCTTGGAACCTGAGGTGACCTAAAAATGGGGAATACCGATGGGACCAAGTATTCTTTTTGTGACCGCCGCTCATAAGTCTCCATTCGTGCGGGGCCCACAACAATAAAATGACTGTAACAAATCCGGCCTGGATGAATAAATATCAGACAATCTCGACCTATTTGTTGTGATCCATAGATCTATATTAATCTTTCTCTCTCTCTCTCTCTCTCTCTCTCTCTCTCTCTCTCTCTCTCTCCCTCTCTCTCTCTTTCATACACACACATACATATACATGCAGACAGTTATTTTCTTCTTTTTCTCATTCTGTTTATCAACCTTTACTAAAAAAATCGATATATTCTTTTTCATTCACATCTATCTATCTACTTTTCTCTGTTCATATCTATATGACGAAATAAAAATTTGTCTAAATGATGGCGGGAAGTCATCCGGTAAAATGACACTGAAAATCCATCAGAAATACATTTTCATTATGATCGTTTTTCAACTTGTCATGATAATTCTTAATCTAAATAAACTGAAGAATTTACATTTCTTCGTCTACACTTCAACCGTGAAGAAAAAAATAAATGAAAAATGATTTTCTTTTTTTAATTCAGTGGTTAATCACAGAAATCAAACATTATCCATAAAAAGAATTTCCTATTAAATTCTAGTATTAATTTAGTGTCAGATTATTGACATTGTCTCATCCTCTTGTAGTTTCTAGCACATTGTTCGAACATTATTGGCGATGAATTTCCAAAGATTTTCAATCGGATTAAGATATGAACTTTGGACAGGTTCTCTTATAACTTCGGCGTTTCTAGCTTGTAAGAATCGTTTTACAGTTTTTGAAGTATGACGAGACACATTATCTTGCACAAAGACGGACCCTAGAAACTCCCTCAGAGAAAGAAATAATGTTCCATAATATTATTATACTCTGCAATATTTACTTTGCCACGTAACCCAACAACTAGGCCCAAACCAGCGCCCAGACCAATACATGACCATTTCCGAAGTTTTTTTTCCACATTTTTGTGAAGTAACATCTCATTTTTAATTTTCTGGCATATTTTTTACTAGATTATGTTTGGCGTTCAAGGATTCATCTGGTATTCACAATGGCTTAATGATTTAAACTTGATCACCTGGTTTCTGAGGTTCTCTCCATTAGGGCAAAGTTTATTGCTTGGCGCCTGAGGCGTCTCATAAAGGGAATATCGAGAAGAACAAGCCTTTTTGTGACGGCCTCGCATGTCTCGATTCTTACGTAGCCCTCTTCTATAAAATGACCTCATGTCAAATCTGACTTGGTGGTTTTTCGGATAAATCTAAATCCAAACATCATGCCGTCAGAACCGTATAAATTACATTTTCTTTCATAGCTAATTTTTCCCTGATTTTCATGGGTCTCGACAACGTGTTAGTTTGCGAAAACTTGTCTAGTTTTTTTCATTCTTCTTGTTGATGAAGGATTTGACGGTAAAAGTACGTGCATGAAGGTCTGGTTCATATAAACGCCGCGAAGCTGTCTGTCGAGAGACTTTCATGCCACATTCCCCAGTTACTGTCGCTGCTGTACTAAAACTATCCACCATCGTTGCCATTACTTCCAAGTCCACTCTGCCCCGGAGTGGTAGTACCTATTAGGGTCCGATGTATGGGTCAAATAGATTTGTTTAGATTTGTATTTGATAAGACCATGAACAAAAATCATAAGAAAAAATTTCACAAAAATGTAAAAAATTAACATATACAGTGTAAACCGGATATAAGAGACTCTGATTTAAGAGAAACCCAGATATAAGAGAGATTTTCTCTGGTCCTAAATTAGAGCCTGTGTTACCTATACAAAATAGACCAAACTCGGATATAAGAGAACCCGGATATAAGATAGATCGTCACCGGTCCCGACAGCTCTCTTACATCTGGGTTACACTGTTATACACGTAATTCCCTAAAATCTTGCTATAAAATAACTCTAAACGAATTAAAATGTTGTTAAGATAAAAATTTAAAAAAAACTGTTCAATCCGTAAACTACTTTTTCATAGGCAAAAAGTCATCGCTTAAGATTTTAGCGAGACAATCAGACGCCAGAGTGATTCATCACCTTTGCAACGGCTTGACAATCTGATAACGTAGGAAACATGACTGAGGATGAATAAAGAATATTTATCTACAATGCAATATTCCCATATTTCATCGCAAACTATTACAAATGGGTCATGATCGAAAGAGTAGAATTTTTTAACTTATATTGTATGATACATTCAATAAATATATATTTGCAGTTTTCGTATGCTTTGGTTTGGTTTTATGGCATATCAACTCTTGTAGGTTATTTAATGCTAAATCCTCTTTATACACACACACACACACACACACACACACACATATATATATATATATATATATATATGTATATATATATAAAGTAAAAGTAAAAGTAAAGCTGGCATCAGTAATCGAGGGTGACCAGAAGGCTCCCTTTTCAATAACTACTACACCGAGGTGTATGGGAGGGCGCTACTCCTTTCCCTGGATTGTTCCACTTTACCTTTGATACGTACCTTATATCGCTGAGTATTAAGCAAGGAGGTATCAAGTACCATTTTTAAAGTCTTTGTTATGACGCGACCTGGGATTGAAGCAAGGTCTCCTGGACCATGGGCGAACATTCTACCCACTAGACCAATGAGCTGGTCGATTTGTAAGCGATTAGTTTGTAGCTAATATTTTTAACCAGCCAGAGTTCATTTGTAACATGCAGTTAAATTATTTCACGTATTCTATCCAACACCAATAGTTTTATTTGCTCACAGTTAAAATGGTTGGCATCTATGGCATATCAATCTTTGTTGGTTAATTAATGCTAAATCCTATTTATAACTTCTTCTTTGTCCATTGTAATCGATGAGGACCATCTGATCAACTTTATGATTGAGGACAGGATATGTGTGTGCGCAGATGGCTAATGAGACTAATCTGTCGGCAGAAGAGTCTTCAGCAGTGAGAACAAGGAATGGTGGCGGCAATGGCTGATGTGGCAGTGACTTTTCTAAGTTTCCTACGCAGCCCAGTTTCTGCGTTTCTTCTGGTTTCACAGACTTTCGCTCCTCATTTAACAACTTCATGCCAATTGTCTCTGTCCTGCACCAGATACTCCACGCAATTAGGGGCTATACCGAAAGATTTCAGGGAGACCTTCAATGTGTCTTTGAAGCGCTTTTTCTGACCTCCTTGGGAACGCTTGCCCTGATAAAGTCCATCGTAGAGCAGTTTCTTCAGGAAGCGATGATCTCTCATGCAGACAACATGACCGGCCAGACGTAGCTGTGATTGGATTAAGGTGGTGTAGATACAAGAAAGAGAAGCCCGAGTTAAAACTTCGGTGTCGGGGATGTGTTTTTGCCATGTGATGCCGAGAATCTTCCTCAGACAGGTCATGTGAAAGTGGTTAAGCTTCTTTATATGCCGTTGATAAGTTATCCACGTTTAACAGCCATAACTATTTATATATTGAATATATATATATGATTTGTTAGGTTATTTGATTTAATGGCATATCAAACCTTGGCGGTTATTTAGTGTCAAATCTTGTTTATACATACTTTTTAAGTGGATGGTTTGTATGTAAATTTTAAAAAAAGGGATTGATTCACACACAGATGGTATTGTAATTATTTGTTATATCTTTTAAATTGAGGTGAACTGTTTCACTATCCATATTTTCTATACGATAGGATCTATTTAGGGATTTTCTCAATCTCGGAGGATTACATTGTTTATTCATTCTTTTAGGAGACTTTGTTCTTGATGTTGAAGGGTTTGTATCGAATTGGGTTAGTTTGAATACAATTCCTCCTCTTTCATTGTTCACTTTGGTATTTATATGATTATATTTTTCCAGGATGGCTTTTGCATAAAATAGCCGATCAAGGTTGATATTAAAAAAGAAACAAAACCAACCAACCAACCAACCAACCTTCAACAGGAGCTGGTGATTTTTATTTGAGTGGTTCTGGCTTTTGGGGAAACAATTTTTTTGGTCTATCTTTGAGTGCTTTTGTTGGACGTATGGGAATATATATATATACAGTGTTAGTTGTAATCGTAGTAGTCGTAGTAGTTTTAGTAGTAGTAGTAGTAGTTGTAAGATTAAGAGTCGCAATAATAATAATAATAAATGCAATAAATTATATATGTATTTCGGTTTCTTTATTTTTAATCGTAAATCAGTCTTTATGGGTTATATAATGCCAAAACTATACTTGTAGAAAAACAGCAGTGGTTCAATTTAACCCACATCTATAAGGAATGAAGGGGTTCATAATTTCCCAAGGGTATTAGTCCGAACGAAAACGTGATCGGGCGTGTGGAATTCGAACCCACATACAATGATCTCGCAATTAAACTCTTTAGTCATTACACAAAGATATATATATATAATCAAATATGTATATTCATGATAAAACACATGCATACACACAATACATATATATACATATATAAATATATTATAATTTTCATCATACAACGTATGAAAACATGAGCGATACTCTATCCTCATCAGCCGCCAACTTGGGTGATAACACAATTTCGGTAGCTCAAGGCGGTAACGCCACTCCTGGCGCTACCAAGCAGCTTTTAATAATATATATATATATATATATATATATATATATATATATATATATATAATCAAATATGTATATTCATGATAAAACACACGCATACACACAATATATATATATATATATATATACATATATAAACATATTATATATATATATATACAAGTACATAATAAGTACATAAAACATATATATACAATAAAACATACATATATAATAAAACATATCTATAATAATATATATAGATAAATAAGAGAAAATATATATATATATATATATATATATATATATATATATATATATATATATATATACATGTATGTATGTATGTATATGTGTGTGTGCACGCGTGTGCAGTGATGTTTGGAGCAATCAGCCTTCTGTCACGCAAGCTAGTGACTTTAATGAAATTATCCTCTGTTCTTATTTTTGTTTTTAGTCTACAAGCTCTACTTTTCGTCTTGTTTTGTCCCGTTTTCTGATATCTGGTTTGGTTTCTTTGTTTAATGGCATATTAACCTTTGTAGGTTATTTGATGCCAAAGCTATTCTCCTACAAGAACAGTAGTGGTACTATTTAACGCATAGCTGGGAGGATAAAGGGGTTCATACCTTTCCTAAGAGTATTTCCCCGAAAGTGAACGTGATAGCGCGATTGAAGTACGAACTCGCTTACTACGATTCCGCAGTCAATCGCTTCAGCTATTACACCACGAGAACATCCCCCCCCTTTTCTGATATCTCCAAACAGTATAATGCACTGTAGTTCTGTAAATTTTTATTTTTGTGCTAAAGGAGAAAAACGACTTCAAATTAATTTTTCAAAAGATATCTGGTTATACTAATGTCAAAGTTACCTTGGTAAACTTGTATTTAGTATAATAAATAAGAGCACTGTGGTAATAACTTGTTTCATTTAAAATAACACTTTCAGGATGAGAAATAAAACTTTTTGAGGGTAGCCAAGTACTTTTTACTGGTAGTGCATATATATATATATAATCATAATAATCCTAAACATATGTATATATATGCATAAAATAAATATGTATCTAAAGCAAATAATAATAATAACAATAATAATAATAGAATATACACATACATAAAATGCATATAAAATAATATATATATACATACTATGTTAGAATATACATATGATATATATATATATATATATATATATATATATATATATATATATATATATATATATATATATATGATATAGGTATATGATATATATAATATGTATAACATGTATATCATATAAATATCATAAAAGTGTATATATATAGAATATATATAACATATATATATCATACATCTATATAATCTATATATTATATATTCATATATTATAAATATATTATATATAGACATGATATATACGACGTAATGTATATAGGTAAAGTTAGCGACCGTAGTTGAGGGCGATCCGAAGGCTCCGTTATCGATATAAGATATACATGTAATATACATATAATCTTGGTGTAGTAGCTATCGAAATGGGAGCCTTCGGGTCACCCTCGACTATGGTCGCCAATTTTACTTATATATAATACATAAATATACATAATATATATATATATATATATATATATATATATATATATATATATATATATATATATATATATATATATATATATATGATAACGTAGTATATGTAATATATACAATACATGATATATATATGATATACATATAATGTGTATCATATATATATATATATATACACACACACACACACACACTCATATATATATATATATATATATATATATGTGTGTGTGTGTGTGCGCGTGTGTGTGTGTGTGTAATGCCTTCATCACAATAAATAATTCACTATGTAATACAACGGTTCACATCTTTCACTGAAATGTTGGGTTCTTAATCACTGAGATCGAGTGGAGAATCTGTTATATCTATACATACCTAGGTAAGATACATGAGAAAAATTAAAATCCATAAATGTCAAACAGTCATTTTCATCTACTTCCGTCAAGACGTGCGCACAAATCCCTATACGACCAGTAATTTCCTCGATTATTTTCCACATAACTCAACGATCTAAATAGGATGGTTTGGTTTCATTTGTTTAACCCATAGTAACCAAACCTCCACATTTAAACATAGTCAAAATAAAAATGAAAATCTTCTTAAATACTTACATTTGGTTAATCTAAAGTATTGTTTGCATTAATAAATTTTTTATTTACAGGTTTGGTTTGGTTTGTTGGGTTTTATCATATTAACCAACCCCTCTGCTCGGGCAGGATATGACACAAGGTCAATTTTTAAGCGGAGTTTAACAGGTTTGAATTCAGAATTTTCCTTCTCCTAGACTAGTTGCCTCGCCAAGACTGAAGAACACAGTCTGTCCTACTATTTACCCATAGCTGGAGGGAGAATAATTGGATTCATACCTTTCCCAAGGGTATTAGTGTTATGTGAAATGCAATCAGCCTCATCCAGGGTTTGAACTAGTGTCGCCGTGTCCATTTCCTACGACGATAACAATTACAACACGGGTTTTATGGCATATCAACCCTTGTAGGCTATTTAACGCCAAATCCATTCTTATGTAAATAATCTGTTCTATTTAAAACAATTCAGTTTAGCATAAGTACACAGTTTAATTGTCAAAAAACATTTCTATTTCAAACTATTCAAGCAGTTATATGTAATAATTCAGTTAAGTGTTAATACAGTTTTAATCTCGAAAAACAGTTCTATTTCAAATAATTCAGTTAAGCATAAGTACCCAGTTTAAATGCAAGTACGGTTTAATTGTCAAAGACATTTCTATTTCAAGCTATTCAGTTTACTCAAACAATTCATTTTAGCATAAGTATGCTGTTAGTTCTATTAAACCCATAGATAGGACCCTCTCAGGTGCTACCACTCCGGGCCAGAGTGGACCTGGGAGCGATGTCAATGAAGGGGTACTCCACATTCCCCAAAACTTCAGCACTGCTGGAACCTAACCATCAGATTGTTTAGTGTCATAATTCAGGACACTCTTGTGGGGGTCTTACCCCTCTGCAGAGGTGCAGTCAGTGTATTCTACAGCCCCAGCTGACTGGGCAATTTTTATTTACAGTAATAACGGTTAACTAGATGTTTCAGTGTGTTTACAATCCATTATTACGTGTTTCCTTATAATAATTTCATTATAAATTGGAAAGATAAAAATTTGAGTTATAATCGGTTAATAGCATATCAGCCTTCGTGAGTTTTTATAATACTAAAGTCATCCTTGTAGATAAACTCAGTGGTACTATTTAACCCATAACTAGGAGAATAAAGTGAGTAAATTTGGCGACCGTAGTCGAGGGTGACTCGAACACTCCCTTTTCAATAGCTACTACACCAAAGTGTCGGGGAAGGCGCTACCTCTTTCCCTGGATTGCTCCACTTTACCCTTAATATAATGCTAAGTGTTAAGCAAGGAGGTATCAAGTACCCTTTTTTGAGTCTTTGGTAGGACTAGATATGGGATAGAACCCAGGTCTCCCGGGCCATTGGCGAACACTCTAACCATCATGCCAATGATAAAGTGTTCAAAGTGTTGTTCTTCTGTAGGCCCCTATACATGGACGTGCTAATTTTGGCCGACCATCAACAATTTATTCACATCAGATCTGAGTGGACACATGAGGTTGTTTGGATGATAGGGATGGGTGGAGAGAGAGAGAGAGAGCGAGTCATGAAAATCCGCTCAGTCAGTTCGATTTGATGATAATGACCTTTCCCAAGGCTATTAGTTCAAAGTAAACCTAATAGCGTGACTTGAGTTCGAACTCACTCACGTCAATGTTGCAGCCCAGCACGTTAGCCACTACTGTGGCACGATAATGAACATTAATGTATATATACATATATATATATACAGATGAATATGTGTGGGTCTATCTGTGTGTTCGTGTATGTGTGGTGAAAGAGGGGATCTTATGTCCAGCATCTTTGAAGCAAAGCCGGAGTGTCCAGAAGATCTTTGTCTATATTGGTGCGAAGACCACACAAAGAACTGTGCCCATGAAAACCTAAGAGACCGGAAGAGAAGGACGAAAGACGTCAGTCAGTCTGGAGCAGATTAGCACTCGGTTAGGAGTGAGACTCCGGGCGGTCAGTTGGGAGAGAGACTCCGGAGCAGGGAGTTAAGACTGAGCAGTGAAGACAATGGAGAGATGAGTCAGCATATTTGCTTGCAGTGTGAGATTTTCGCTGAGTTCTTGCGACAGCCATGAACATACATACATATCTTGCTCATGTGTCAACTTCACTTTCCCGCGTTTGCAGTTCTAAATCTCTGTTTGTCAGTTTCTTCTTTCTACCCGCTGTTGTTTGTCATTTTTTAAAGATCTTTTGTACAATCAGTGAAATGTCCACACGGCCGGGTGTGAGAATAAACAACAAGGTCCATACCACTAGATGAACGGCCAAACCAACAAAACATGCCGTTTGTGGGTATTGTTTGACATTACGCCATGTGGACTCTCCACTCATAACTGCATCCAACAACTGATTCTTAAGTTAAAGTCATTTACTTAATTCGACACACCCTTTTAAAAAAATGAAGATATGTAATTCCACATAATCAGATTCTCGTTACAATGGATGTCAAGCGTCTATACCTAAACATTACATGGGGAAATATGCTCGTGGCGTAGCGGCTAACGTAGTGGACTGTGACGTCATAGTAAATGACTTCCAAACCAAATTAAACGAAATCAAACAAAATATTGAACATAATAAGGGTTTTCCACCCTTAGAGGAATGCCTCAAAGAGAGAATATCAAAATTACCCACAGAAGTGAAAACAACTTTAATGTACCATCTATTAACATGAAACAATTTGAAATCTAATGGAAGATATTTTCTAGAAGTAAAAAGTTTCGCCATGGTTACTATTTCAGCCCCTTTATACGCCACCATTTATATGGGAAATTTTGAGGACACTTACATCTACACTGAAATTAAAAACAGTTGCCTCTTTTATGTTAGGTATATCGATGATATTTTGGGCTGCCAGAAAGTAGAGAAGACATTTAGTCGAGTCCCCACTAACCAAGGACGAATATTAGCATTAGTATATCAATAAACTAACACTGAATAAACGGAAGGAAAGACAAGATAAGCTCATTTACACATTTAAAAACGTTTGATATATACATTATATACATACTCCCAGCTATGGGTTAAATAGCACCACTACTGTTCTTCTTGGAGAATAGCTTTGGCATTAAATAACCTACAAAGGTTGATATGCCATTAAACAAAGAAACCAAATCAAACCAAAGCATTATATACATACGTACTGTATTGGTAGAATACACAAACGTCTACCAAGAACTAAAAATATGTACATACTGTCCTGTGAACAAGTAGTATGTAGAAAGGTACAAAACGGAAAAAGTTTTACTTGATGATGGAGAATAACATCGTCATGTTAGTTTCACTGTTTGATGGCAGGGCAGGAGATTACGTCTCTATTATTCAAAGAACAATGACAAAAGAGCGCGAGAATGTTTGTGACAGTCAACTAATCACTCTATGAACACACCCAATCTCCAAAGAAGACAATTATTTATTGTTTCCCTAAAGACAGACGGGGAAACAAAACTTTAAGAATTCTTGATCAACTTCAATATGAAATATATTTATTATATTTGACCATAGAAAATCAACATGATTGCATTTTTAGATACCTTAATATATATTGATAAGAACAGATAACTACAAACCACATGTCATATAAAACACCTTAATACATGTAACAATCGCCACTTTAAATCTTCTCATTGTAAATATTCCAAAGAAAATCGATCTTACACACAAACCTTTAGACGAAGAAGGATCAGGTCAGATTATATCGAATCAAATAGAGATGAATTAAACAGCATTCATAACACTGGGCTTGTATGAGAATATAAATAAACATGCCACTCACGGTCCTTAAAGAGGATATTTCAAAATCAAAGCTAAAAGAAAGTCTGCATCACGTCCCTCTCATAACATGTAACACTCTCACACCACCAGCTCAAATGCTAGAGTCATTCAATAAATGAGGTGAATTTTGGTTGGTTGTTTTCGTTTCTTTGTTTAATATAAACCTTCATGGGTTCTTTCATGCCAAAGCCATCCTTGTAGATGAATAGCAGTGATATCATTTAACCTATAGCTGAGGGACAAGAAGGTTCATACTTTTCCCAAGGTTATTAGTTCGAAAGTGAACGTATTAGCGTTACTGGCGTTTGAACTATATTAGTTCAAGGCTGCAATTCAACCGTTTAGTCACAAGGCCATGGAGACTCTTCCGAAGTGAATTCATCCAAAAGAGTTGAGATTAGGAAGTATTGTTTACTATCGCACCGTTTTTAAAGGAAGTCATTAGCGGGTGCCCCTTTTATATCCCAAAAGACAATCAGCATGGCCTTTACTGACTGCTGTGCCCAGAAGTTTTTCTTTGCCGGAGATTCAGTGTGTTTACATTTCATTGACTATCTTTTTGACTTAGCCTCGTAGTGTCAAATCGATGTTTAACCCATTTGTAAACATCTTTTGATTAAAACCTGCTTCTCCATACACATCACACATTCTTCTATAAATTTCGCATGGTTTGCACTTCTCAGTCTCTAAATATTTGATAACAGACCTCTGTTCAAGCCTGGTGCAGTCTGTTTGATTTGTCACCATTTTGAATTGCCTCAAAACAAATATCTTTGTGAAATCAAAATATTTTTTGCTATAATTAAGAATACTTTGGAAAGTTTTTTTTTAAATTCCTTATTTATTCACTGACTCTCGTAATTTAGAATCGTTTGGAATATTTTGAAATTAAAACACATGTTGATATTTTATAGAACTAGATATACTTGCAAATCGCCGACCTGATAACCTTAGAGAAATGACAGGAAGTCACAGCATACTAAAATAAAGTAATCAATTTGCACTCACAATAAAGAATTTGTCAACCATGCAATATTAAGAACAACCTAATCTTCAAGTATCTTAAATTTGGATATTTTTTCACGAGGTTTACGTCGAAGAGCATTTTTATCCCATCAGCAGAGCTTTGGAAACTCTGAGAGTAATCTCTGCAGAGGGGTACGACTTTCCAAAAAAAAAGAAAAGGAAGTGTCCAGACTATGACCCTGGACAGCATCGGAGGAGTGTGGAGTATTCGTTCATTGCCATTACTCCCAGGGGTGTTAGGGTCTGTTAGGGTTCCATCTGAGGATCAAACCGATGTGTTTGAACTTTTTTTGTATTCGATTGTGGCAGAGTCCTCGTGGAGCAATAGTTAAAGTGTTTGACAGCAACTTTATAGTAAGCAAGTTCGAATTCCAGTCGTGTTCTCACGTTCACTTTTGGGTTAATACCCTTGGGCAAAGTATGAGTCCTTTTATCCCACTAGTTATGGGTTAAATATTACTCCTAATGGTCTTCCACCCCAATCAAATCTATAGATCATAACAAACTTGTTTCCTGTAGAAAAACACTTTTATTCAGTAGAATATGATTTCGCAAGAGATGCAAAATTCATCACCATAGAAAAGAAAACACCACCAACAACAACAACAATAAATACCCTCCCCACAAAAAAATCAACAAAAACGCATTGGACAGCATCCCAATGATATTAGAAGCACTCGAAGACAAATGGGTTTAACGTCTTTAAGCCCTTCCCTTCAAATGATTTTAACATCAAACTAAATGATCCTCAAAATACCGTTTTGTGGACGGGGAAGACGCGGTAATGAGTCATAAAAACAAGTAAATAAACCGATGTCTATGTTAAATATCTACTTTAGCAGCTATGATTTGGATTGAAACATTCCCCTGAAAAAGATATACCCTTCCTCGGGGACTGTCACCCACGTGTTGTCCCCAGCATCAAGTGGTAATGGTATACAGATGTTATAGTACTAACTCTCTCTCTCTCTCTCTCTCTCTCTCTCTCTCTCTCTCTGTGTCTGTCTGTCTGTCTCTCTATATATAAGCCTTATGGGCACCTCGCGCAGTCTAATGGTTTGTATGTTAGATTAGCCGACGGTAATTACCGCCCAGTCAGCGGGGCTTAAAATACGCTATGATGAAGAGGCTAACGAGCTTGACTGTGATATCGTTGTGCGCAAGTTCGAACTCAAGTCGTGCTATTACGTTCACTTTAGGACTAAAGACCCAAAGAAAGATTTGAACCTCCTATCTCCCTATCATTAACTATGTGTTAAATAGTACCTCTCCTGTTTTTCTACAAGGATGGCTTTGGCATTAAATAAACCCACGAAGGTTGATATGCCAAAGAAACCAAATCTCATCACAAGAACATGCTGACTGTATTCCCTACAGAGTGTTAAGACCTCCCCCCCAAAAAAAATTGTGGGTGTCCTGAATAAGACACTAAACTGTATCTGGAAGTGATGCTCCAGTTGTGGAGATCTGGCGGGGGGAGTACCTTTTCATTGCCATTACTCCCAGGTCAACGGAGTGGTAGTACCTGTTTGGATCCCATCAATAGTTGAAATTATTCTACTTAAAAATTATGACTATTCAATTGGACCATGTGCAAAAGAATTGAATAAACAACGACACAAAAAATTTAAATATTAACGTACAAAAAACGGGATTCTTTACTTTATTTCTTCTATGGTATATCAATTCTTTAAAAACTTTTCAAAACACTTTTCACCTGACATGACATAATTGGTTGGTTGATTTTTATGGCATATCAACCCTTGTGGGTCATTTAATACCAAATTCTGCTTCATGTGTGTGTGTGTGTGTGTGTGTGTGTGTGTGTGTGTGTGTGTGTGTGTGTGTGTGTTATTTCTGAGCGAATAGTTTGTAAGCAACTTTATTTTTAAACGATTTGTTACCGGACACTTAAATGGTTACACCAAGTGCATCTCTGCAGAGGGGAAAGACTCCCCCAACGAGTGTGCTGGATATGACATTAAACAATCTGATGGTGAGGCTCCAGTAACTCTGGAGCTTTGGGGAATGCAGAGTACTCCTTTATTGCCATGGCTCCCAGGTCCATTCTAGGCCAAAGCGGTAGCACCTGAAAGGGTCCTATCTATGGGTCAAACAAGAACTGTTTGACATTAAAACTGAGTGCAAACAAATGACCTATGCTAAATTGAATTGTTAGAAATAGAATTGTTTGATCATTTAACTGTGTGAAAACAAATGACTGATATATAATTGAATTATTAGTGATATATAAAAATGCTAGGAACCATTTAACTGTGTGCAAACGGATGAATAATATTGAATAGAATAATTAGTCTTAAATGGTAATATTTTAAACCATTTAACTGTGTGCAAGAAAAAGAGCTCGAGCTCGTTTAAAAATGTTATCAACAAAATATGTTTACAAATCATATATATTTATTACATATGTATAAACCAGATTTGGTATTAAATAACCTAAAATAGTTGATATGCCATAAAACCAAACCAAATCAAACCAAACTTAAATGGTTTCAAGTATTCCAATGTAACACTTATAATTCTATTTGATCTTGATAATTTTTGCACAGAATTAAATGGTTACAAGTATTCCTATCTAACACTAATAATTCTATTCACTATTAGTCATTTGTTCGCACACTGTTAAATGGCTTCAAGTATTGCTATTTAACATTAGTAATTCTATTTGTCAAGTCTTCCTATAAAATATAAATAATTTGCACAAAGATGTATGGTTCCAAATAATTAATAATAATAATCCTTAGTAATAAATCCATCCTGTCGGCTGGATCTGTAGAATATGCCAACAGCACATTTGCAGAGAGGTAAGATCCATATCCTCTAAAAGAAGGAGGGTACCTGTTGGCCATTGACGGTGACCCATAATGTCTCAGGACGAGATCCTGGTGGCTAAGCAGTTCTTGATCCGGCAACCGAGTGGTCAAGGGATTTGCAACACTCCACTTTGGCCTTTACTGAGCTAAACGGGCAGTCGGACGGGCCCGATCGGATCAATCGGCTGGTCGCGTCAAAACCTCGCACTAATATGTTTAGTCCCGACCGTATTTTTCAATCTGAAAACTCTCAACCCTTTTTATCTGATAGGTGCTAAAATGCGGTGACTGGAGGTTCATTGCTTTGAGAGAATAGGGCTTTGATCATTCTTAAATCACACGGCCATAAGTATCGTTTACTGAAAACTTGAAATTGGCAGGGTCTCGAAATCCTATTCCTAGAACGAGTATACTGGTTGTGTATTCCCGTCTCAACCAAGGCAAAGGGGTTTTCCCCAGGGTAGATTCCCAACACAAGTTGGACTCCATAGTGGGTGGTGGATCTCAGGACCAGCGAAAAACAAACATTACCTATGACTTTCACTTACCAAATGGTTGGCCAGAGTTTTAGAACAACCTGAAAAACCTACATCCGGTCAAAATTCATCAAACTAATCTTAAAGAACTCACAACAAACAAAGAGAAATCCAATTAAATAATCAAAGAAAAAATACAAAAAATACAAAATCTACAAAACAAAGCTCTTATAGATTTCCAATCCGTCCACTAAAAACCATCAAAAACAGACTAAAAAACTTGTCTCCCGAAAAGCCAGAATCAATCAAACAAAAACCAGAAGTTCCCATTAATCAATCTAAAAAAATACATATGAACACCAAAGTGAATAATAAAAGATCAGGGGGCGCAATCAAACTGCTCTCAACCAAACTCGACAGAGACTCCTCAATATCAAGAATAAATCACCTAAAAAATGAATTAACAATGCAATGCTCAAGGATCAACAAAATCCCTATATAGATCGGATAGTGTCCAAATAAAACTTTAAACCCCTTTATAGCTTCGTCTCAGATTTGTCAACCAAACATTTGCTGACAAATTGTATTTGCAGAAATCAGAATCTGTCCAAGATGCATAAGATTTTCTGGGATTTCGAAGACTAACGGATTTCAAAATTCTGACCAGTAGACCAGAATTAGAGGTTAATTAACCAGAAAAAATAACTTGTCATTTGGTGATTTTTGCCGTTCCAGCGGACCACAGAGTGAAAATAAAAGAGAGCAAAAACATTGACAAATGCTTGGATCTTGCTCGAGTGCTGAAAAAAAATTATGGAGCATGAAGGTGACAGTGATACTAATTGTAGTTGGTGCGCTTGGATAGGGTTTCAAAGGCCCAGAAAAAGGAATGGGGGAACTAGAGATCAGAGTCAGAATAGAGACTATCCAAACCACAGAACTGTTAAAATCAACTAGAATACTTAGAATAGTGCTGGAGGCATGAGACCAGAGGAAACTTGTTGTCTCTCAAACTTAGAATACTTAGAAGAGTGCTGGAGGCTGGAAACCTGAAGAAACTTGTTGTCTCTCAAACTTCAGTGAAAAATCATCAGTTAAAACTGATATGAAACCCCACAATAATAATATGTCACTTTAAAAATATCATCATGTCAGTAATAGTGGGAGCACTGGATATGATCAACAAAGGGACAGATAAACACATTAACAAGATACTTGTCAGTCCCAGCCTATATGAATTGCAAAAAATGCACTTTGCCGAACTGTTCATCTGCCTAGGAGATTACCATCAATTTGACAGGAAAATATCCCCCAAAAGAGGCAGCAAAAAAACTTAAATACGTAGAATTCGCATAATCGTGACCTTTCTTCAATATAGGTCTTGAACCAGTGAAATATTGTAAGAAACTGAAAATAAAACTGAATATTAAATAATACTTATAATAATAATAATAATAATAATAATAATTCTAATTACCCCCCCCCCGCTCGGGCAGGATATGACACAAGGTCAATTTTTTAAGCAGAGTTTAACAGGTTTGAATTCAGAGTTTTCCTTCTCCTAGACTAGTTGCCACACCAAGGCTGAAGAACCCAGTCTGTCCTACTATTTACCAGTCTCGTCCAGGATTTGAACTCGAGTCGCCGTGTCCATTTCCTACGACGATAACCATTACACCACAGGCACCTCCAAATAATAATAATAATAATAATAGAAAAAAAGAGCTGAGAAAGATTAATTACAGCAATCAGAAACAGCGCAGAAATCATAAAGACCAACAGAACAACAACTAAGAAATAGAAATGGGAAGAAAAACAACTGTATGGATATTTTAAGCGACAAACTGCCGAAAACTTACACAAGAAGACTTGGACATGGCAAAGAAAGGGAAACTTTAAGTGAGAAACTGAATCTCTTCCAATTGCAACACAAAACAATGCCATAAGGACTAACTATATTAACACCCCACAAGACACCAACTATACGGCCACCTGCCTCCAATCACGAAAACTATACAAGTTAGACGAACCAGACTCGCAGGACACTGCTGGAGAAGCAAGGACGAACTCATCAGTGATGTACTCCTATGGACCCCCGCATATGGTCAAGCAAAAGCAGGACGACCAGCTCGAACATACATACAGCAGCTATGTGAGGATACGGGATGTAACCCTGAAGACCTGCCAAAAGCGATGAATGATAGGGAGGAGTGGCGAGAGAGGGTCAGAGATATCCGTGCTGGAGGCACGACATGATGATGATGATAATATTAAAGCGAAAATAGATAAGACACAATAGAATAGCAAGCGTCGGTTACGTGATGATAGAAACGAAACGATTAATCACATTATAAGAGGATACGGCAAACTAGTACAAAAGGAGAATAAAACTAGACACGACTGGGAAGGAACGTTGATCCACTAGGAATTGAGCAAGGCATTGAAATTAGACACTACAACCAAATGGTATATGCACAAACCAGGATCCGTCCGGAAGAATGAGACAGAGAAAATTCTCTGGTATTTTGAGATACAAACAAATCACATAATTCCGGCCGGATGACCAGACCTATTGATTATTCAAAAAACAAAAGAAAAAGAAAAAAAGACCCTGTCGAATAGTGACCACAGAGAGAAAATCAAAGAAAACGAAAAAAGTTATGGAACATGAAAGTGATGGTGATACCGATTGTAATTGGTGCACTTGGAACAGTCCCCAAAGGCTTGGTGAGGGGATTGGAAGAACTGGAAATCGGAGGACGTACCGAGACCATCCAAACTTCAACATTGCTAAGATCGGTCAGAATAGTGAGATGAATCTTGAAGACTTGAGGAGACTTGCAATCTCTCAGAATCCAGTGAAAGAAAATCAGCTAATGCTGCTGTGAAAAACTCGCCAGGAGTAATCATAATCGTCTAAAATATTCTGAGGAGTCTTGGAGACCTGAGGAGACTCGCTGTCACTCAGACTCCAGTAAACGACCACCAGCAGACACTGGTGTAAAAAATTCTTGCCAGCATCGAAGACAGCGTAGACGCATCGATACAACGGCTCGAAGACTACATAGAAAAACACGAACGAGGACTGATTACAGCCATCAGAAATGATACGGACAACACGATAGACGATAGTATGACAACAACTTGGAAACAAAAATGGGAGAAAAAACAACTCTATGGCCGCTTTAAACGACTAATAAACAACATTTCACACCAGAAAACCTGGACTTGGCTAAGAAAAGGAAACCTTAAGAGAGAAACGGAATCTCTCCTAATAGCAGCACAGGACAACGCCATAAGAACCAATCATATCAAAAAGAGAATAGATAAGACGCAACAAAATAGCAAATGTAGGCTATGCGGTGACAGAGACGAAACGATCAATCAGATAAGCGAATGCAGCAAATTAGCATAGAAGGAGTATAAGGCGAGACACGACTGGGTTGGCAAGGTGATCCACTGTGAAATGTGCAAGAAATTTAAATTTGACTACACTAACAAATGGTATATGCACAACCCAACACCTGTCCTAGAAAATGACACACATAAACTCCTGTGGGACTTTAACATACAAACGGATCACCTAATCCCGGCCAGAAGACCAGGCCTTATAATAATCAACAAAAAGAAGAGAATTTACAAAATTGTCGACTTTGCTGTTCCGGTAGACCACAGAATAAATCTGAAGGAATGTGCAAAGAAGGATAAGTACCTCGACCTTGCTAGAGAATTGAAAAAGCTGTGGAACATGAAAGTGACGATTGTACCAATTGTGATTGATGCTTTTGGCACAATAACTAAAGGATTATTAAAAGGTCTGGAGGACTTGGAAGTTGGCGGACAGGTAGAGACTATCCAAATGACAGCATTGCTGAGAACGGCTAGAATCCTGAGACGAGTTCTGGAGACTTGAGGAGACTTGCTGTCACTCAAACTCCAGTGAAAAACCATCAGTTGATTCTGATGTGAAAAATTCTAAAGGAGTAAATGATAATAATAATGTAAAAATGGAATTAACACCAACCAGAACAAATAACAGAAACCAAAAGAACCATTATTCTCTAGGACTGTTACATATTGAACCTTGAACGAGCCGTCAATCAAGAGATGCACCTGTGTAAATAAGCGGAAGAACAGCGAAACAGGTGCATCCGGTCGAGGATATCGGAATATCACCTTGACCAGTGGACGCGGTTGAATTCGGTGATGGTGGCAGATGCGTACGCCCACAGGAAGCAGGTGAACGTGAGACAATTATATAACCAGGTGCCACAGACGGCTTGAGTGAGTTGCAGTTCCAGTTGGAGTTCGACTTGGTTGGGGACAAGATGCCAGCGTGAGAATCAGCTTGCAGACTGAGGGCTTGCGGCCCTCTGTGACCCACGGTTGAGCAACCCAGCCAAGATGTGAAAGAAGTGCTGCTATGGTCAGAAGAACTTGGGTCAATATGTGGCAGACTGTCCCCGTCTCTAACTCCCCTCTCACACACAACCAACATCAACCCTTTCGAGAATAAAGTGTGAGAGGTATATTTTTATAAAGAAGTGTGTTCGTTCGTTCTTTGAAGTTCGTCAGTATGTTTAATTATGTTCAGCATATATTTGTATATGTACAGTGTAAACCAGTTTTAAGAGAGTTGTAGGGGCCCGGAGACTAAATCTCTTATATCCGGGTTTCTCTTATATCAGGTTTTGTTAAGGTAACACAGGCTCTAATTTGGGACCAGAGAAAATCTCTCTTATATCCGGATTTCTCTTATATCCGGGTTAAATTATGTGGCTATATAACAGGACTTTGCTATCCAAACTGATAAAAAAAAGATCAATAGATCAGATAATGTGGTTAAAAACTATAAAAGGAAAAGGTGCCACCTAATTGATATGTCAGTGCCAATAGATAATAACAAATCAGTCAAAAAGTATAATAAGTCGGAAAAAATATGGCGCTTTAAAACTATCACCGTGCTAGTTGTAGTGGGAGCCTGGATATGATCAAGAAAGGGTCAGATAAACCGTAGACCGCAGTCGAGGGTAACCCGAAGGCTCCCTTTTCGATAGCCACTATACCAAGGTGTTGGGGAGGGCGCTACTCCTTTCCCTGGATTGCTCCACTTTACCCTTGATCCTTACCTTAGAATGCTGAGTGTTAAGCAAGGTAGCATCAAGTACCATTTTTTGAGTCTTTGGTATGACCCGACCTAGGATTGAACCCAGGTCTCCCGGGCCATTGGCGAACATTCTAACCATTGTGTCAATGTCCGGTAAACACATTGACAAAATACCTGGCAATCCAATCGATAGGACCCCCCCCAAAAAAAACAAACTTTGCGGAACTACTAATAACCTTTATAGAGTACTATCAGTGTGATTGAAAAAGTAACAGTCGAAAGTATGGATGGAAGATCGATTGCATATAATCACTACCTTCCTTCACTCCAGGTCTTGAATAAAGACCCAGTGAAATATTATAAGAAACCAAAAGTAAAGCTGAAAATTAAATTGACAAAGCTTCATCGAAAATTTAGATAAGAACGTATCGAATTGATTGCTTCAGAAAAAAAAAAATTGAATATCTGTTTTTGTTTTCTTGTGTATTTTTCTTATCTATTGAAAGAAGAATAAAACCTCAGTTAAATCATCGTGATTTATTTATTTTAAATATATGTATAGATAGATGAAAGAAAAGAAGCAGTCGGTGTTTTAAGGTTTTCTCTTCTTTAATCAAGTAAGTGCATTTGTCGTCTCGACTGCGGAAACAATGAACCGAACAAAGTAAAAGCTATTAAAAAATATCTAGTTTTGAATATTGTGTCTCTCAATGGAAAGAGAAGCAAAGCTCTTCTTATTGTAGAGAATGAATTAATTTATTTCTTTGAGAAATGTACAAGGTTATCTGAGGCTGAAAGAAATTTACCCGATCGTCGCTGTCAGTTAACGTTTTGCTTGAGTTTTGTACTTTAGTTTTGTCTAATCTGATCTATCTGTATAAGATTTAAACTTGCCTTAGCACTGCTCATAGTAAAATGGAAGAGAGTAAGAAGATTGTATAGCGCCAATTTCCTGCTTTGAAAACCGGAATTACAAAAAGAATGTTTGAATACTAATCACAAAGGACGGTATGAGAGACCAAACTATCTTAGCTATAAGTCAGGGAGCATATTAAAATCAGTCAATAAATAAATTTCAGTTTGTTCATTATCTATCTATCTATCTATCTATCTATCTATCTATCCTCAGCTTGGCCTGGTTAAAATAACAAAGCACTTAGTGACGAACAAACATATTTTACTTACGATCTGGTCTACTTGACAAGCTTACTATTCATTTCTCTACGGTAGACACACACACACACACACACACAAACACTGAGAGAGAGAGAGAGAGAGAGAGAGAGAGAGAGAGAGAGAGTCAGCTATCGCTGTGGAAACTGGACTCAGTTAACTGAATTCGAATGCTACTCAATATTCACTTCAATACGCTTAGGAAAGGTGTGAATCAGCATTCTTGCGCTCTGTACCATTGCCATATATTAATAGGGAGGGGAGTCAGGGTATTAGCACCTGCATTCTCTCATAACTACCACTCAAGGAGTCATAACAGTAAAAAAAAACTGTATCACCAATTATCAGTGTCGGTGCTTGGGTTACATGTAAAGTAAAGTTGGCGACCGTAGTCGAAGGTGACCCGAAGGCTCCCTTTTCACAAGCTACCACATCGAGGTGTTGGAGAGAGCGCTACTCCTTTCCCTGGATTGCTCCACTTTACCCGTGATCCTTACCTGAGTGTTAAGCAAGGCAGAATCAAATGCCATTTTTTGAGTCTTTGGTATGACTCGACCTGGGATTGAACCCCGGTAAACGGCCCCCATTCTACTACTTGTCAATTTTCATTGAGTGATATTAAAAAAAATATATGAAGCGCACCCTTCCGGAAACCCCAAGTAGGTATGGCACCTCTGTCGAGGGTTCTAGGGCAATACGCACCGGCCCAGCCTATTATCAATTTTGAGAGTGACTAGTAAATATACAAAAAATATAGAAAGTTTCAAAAATTTATAAATAAAAAAAATTAAGGTATTGACATCCATTATTCATTGTTTTGTTTTGTACAGAAACACTAAAAGTTTATTATTAAGGGTTTAGTAGTAGCAAGTGTTTCATCGTCAGTCTGAGTACCAAAAACAATAGCTGTAGAGAAGGCATTTTGCCTGCTTAAATTAAGTAAAACGAATTCTGTTATTGCAGTACAATGGCATTTTAGAACACATTTTTGGGAAATCACCGCCGACAAGACTATCCATCGACAATTGGTATAAGGAATTTGAAAGAACAGGATGTAAAGGTAAAAGCCCTGAAAGTTCGCGGCGGGTCTTTGGGCTGGCAACCTGGAAACCTGGCATTCGTGCCGGGTGGTTATATTTGTCGAACTAGGCCGTCCTTCCGGATCTTTGTCTGCTTGCTGGACTAAGTTTATTGCTTGGTGCTTAAGGCACCCCCAAAGAGGAATGCAGACGGGATCAAGAATTTTTGCATCTGCCGCGCATGAGTCTCGATTCGTTCGTGGCCCCTACCGTAAAACGACCTTGTGCCATATTCTGACATGGGGGGGATGTCAGATACCTTTTCCTAGATTGGGGTTGACTTACCAAAGCTAAAGAAAGCATCCCACAGAAAATCACAAAGAAGACAGGGCCGAAGTTATAAATTCTGATATTTATCCATTTCGGGTTAAAAAAAGACGTCGAAAAGTTCGATGACGGAGTTGAAATTGTTATGTGTAAATGGATTTGTTTCTTTGCTTAATGCTATTTACCTAACTCCTCCGCTCAAGCAGGATATGACACAAGGTCAATTTTTAAGCGGAGTTTAACAGGTTTGAATTCAGAGTTTTCCTTCTCCTAGACTAGTTGCCTAACCAAGGCTGAAGAACCTAGTCTGCCCTACTATTTACCCATAGCTGGAGGGAGAATAATTGGATTCATACCTTTCCCAAGGATATTAGTGCTATGTGAAATGCAATCAGTCTCGTCCATGATTTGAACTCGTATCGCCGTGTCCATTTGCTACGACGATAACCATTACACCACGGGCACCTCCACCCAATCATGCTATTACGTTTACTTACGGACAAATATCCTTAGAAAAAATGGTTTGTGTCTTTGCTTAATGGTATATCAACCTTCATGGTTTATTCAATGCCAAAATCATCGTCGTCGAAGAACACTAGTGGTAGTATTTAACCCACAGTTGGTAGGGGGTAAATGAATTCATACATTTCCCAAGGGTATTAGTCCAAAAGTGAACGTAATCGCGCAACTGGAGTTCAATCTTTCTTACTACGATGTTGCAGTCCAGCATGTTAACCACTACACCAAGGGAATTCCTCATGTGCAAATGGATAAAAAATAAATCAGAAAACTTTCTTTATAGACAGAATGATAAAGTTGATAAAACTATTGGAAAAAAATGTGTAGCATTACTAATGTTGAAAAATATACATGTATTTATGAAGAGATTTTTTATTTTATTTTGATTCGTGCACTTATCGTAACGGTTATCATCGTAGGAAATTGAATCGGCGACAGAGTTCAACTCCTGGACGAGGCAGTTATTTCATTTCGTGATAATGTCCTTGAGACAGGTATGAATCTGTCCGTTCTTCTCTCATCTCCAGCTATGGGTAAATGGTAGGAAAAACTGTGTTCTTTAGCCTTGGTGAGGCAACAAGTCGAATCTTTTGTAGAAGGGCTCCATAGACCCCCCCCAAAAAAAAACCGCCACCCAGAAAGACAGACAAAATTTGTTATTAGTTATTGAAGGGGATGAAATTTATTCATGTCAAAGATCGTTTTCTGCAATATGTTGTTCCACAGTGGCATTTATTCTGCATTTTATACAATTGCCAGAAAGATTCAATAGTGGCCCCACACTCCGGTTCGACAAACTTAGTCGTATGGTTAACAGTTTGGTGAGTGTAATCCATTCCCCAGCAGTGTCCTGCATGTCCGATGTGAGGATACAGGATGTTGTCCTGAAGACCTACCTAGGGCGATGAACGATAGGGAGGAGTGGCGAGAGAGGGTCAGGGATATCCGTGCTACCAGCACGATATGATGATGATGATGAATCCATTCCCACCCTAACCCTAACCCTAACAGATCAAAGACGCGCGACTAGATTTACCTTAGGGAATATAACTACATCTCCATCTATACGAAGACGTTGAGAGGTGCATTTCATGACCGTATGACAAAAGCTTTGATTATGAACAATTCCATGGGTTTGTCAAAAGCAAATTACTGACTCTTTGTCATGAACAAGACTTGGAAGCGTAAGGAGATTCATCCCAAACAAAAACGTCCGAAATGAATTTAATGAAGAGTGAAGATGTGGTTGACCCAATTATCGACCGGTGGGGCTGGGTTTTTTTCTTTAACACGTTTTTCCTTTAGTGGTGGGACTCTTCTACAAAAGATCCAACCAATCTATACGAAGAAAAACTCAGAATTCAAACGATTTGTACTCCACATAAAAAAAATGGACCTTATATCACACCCTGCTCATCACGGAGGGGTTGGGTAAATACATACTACGTCCTAATACTCATAGAAGTTACTGACAGCTTAATTATTTGCTATAGTCCTATAACTTCAAGTCTCCGAGTCATCTTGTCTTGCAATTCTCCTTTATGGCGTCACTCAGGGCAATGCTAGGGTTACTTGGCAATACCCATTTCTCCCCCAAGTAGTATATGACAAAATGTTTTAGGTTACATGGTACCAGTAGTAACCTTACCTTACTTAAACGTTACTCGATATCCGACCTGGCACAATATGCAAATTACGCTTTATAGGATTGAAGACCTTATTTATTAATTGTAATTATGAATTAACGAAATTAGTTAATTAAATGAATATAAGTGGAAAAAGAAAAAGAAATCTTAAATATTTGTTACTAGAACTACAAACTGGCTCATACCCTTAGATTTAACAGAAGTGGGGGGAAAAACCCATGAAAAGTCCATTATTTCTGCAGTAATGTACAAAAATTTTATGGAAATGTTATTATTTTATTTACCATTCAAACAAGAGTAAGTTCCTATCATGGGCTTTATTTTTTGTTTATTTGTTTTATTTACAGAACAGTTAAGCCTGAAAATTACGTCTTAAACTGCTCGATGTGAAAGTATCTGTTAGGGTCCCTTCTATGACTCAAATAAATCTTTTTAAAAATTATTCATATTCGATAGGACCAAGTACAATAATAAAAAAAAGAAACAAAACAAATAAACAAACAAACGAAAAACAGAATAAAACAACAAAAAAACACTTAAGAAACAATTAGCATAAAAATGTGATTATGAACGTACAATTAACACGATCTCTTAACCTATTGGCATAAAATAATTCTTGACGTGTTGAAATGCCGCTAAAATCAACCAATCAATCTATCAAATATAGTTAAGAAGGTGTCGAGATATGGCCAATGACAATGATCGATTTGTATTATGGGACTTAAATGTGTTCTGTAAAAAAGAAAAAAAAATGAAGCAAATGGCTTAAACTTACTGGATGCTGAATGTAAGTATCATATCTCTATATTTTTTGTAGATTATCGCAGAAAAAAAATGGAAAATTTTCATCGGTGGCGTTTACTGGACAAGAGCTGATTTAATCTTAATCCTTAATTTGTGATTAGTTTGAGGCAGGTTTCGATTTTAGGTGTTAGGGTTTGTCATAATCCTATTTAGTTTAATATAGATGGCAGATTACAGAGTCAAGGAATATAGTGAATGGTAGAAAGCAAGAAAATCATGTTGCATTAGATAAGCTAAAGCTTTGCTAATCTTAAATTAAGCATTTGAAATCATGGTCTTTGTCAGGACTCGAGCATATTCTACTAGCACCATAAATAAGCACTCGACTATCTCAGTTGCGAAAAAATAGGTACGATTTGAAGTTGCCATTTACAAAGATCAGCTTAGATTAACACAAAGTCAGAAACGACAAGTTGGCAGGGCTTAGAATACATTAATGGATCCTCTGCGAAGGGGTAAAATCCGCCCTCAAAAAGGGATGTCTTGAGTGTGACTCTAAAATTCATCTGATGATGATGCTCTAGTTCGGGAGATCTGGGGGAGAGTGAAGTGTCTCTTCATTGCCATTACTCCCAGGTCCACTTTGATCTGGAGTGGTCATACCTATTAGGGTCCCATCTATGGGTCAAATAGATTTGTTTAATAATTGTTTGTATTCGATAAAATCGAGTGCAACACACACACACTCGCGCGCGCATAACAACAACAACAACAAAACAAAAACAACAGAAAATAAAACAAAACAAAACTTCTTAAGAAATAACTACACCAAAAATGTAAATATGAATGTATAATGAATGCGACTCTCTATCCTCAAGGCATAAAATAACCCTAGACGGATTGACATGTCGTTAGAATCAATCAAACTTAATGGTATTCAATGAGAATCGAGCTCACCATTAATAGTTTGCTTGGTTAGCTCGTTAACCATCATACCAGGCAAGGCACCCAGAAAGAACCGAACTCCAACCATATCAGTGATAAAGTAGTTTCAAGTTTTTTTCGGGTGGAGTTGCTGGCCCCGTCCTCCTGGTTTCAAATTCCGGGTCGTTCTTCCAGATTGGTTTGCCTACCTACAAGGCTGGGAGTCTTACTCTTTACCCGTAGCTGGTAGGAGGGAGATGGATTCATGTCTTTTTCAAGTATATTAGTGTGAAGTGAAACACAATATTCATTTATTAAGCTTGGTACAAGTCAAGAAGTATAGAGCACTCGATGCATTTTCTAAGCTTAGCTTAGTTTATCACAAGACTAGAAGTACACTGTGGGAATCGGACTCACTAATGATGCTAAGCTCGCCTCGCTCATTGACCATCATAACACTCACTAGTGATAGCAAGTTCACTCAATGCTTCAGCGTTTTCTTAACATTCTTGCTGATTCCGGATTGTTTCGATACTTTTTCGGATTTCAAATTCTTCCAATCTCTTCGCAAAATTTTTCAAGACTCTTCCAAATGCTCCAGCGAAACGGTTATCCTCGTAGGAAATAGAATCAAGTTCAAATCCAGAATAATGTTATTAACGTTTCATTTCACGTTAATGCCCTTGAGGAAGGAATGAGTTTATGAGGTATAAGAGGTGTTTTGGGAAAGATTATGAAGTTGGTCACTTACTTTTTCTTCTTATTCCCATTCATAAATTATTTTATTTTGTAAATTGTTCAGGCTGAAAAGAAATGAATGACTGAAAAGAGACAGTAATACTTCCAAACTCAACTTTTATTCCTAGGGTTATAACTATTTCGTGGAATGGGAGGATTTTTCCGAACCCATAAAATAGCCGTCCGTCCAGTCGAGGTATGTAAAGGAGTCTGAGGAAGAGTTTCTTTTTGGCGCTAGGAAGCCCATATTTTCAGACATGCGTAGATTACCCTTCCTGTTAGAAGCCTCCTTGGAGATTATTATTTTTTGCATTTATTTATTTTATTTTGTGTTTATTTTTCATGTTATTGTTTATTTATTTATTTATTATTCAATCCCCACAAGTTCTACGGTATTACTCTCTCGGACAGCTATGCAGTTATTGTTAACCTGAACAGTTAAATCCTATTCCTTTGTATAGTTCCCTGTGGATCACAAACTCATACCCACTCATATATATAATTCTTTTTTTAGCAGTTTTTATAGTCACTTAAACACATGATAGTTTCATTCAACACTGTCCAGGCCTGTAGAGGGACCGAAACGGAAGTACATTTTCTCTCCATCTGCTTCACCATTCTAAATAATATGGATTGTCGTTAACTCTTGATCATTCGTACTTCTTACTCTGTTAAGCTTTCATTGTAGGCTGACATTTTTGACGGCACGGGTATACTCACTAGCATAATAAAAAAGTAATAATTTAAAAAAAAAATGAATAAAAATCAAGCGCTTTCCCATTGACGGCCACGGGGTCCCAAGTAACCATTTATATCTTGGGTCGGTTTTGGGTTTGTCTATCTTTTTTAAGTTCTTAAGCTTAAGTTCTTTACTGGGCTTTACACACTAAGTGATAGTAAGTTTTCTGAACACTTTTTTTTATTATCATTAATAATAACTTCTCGTTGTTGATAGTGATGAGTGTACGTCCTTACGGAGATAATCTTTCTTAATATCACGCGGGAAAAACCCCATAGGGAGAGTCTTTTTTTTTTCTTTACAAAAAGTAGACGGTTAGGACGTACTTGCTGGTGATTCTCTCTTTTTGTTACCGAGATTAACTGCTAGAACTTAGATGTTTGCAACTTTTCAAAATAAATAAAAAGAAAAAAGAAAAAGAAATACATTCAATTGAACTGATTAAGTAAAAAAAAAAAAAAAAAAAAAAAAATCATAGTATCTTAAATAAATAAATTCAAAAGTTAAATGCTGTCTGCCAATCATAAAAAAGCATCAATAAAATCAGATTCAATTTTTAAAAAATTTATGATATAATTTAAATAACGAAAAGCAAACAAAAAGCAGGTAATGTTACTACAGAACGTTTGCACATTATATATATATATATATATATATATATATATATATATATATATATATTATTGTTTTTGCATATCGGCTTATGATGTCACTAAACTTTACTGTTTGTTTTTTCTAAACTAGAGAAAAATAAATCCAATCACCTGACGAGAAGTTAGTGAACATTTTCGTTAGATCAATTATTTCGATCTATCAAAATTTAAAACAACAGCAGCATCAGCAGCGGCGAAGCGTTGATCGACGGAAATTACCGAAGTGTACCGAACACCTTCACATGGTCGCTCGTTTTCTTGATCTCTCATGTGCTTCTGTACCTGATTGTATCTAGTGTTGGAAGCCGTAATGGCTTTTCTTCGTCTGCTGGCCTAGTCAGCCGAGTCTTCCTGTGTTGTTGTTTTCAAAAGCCTACCGGTTCTGCTTTCCTCATAGCCAGTATTGCCTCTCCCCTCGGGTCCACCTAGTTACAATAATCGTACAGTGTACACGCACTGGCTCATTTATCCAGGAACTTGGATATTCTATTCATTTAACTACTGTGGTCTCTTTTTAGTTGTAGATTCACAGTTTGGACAAGGAGGAAGAAGAAGAAGGGACGTCCTGGTCCGTTTAGAAAGGCAGCAATTCTTTTAATTAATTTCTACTAATAACTATTTGCCTTCTCTTTTTTTTCTTTTGATTACAAGCGTTTTGAATTATTAAAAAAAATGGATAAACATTAGTATTATCATTATTTTTTAAAAATCTTTTAGTGTAATTTCAAAAGAAAAGCTAAAGAGTTTTTTTAAAAATCCTCCCTACTTTTTTTTTTTTTAATTTTTAAAATCTTCCTTGTCCAAGTCTTTCATTTTTATTGGTGCTGCTGCTGCTGCTGCTGCTGTTGTTGTTGTACCGTGGGACTTGTATTATTGTTATTGCAATGGCGAAAGGAGTTGGGTTTCTACTTCTTTTGGCAACCGTCGTAAATTTGTCTTATTCACAAACAGGTATGTTCACTATTATTATTTTCATTCGTTTTATTTACTTTTTATCAATAATTCATTCTTAAAAAATTGCATATAATAGGGGAGAGAAAAATTGGCAACTTGAACGTTTATAAGAGGTGAAAAAAGGGTTCTGGTTTTAATGTCTTTGTTTTAAGATGAAAACTTTAAAAAAATTCTTTTAGGTAACAACATTAAAGACAATTCAATGCATAATGAAATTAAAGGTGCAATATTTATATATATATATATATATATATATATATATATTTATTTATTTATTTATATATATATATAGGTGTAACTTCAAACCTTACCTATTCGATTTGGACCCAAACATTGTCATCTTTTGTTTTTTTTTTCTCCATGATCCCTAAAGACATTGAAGTATTGATAATTCAAAAATAAAATATTACTTCTCTATTCAAAAAGAAAAAAAGGTATTACTGATTTTAAAGCTAACTCAAATTAAACCAGAGGTAGAACACTTTAATTTGTTTTTATTGGGTGTGGTAAAATATTTTGTTTAATACTTTTTAACAAAGAAAATTTAAAAAAAATGTACGTGGGTTAAAAATCGTGAAACCTGACTTATATCGTTGTTGGTTAAAAGGATTTTTTTTTATCGTTAAGAGGCTTAGTACGTGAAAATAGTGTTAAATGGTCTTATCAAATTAGCACTCAAATGATTAATTTTCTTTTCTTCGTTTCCCCATAATTTTTCTTTCTGAATTCATAATGTGAAGATTAGCTTTAAAAAATTGTACCTCTTTCTTTAAGGTATTCATTAAAAACGAAATGTGTTCATTCGATTAAATGTAAAAGAATTCAACCTTAAATAATGATCTATTATTTTACATTAGTTAATCCGGCCGCTATTTAAGATTAAAAAAAAAAGATAACCACTCCTTCAACTCGTTGTAACTATTAGCTTTAATTAGGACAAGATTGTTCGTTATTGACATAATAGCTTATTATTTTTATTCAAAAAACCTAAATTTTACAAGCGAATTAATTAGAATATTAAAATCAGCCTTGCCATTTTTTTACTATCATTTCTACGTCAGAAGTAAAAGAAAGAAACAAAGATTCAATTAACTGATCCCCCCCCCCGCTTTTTTTTCTTTTAAAGCTATAACAACAAAGAATTCACTTGAATATTTTCGATGTTTTATGTGATCTAGTACAAATGTCAAGACATAATCTTATGATTTATTTGTATATTATATTTAAAAGTACTCGTAAAAATAATTGATTTATTGAACTGATAGTTTGATTATTGAACCAAGCTTTGTGAACGTGACATAAGAAATTGGGTTTGAAATTTAAACCAGCTTTTTTTTTTCTTTTTTTATCTTTACATAAATGAAAATATGCAATGACATGGATGTTAAAATCAAAGAAAATTTATTTTTAAATTTCAGATTTAAAATGGAAATTTAAATAAAATGTCTTTCTTTTGAAAATGTTGTTGGGATAAAACAACAATGAACAAGTGAAGTGTATCTCATAATCACATTCAATTCAGCTACCCTGAATGCTTTTTCTTCTTTATTCATTCTCGCTTTGAGATGTAAACTATTTGTTTTTAATTTATATAATATATATATATATAGGGCTTGCACGTTTCAGAAAAAAATTTTGGTCATTTTTATTTATTTTTTGGAAATATCTCTTCATACGAAATACATATTCAAAACCTGTTTTCTTCCAAAATCTTTTATTTACATGTGTCGAGATACGTGACATAGTTCTTTGTATTTTTCTTTAAAATTCTGGAACTTAATTGAAAATCAAATGTAATCATGAAAAGATTTGAATTGGGGCTTTGTTATTTTAAAAATATTTTGTGTTTATGAAAAACCCAAATGATGTCTTATTTTACCCCGTTTCAACTCATTTGGTTTTCATCTCTTTTCTCTCAAATTCGTTGGTTGATGTGTGGTTTTTTTTTTTTTTTTTTTTTTTTTGTTAAACACATGGCTCAATAATAATTATAATGTGAAAGAACATATGTCTTTATTTTTCCTCAAGCGCAGTTATCTTATTTAATCCTATCCAAAATATTTTTATTATATATCAGTAGTTTGAGGAATTTATTTTCGAAAATTACCTTTTTGATTAAATATCGAATCAATATGGTTAACAAAAGCGGTGTTGACCCCCCCAAAAAAAAACAATAATAAAATCATGTGGTTTTTATTTATTTATTTTGGACACTTTAGAGGAAAGTTGAAATTTTTTTTTTTTTTCTTTAAAAAAATTATTAATTTCTTTGATTGAAAAATGATTTTTTCTCGTACTTGTTAATGAATTATATGGCTATGGTTAAACAAACAATAACTTTAAAAAATAGCTTTTTAATGATGAATTTTTGTTAGTTAAAGTGTTCATATTTGCTGTTTTTAATATTTTATGATATTCGATCGTTGCATATTTCAGTTCTTTGTTTAATATTTGACATTTGTTTATATCTTTTTTCTTAATTATTTGTCAATTTAGAAAGAATAAAAACCTTTTGTCTATTTTGTTTAATACTTAAAAAAAATCATAATTAATTTGTTTGACATTTATCAGTTGTGCTTCTAAAAGCATTAAAATTGGTTTTTATTAAGTTTCTCTTATAGAACTCATAACATTTTTTTGAAAGATTAATTTGAGTACTGTTTTATTTACTATCTTATTCTAATAAAAGGAATTTATTTAGCCTTTTCAATTCTTTTTTTTCTGTAGAATTATTCCAACTTAAATACATTTTTGGTTTCATTTGATCAAAAAGAACTAATTGACTCCCCTTGGGTTTGCTTCATAATCAAATCAAGATCACATTGAATGATAAAGATGTTTATAGTCGCAAAAAATCATTTATTGAGACAGTCACAAAAGTTTTAAGATTATTCATCTATTTCTTTTTATTAAACATTTTGTTGTTGTTGGGGCTATGACAATTGTTATTTATTTTCAAATACGCTAAAAATACAAAACACCCCCCCAAAAAAAACTGGGAGTTAATGATAAATCCAATTAAAATATTTTTCTCATTTTAGGGGGGAAAAAAAGATAAAATCAGCAAAGATAAGGTTTTTTTTTATGACAGGCCTTATAAAACAATATCAAATTATCATCCTCCATTGCATAATCACATTGTCCTAAGTTCGTTTGTTAGCAAGCTGGCATTTTAAATATTTTGAGTTTTTATTCATTCTAGCTTTTTATTGATTTATTCAATTTTATCAGCGGTTATTTTATCTAAGTTAAATGCTGTCCAGGTTTATTTAACAACGCGACCACAATATGAGATCAAGCAAAAATCAGTGACGTGTCTGTACTGGGAAGCCTTTTGTAAACTAGCAAAAAATTTGTCCCCCACCTCCATCTTTGCTCTTTATGTTATAAGGCCAGGAAATAAAGGAGTGGGAGGAAAAAGAGAAAGGATCGTGAAGGTTTTAGGGGTCTTCTTGTACCCCTTAAATCTTGCTTCATCGTCAGTGGCGCGCGCACACCGTCTTCTCTCGTGAACTTTTTATTTATTTATTTTTTTTAGGCTCTTTTCCCTCTCTGGTCTTGCTTCATTGTCATTCGTAAAATGGAAATATTTTCCTGTTTATTTGCCCCCCACTTTTTTTCTAAATTGAAAACAAAAAACCCCACAAAAAATATTAAATGTGATCGACATCATCTCTTTGATTTGACAAGCCCATTAATCAGGAATATAAATACTGGCGCAACACAATCTTCCAAGTGGATATAACAAGTCTGCTTTGGTAAATAGGAATTAAATGACTGCCATAAATGTGTACTTTAATTTACACTCCTTAGGTGGTTAATGGCAGTTAGTAATTTTACATTGACTATTGTTCTTGATCCTCATTTGGTATCCTTCATTTGTAGCAGATTAAAATTTTTGATACCATAATAGTTACAATGTGGTGTAATAATTACCTAGCTTAGATCATTTATTGTATTAGTGAATTCGATCCTCACTGAGTTTCATGTTTGTAGGCTTGTGCCAGACTAAACTAAGCTGTGTATACTATACCTAACTTATATCTTTAAAAAATGTATTTTTCTGTTTTTGGTGACTGCAAGAAATTATCTTAATGTCAACACTTATAAAACTTGCTTATCTGGGATGGTGAGAAACTTAACTTATTGTTAAAATTGATAGCATCAGCATGTATGTTCTGAGGATGATGTGTATAAACATCGAAATATCATTAACCTATGTTAGTCGAGTACAGTAGCCTCCTCCACCCTCACAGTCAGACACATCACTAGAGTATTGTGAGTAAGGGAGCATCTATTAAGTTCTGTGAGGAGAGGTGACAATGGTTTGTTTAAGAATTAGCACACACAAATTAGTTCACATCACATTCACAACAGTGTGTGTGGGGGGGCAGTTATTTTCAAGGTTGTCGACCAGCCCCCCCCAACCGATGCCAGAAACTGCAGATAGTACCAAATTCTTTTTTTACGCTATTTCTTCTTACTAATGATTGCTTAATTTGTAAGCAGGTATAAGAGAGTAGTAGTGATGGTAGGTAACAATTTTCCTCCCCCTCCCGTAGATCTTAGCGATCTCACCATATTTTTTAAGTTGATAACTTTATCCTTTTTTAAAAGAAGCTCTTCACGAGTTCTTTATTGCATATCCAGTTTGCCAGCATCATTTCTCTTAGACGTTGGGAACATTATTTACTAAAATTTATGAATTATTTATTTCTGGGGTTAATCAAAGGTAAGTGAAACCGTTGATAAAGGGATCCACTAGAATGGCTCAAAACAAGGCAGACAGTTCTATCGTTACTTTATTTGTTAAATAAATCCAACTTAATGATTCAAGGGTAGGAGCACTTTAATGTGATTAAAATTCAACATTTGAAAATTAAGTTTGATCGATTAAAATCTTTGAAATGGAATTTGAAAGAAAAGAATGATTCAAAATAACTTTGACCCTGCGTCTCTTAAAGTGTGACTAATAATGTGTTAGGGTTGGTAGAGAAAGGTGCTTTTTAAGGAATTAGAGCAAATAAATCGGGCCAAGTCTCTGACAACACTAAAATGGGACCAGCTGGAGACACTTTTGTGAATAACGAGCTTGATAATTACAAAAAGAAAATGCTATTGTATTTATTTGAAAATGTCAAATTTGGATGCGAGTTTCGCACTTGGAATTCATTTTCATAAATAATAAAAAAGGAAAAGACAAAGCCTCTTTTTATCCTTTGTCCACGTTAAGACTTGATTTGCACTGGGAGGTCTGTTCCAAATAAAGCATCAATCTGAAACCTTATTCATTCCAAGTGTTCGTTGTCATTATCATAAACTAACAGAAATTATTAGACATCTTTTAAAACTTTACTTTCAGTGGTTGGCAATTCTACACCTTTTGATATCGTGTGGTTAAAGTGCAATAAGGATAAGCCAAAGCCAAACTTTGCATCAGAAAAATGAGGTCTAAAAAAGTTCAGCTTTGGGTTACTCTTACTGTGTTTTTAACTTGAAATGTTTTTCGCTTTAAAAATGTGAGTTCTTTAATTTTTCATGTTGTAAAATGTAAGACTAATATAAATTCTTGTATGTATTTACTTGGCTGAGACTGGCAGAGAAAATTGATCTTAATGGATTGTTAGAAGATGAAGGTATTATTAGTGTTTTTTTCTTTTTTTTTCATATTGTTGTGGGTTGGTGGTTTTTGGCATATGGATTTTCCCCAAACAATATTTTAAAAACTTTTATTAAATTCACTTTTCTATTTAATAAGTATGCAAAAATTTGAAATACTATGATCTGTGTATAATTGAAGGGAGCTAAAATAGAGTATCTGTTGTAACCTAGCAACTGTTAATCTCCAAAGCAGGAGTAACTATCATATTCACTCCCATTTTTAAGGGATTGATTGATTTTAACGGGAAGCTAACCTGTCTAGGGTTATTTTATACCTAAAGGTTCAAATTTACATTTTTGTGTAGTGTAGTGGCTAACACGCTGGACTGCAACATTGTGATAAGTGAGGGGGTGCCCTCATGGTGTCATGGTTAAAGCAACGGACTACGGAATCGTAGTATGCGAGTTCGTACTCCAGTTGCGCTATTACGTTCACTTTCGGGCAAATACCGTTGGGAAAGGTATAAACCCCCTTATCCTTCCAGCTATGGGTTAAATAGTTCACCACTGTTCTTCTAGGAGAATGGCTTTGGCATTAAATAATCTACAAAGGTTGATATGCCATTAAAACAAAGAAACCAAACCAAACCAAACCAAACCAAACTGTGATAAGTAAGTTTGAACTCCAGTCATTCTACTTCTTTCATACTCTTGGGGAAAATATGAACCTTATCTCTCTCTCCACCCAGTTATGTGTTAATACCATTACTGTTCTTCTACAGATGGCTTTAGCATTAAATAACACACTAAGGTTGATATGCCATTAAACAAAGAAACCGACCAACCAACCCTTTCGTCTCATGACCTTCTGATTCTTTTAAAGTAAAGAGGAGAAAACTGGCTTGAATTTTAATAAAAAAAACATTTTCTCAAGTTTTCCAGATAAAAAACCAGATTTTTTTATTTTTCCATATAAACCAATTATGTAAAAAAAATGTATTGAAAAAAGATATTACATAAATAGTATAAAAAAACAGAACTCCCCACCCCCGCATTTAATCTTTCTTTAGCAAGCTTGTACTTTTCTCAAAAAAGACTTGACTAACTGGTTTCTTAAAATGACAACTGTCAGTGCAACTCACCTTCATAGTGAAGTGTTCCTCCTCCAACTTTCTGTACTCACTTGGACTTTAAAAAAAAAAAAAAAAATTGATTTATACGATAATCCGACATTGTTTATTTACATGTCTAATTACATGAATAAGATAAGTGTTTTCTGCTCATTAGTTTTATGTTAATCTCGATAGATAATCACTGTTCTCAGTGACTTGCACGATGTGGGTTCAAGCCTTCCTTGCCACATTTTATAAGGAAATTGGAACTAATAGGTATTGTAACAAGTTACACCCTAATGTCAACAATTTTTATTTTTCACAGTCAACTCATCATGAGTAATTTTGCCTGGGAGAGGTAATTAATATTTTTCATGGTTTTCAAATATAAAGACTTGACAAATACAAAATTACAAGTATATGTTATTCAAAAGTTTCTATGTCCTATAAGAAATTTCTATGTATTAATTTCTATGTTTTAATAACACTATAAGAATTTCTCATATTATTAGAAAGTTTCTATGTTCCATAAGAAAGTTCAGTTTGATGTTGACAAATGTATTTGGTATGTGTACAGTATTGGATATAGGCAAGGTTTTAACTTTTTAATGAGAAAAAGAGTATTTCTCATTGATTGGGGGCCCTCTGGGATTGAACAATAACTCCCTTTTACTTTCATACATGATCAGCTATGTTTGATTTCATTGTTTGTTCTTGGTTTCCAATGTTCCAAGTCTTATCTTAAGAAATAATCTGAAGAGGCACACAAAATTACATTAGGTTTTTAAAATGATCTCTGAATTGTCCTACTAGACAATAGCTTAGAGCAAGCCTTGGCAACCTTTTTTGAGAAGCAGATCATATGAGGCATGACTTATCATTAGGCGGACCTCACTACTAAAAAACAATTCAAGGTTATTTTATATTGAAGGTACCTCAACCATCAACCATTTGCACTGTAGAAGATTGTAGGTGTAAGCATCTGCCTTAGAAATGGGGAAGGGTGAGTTTTTTTTTTTTGTGTTTTTTTTTGTTTTTTTTAATCTTCAGCAAAAAGATTTTTTCTATAAAAAAAATTGAAATCTTAGGCAGGCCATTCGGAAAACATTGCGGCCTGCAGTTTTCTCATGACTGACCTAACCCAGTTGGCTCAGGCTCTTGAATACACCAACTGTATCTCTGCAAAAGGGTAAGACACTCCAGTGAGTGTCCTGATTTATTATGCTAAACAATCTGATGGTGAGGCTCCAGCCTGGGGAATGTGGAGTACCCTTCATTGCCATTGCTCTCAGGTCAACTCTGACCTGGAGGGGTTGCACCTCGTAGGGTCCTATCTATGGGTCCAATAGAACTGTTTGACCATCTAAACTGTGGGCAAACAAATGACTTATGCTTAATCGAATTGTTAAGAATAGAACTGTTTGACTATTTCACTGTGTGTAAACAAATGACAGCTCTTTGATTAAATTCTTCATGATACATAGTAATATTTGGAACCATTTAAGTGTATCCAAGTAGAATTATTAGTGTGGAATACTTGAAACCGTTTACCTGTATACAAAATAGAATTATTGTTATTACATAGCAATACTTGAAACCGTTTATCTGTGTGCAAAATAGAATTATTGGTATTACATAGTAATACTTGAAACTGTTTACCTGTATACAAAATAGAATTATTGGTATTACATAGCAATACTTGAAACCATTTATCTGTGTGCAAAATAGAATTATTGGTATTACATTGCAATACTTGAAACCGTTTACCTGTATACAAAATAGAATTATTGGTATTACATAGCAATACTTGAAACCGTTTACCTGTATACAAAATAGAATTATTGGTATTACATAGCAATACTTGAAACCATTTATCTGTATGCAAAATAGAATTACTGGTATTACATTACTTGAAACCATTTATCTGTGTGAAAAAGAATGAGTTCAAGCTCATTTAAAGAATGTTATCTACAAAATGTGTTTACTAATCATATATATTTAATGTATGTATATAGAGAATTTGGCATTAAATAACCTACAAGGGTTGATATGCCATAAAACCTAATGAAACCAATCATGACTGACCTAAAAGAGTTAAGTTCTTGGGTCACGTAGAAAAAAAAATGACATTACAAGAGTGAAATAGCTAAGAAGGCATAAACAATAGAGCGACAACACTGTCTTATGGATTGTATAAAGGGTTCTGTTTGAAATTGTGTGAAGGTTAAGTCCTGACAAAAAATACCTAAAGACGGTCAAAACTGAATATAACAACCAAGATATGTTTAACTCACGGAAATAACTTTTCATTACAGATAACTTTAAACAGATGGGTTTCCTTTGATATTTTTTTTCTTTTTTTTTTTTTTTAAAGCCTGGGAGAATTAAAAAAAATTTCTTTTTGATAAATGTAAATGATGCATTGTTTGGAATTGGTTTACAATAAAAATTATTCTAATTTCACAAAAATATTTTTGAGGCTATTCAAAATGGCAACAAATAATACAGAGTGCTTCAGGCTTAAACAAAGGTCAGTCATCAAATTTTTGGTGGATGAGAAGTGTGAACCATATGAAATTTACAGAAGAATGTATATGTACGTAGAAGCATTTTTTTAGTCAAAATGTTTGTAAATGGGCTAAATATGGGTTTGCCATGATGAACCTGAGTTGAAAAGATAGCGCATGGAGTAAAAACATACTGACTCTCCAGTAAAGAAAAAAGTTCCAGGTGCAGTGGTCAGTAAATAAGATCATGCTTGACAGTCTTTTGGAACATGAAAGGGCCCGCCATTATTCGTGTGTTGAATTATCCATTTATCTTTTATTTATTTATTTTTTGTTCTGATTATCTACTTCATCACATGATAACCAGCATTTTTTTCTTGGATGACTGCCTTGTCAATAGGGCTTAAAGTATACTGATTATATCTCCTGTGGAGGAGTAAAACCCCCTCCAAAAATGGGTGTCCTGGATATGACACTAAACTGTATCTGATGGTGAGGCTCCATTTCTAGATCTGTGTGGAGTATCTCTTCATTGCCATTATTCCCAGGTCCACTTTGACTTGGAGTGGTAGTACCTGTTAAGGTCTCATCTATGTATCAAATAGATCTATTCAATCATTTTTAAGAATTATTTTCTTAAACCTATACAATGTGCAAATTATTCATATTGTATACGAATACTTGGTATTACAAAACTGTGGACAAAAAGTAAAAATCTCTTAAGAAGCAGCTACACAAAAATGGAAATATGTCTGCACAATGAATGTGATTTCCTAACCTCTAGGCATAAAATAATCCTAGATGGATTGACATCCTATTAAAATTAATCTGAATCTGTTTCATATGACTTCACCTTTGCTTCAATAACAGTCACTTGTAAATTGCATCCATTAAGTGCAGCTCTAAGGAACAGGGTTCCGGATTAACTATTTTTTACCACTGTCCCAGAATTGTCCTGAAACAATTTTAAACTGTTCCAAAATGTTTTTTAAAAATCTTATTTACACACACACACACACACACACACACACACACACACACACACACACACACACACACATATGATATTGCTAGAGAAGAAAGGACAAACTCATAAGTGATGTTCTTCTGTAGGCCCCTAAACATGGATGTGTCAGTGTGGCTGACCAGCAAGAATTTATTTACATCAGCTCTGAGTGAACACAGGATGTAGTTTAGACGGTCTGCTGGGAGTAATGGATGATAGGGATGGATGGAGAGAGAGAGTCAGAGAAATCCATGTGACTTGATGATTTTATATATATATATATATATATATATATGTTTTAGTAGTATGATAAAAACACCATTAAAATTTTTAGGAAATATTTATTGTGGACTATTTAGTCTTAAAATTGTAGTCTCTAATTTTTATTATTTTATTTATTTATTTATTTTATTAAGAAACAATGACATATGAATTAAACAAGGAAGGTTTTTATTTTAAAAAGAGTTTGGGAGAAAATAAGGCAATTTATAGTTTGTGTGAAATCATGAAAAATTTTCAAGTCCTTGAAGAAAGTCTTAAAGAATATCTTAATTGATGATACAAAAAAATACGGAACCCAATGAAAACCTGATTGTTATGGTTTTATACTTGTTTCATATCAAAGCTTAATAGTCCAATTCAAGATAAGAATAAAAATACAAAAGCATCAGCTGGAAACATACCTGTATGTAAGAATGAAATGAATAATTCTTAAAAAAATACAAATCTCTTAGTGGATCTATTCATTTTTAAGAATTAACTTTTTTCTCTCTTTGGACCTATGATGAAAATTTTTTTTTACTTGTATATGTTGATAGGTTCTTTGAAGAGTTACAGTTTTTTTTTAATTAAAAAAAAAAAAAACCTACCTTTTAAGGTAATACTCATTTGTAGGTTGTCATTTGTTTTCAGGATGTCCTCAGAGGGAAATTTTAAAATTAAAAATAGGCAAGGCAAGCCTGTTTCTAATTTTGACTTGAGTAGATTTAGGAAAAAAAAAATAGTTAGACATAATGACAAATTTCCTAAAAAAACCCTGAGGCAGTAGGAAATGCTCTACTTATATTTTAACCAGAAGAGAAAGTAGAAATTTATTGAAAGGTCATTTTATCTTTATTATTTTATTTGACTTTTAAAATTATCTTCCTGCTTAAACATGTGATGGATGAAGCGTTCATTTTATACAGACTGTTTATAAAGTGTCTTTGTTGTTTGGTTTCATTAGTTTTGTCTAATGTCAGACAAAACATAGATGAAAATCTTTTATCTTATTATGAAAGATATCTCATAAAGTTAAGATTCCTACTAACTTCTATAGAAAATATGGACAAAAATCAAAGTGAATATCACTCTGCTTGTGGAGTTTATAATATGCCAATTGTATTTGCTGCAGAAGAGTAAAACCCTTTCCCACCAGAAAAAAAAAGGTGTCCTGAGTATGACTCTAAACTGCATTCGATGGTGAGGCTCCAGTTCTTGAACTCTAGGGAGTGCAGAGTCTCTTTTTGTTGCCATTACCCCTGACCTGTAGTAGTAGTAGTACCTTTTTAAGGTCCCAACAAATAGAACTGTTTGAAAATTATTAGTATTGAATAGGAATACTTAAAACCATATAACTATCTGCAAATGTTATTAAAGTTACTTGAAACCATATAATTGTACAATTTATTGGTATTAGATAGGAATACTTGAAACTGTAGAAGTCACAGCTAACAAACAACAATAATGACAACACTTACCAGCTTGGTAGTCCTAGTCTAGTGTCCAGTATATGAAGACCATCTCTTGTGATCTCCTCGCTAGAGAATGTGTGTGTAAATCTTGGCGGAGGTGGTACATATGCCAGCTTCGAAGAACGTGCTCTCCCAGCCAGGCAGGTTGTATCCTGTTTGCAGCACCATGTTGAAGTTCTATCGTATAGACATTGAGTCAGCACTCAGTTGCGTTACACAGAGAAACCATATAATTGTGTACACATTATTGGTATTAGATAAGAATACTTGAAACCATACAACTCTGTGCAAATTATTTGTTCGAGGAATACTTGATATCATATAACTTTAAACAAATAAGTGCAACTTTAAAAAAAGGGAACACTGAAAATATAATTATCATCTTAATCAAACCTTTTAAAAATGAATCTAATTTCTGCTTTAAATAACATATAAGGAGTTGATAAGCCATTGAATGAATTAAGGGGTGTCCTCATGGTGTAATGGTTAAAGCGATGGACTGCGGGATTGTAATAAGCGAGTTTGTACTCCAGTCGCGCTATTACGTTCACTTTCGGGCAAATACCCTTGGGAAAAGTATGAACCCCCTTATCCTCTCAGCTATGGGTTAAATAGTACCACTGCTGTTCTTCTAGGAGAATGGCTTTGGCATTAAATAACCTACAAAGGTTGATATGCCATTAAACAAAGAAACCAAACTGAATAAATCAAACCAAAATGAATGTGGGCTAACAAGTACACCTTTTTAATCCTTATACTTAAAATGATTTTTTGCTCAGATATTGATAATTTCAAAACGGAATGCTGCTACATAATGGCTACTCTATTGTTTTTAGCTGATTTAATAACACACATGCTTGGTGCATTTGTCAGAAATGGAATTGGCTTCTAGAGTTCAAATCCTGGATGAAAGTCTTTGTTTCACTTTGCACTAATGTCCTTGAAAAAAATCATGAATCCATCTGTTCTCACCTCAATTATGGGTTAATAATTGGACAAACTGGCTTCTTTAGCTTTGGTCAGGCAACCAGTCTAAAAGAAGGAAAACTCAATTCAAACCGGCTGTTCTCCGCTTAAAGATTGACCTTGTGTCGCATTCTGCTCAGAAGGGTTACGTATATACATGAATGACATATATTTCTCTATAACAAATTGATATCATTTGATTCAGTTGTAAACATATGCATGTGTTTGATTGGTCCATTTGGAAAAGGGTGAATTTGTTTCTCAACTTGTGAAAAAGTTATTGTTAAAATTCTAAATTGCATAGTTTTCGTTAAAAGGCGACTTTAAGTCTTTTAATATCATCCTGTGTAAAGCTTTTGCTTCATCTTTAAATTGCCCATGATATCTTTCTATAACTTGAAATTTTGATAAACTTTCCATACAAGATATCAAACAAAATTTATAAGAAAACAACTTTGTGGTCATTTACTAATCTTGTTTTAGTTTAATACAAGACCAGAAATATAAGGCACCTAGTGAGAATCAAACTCGCTAACAATGGTATACTAGTTTAATTTGTTTATAACCATCATGTCACTTGAATTAATTTTTTTTCCTATGATGAAAACCATTTCATGTTATTTACTAAGTTTTGCTTAGTCTGGACCCAGGCCTCTGGTTGCTTATGGTATCGGCTGTTCCTAAATGGTTACCCATCTATGTACTGTAATGACTAATTACCACTTTACTGTGGTGATCTGATGAGAATCAATGCTTACTGTAGTACAATGCCAAAATTATGGGGTCTCTAGTGAAAATCCAACTCCCTAACCATGGTTTGCTAACTATTACACCACTTGAGGTACTCCTCAAAAACTTTTTTATATACAGCCTTTTATATAGTTTAGATTGTGAATACGAGAGAGATTCCAAAAGTAAGCTTCCTATTTATTTCCATAAAACTATAAGTATAGAGAGCACAAAAATATTGTGTGTGTGCATATATATATATATATATATATATATATATATATATATATATATATATATATATATATATATATAAAAACACAATGGTTAGTATACTTGGAACAGGATAAAACTCTTAAAGTTTTAAACTGCAACCAAGTTACTACCTGAATTACAGAATGAATTATGAGGACATGCTGAGAGATTTACATTTTATGCCACTTAGAAAACAACAAAATCTGGTGCAAATTTATAGAAATGTTAAAAATTATGTTGTTTTGGTTCCATTAGTCAACCATGAACTTTTCCTTGCTAGAAGAGAAGGTACAGTGGCCTTGAAGAGGTCATGTGCATATTGTTGAAACAAACGGATGTAGATAAATTTTAGGAATTTTCTTTATAAGCAATAGTTTTAGGTCTGTGGAATAGTTTATTAGACTCTGGTTCTCTCACCTGGTGTAAATTTGTTTAAGAAAAATTGATAGTTATTGTAACATAAGTGAGTAAGGTTTCAAAACTAAAATTGTATTTGCATGAATATATATATATATAATATGCAGTTTTGATGCCCTCGCCTGAGAATTAAAAATTTTTTTCTATCGTACTCATAGGAACTGTAGTTTCACATTTGCTTTTCTGCAACCTCAAGTATAGCATGTAAAAAGTCATCTGATGAGACGGAGAAGATAATAATATTCTCTGCCGAAATAAATTGATGACAACTTAACCAGGTTTGAGTTTCATTCTAATTTCACTATATATATATATATATATATATATATATATATATATATATATATATATATATATATATATATATATATAATTTTATTCTTAAATTGCAGAGTTGTATGTGGTAGAATTGGTGAAGTGACTAATTAAGTCATGAATTCATTTTCTTGCATATTAAAACAAATGAATTTGTGTTCTAATTTTAAATTGATAAAAAGATGTTGATGGAATTAATGAAAGGCCTTCTTCCTCTCTTTTTGTCTTTTTTTTCTTTTGTTACTTCATTTCCTTTCTTTGTAAATTAATGCAATATTTTTGATAATTCCCTTATAGATATAATTAAAGATTTGATCACACCTTTTCTCTTTCTCATCCTCCATGTTTTTTTTTTTTTTGTTTTTTTGCTTCATTGGTTTTAAATTGAAGTAGAATTTGAAAAAAAATGCTCACTTTAATGCTTTAGGTAATATTTGTCTTATGTGGCTGTGTAAGTGTATTTTTTTTTATTTTTTTTATTTTTTTTTTTTTAGAGAATTTGGTAGTAGAATTGCGCGCACTCTCTCTCTCTCTGTGAGTAGGTTGCTTAATTGTCCATAAAACTCATACCTACAGTATTGTCCCTAAATGAATATACTCTTAAAAATTTTTGATAATAAAAAGTCAGTTTTCTTCTAAACAAAAAATGCTGTGATTTTATTATTTCTAGTAGAACGGTATACAACTAAAACGGATGTTATTAGGTATCGCCAAACTCTACAACATATACCTATTCTAACATTTTATATTATTTGTACAGTCCTTTCTGTATACCTGTTTTGAAATAGAATTTTGCCTGATTTTTCATTGTTGAATTTATATAAAAAAAAAGCATGTTTCGATACTAGCCAATGTGGCCTGATGTCTTGGTTGTCAGGGCTTAGAATATGCTAATTGTATCCTCTGTAGAGTGGTTAAGACCCCATCCTGAAAAAAAAAAAAGAAAATAAAGGTTGTATGGTACTAAAATTGCATTTGATTTGGTAGGGTTTTTACTTCTGGGACTCTGGGGAGTATAAAATCACCCCTTCATTGTCTAATGAAAATGAAGGGGTGATTTAGGTCCACTTTGACCTAGAGTATAAGTGTTAAGATCCCATTTAATATCTGTTTAAAAATTATTAGTATTAGATAGGAATATAGGAAATCATATAATTGCAAACCAATCATTAAATAGGAATTGGTACTTGAAATTACATAATTGTGTATAGATTAATATGTATTAAGAATAGTTACTTAAAGCTATAATTTTTTTAAATGAATTATCATTAGTTGTAACCATATAATTTTTTGAAGAAGAAAGAAAATCATCTTTAGCATTAAACAACCCAACAGTAGTTGACATGCCATAAACCAACCAACCAACGTATCCTGGGGCAGTTATTATTTTTACCAAAAGGGCAGTTGCTATCTGACAGTGTTGATGCGAACATGCTAAAATGTTTCATTGGCACACTGTTTTTAAGGTTTGGTTAACTGGACATTGGCTTGATAGTGTTTGCCAATGGCCCGGGTGACCTGGGTTTAATCCCAGGTCGAGTCATACCAAAGACTCAAAAAATGGTACTTGATGTCTCTTTGCTTAATACTCAGCATTATAAGGTACGGATCAAGGGTAAAGTGGAGCAATCCAGGGAAAGGAGTAGTGCCCTCCCTACACCTCGGTGTAGTAGCTATCAAAAAAGGGAGACTTGGGGGTCACCCTTGACTATGGTTGCCAACTTTACTTTATGAACATATTTCATGTAAACCCTCTTCTCCTCAGCAGTTGCTTACCTAGTATCGCTGCTGTTCTTCTACAAGGATGGTGCTGGCATTAAGTAAACTATGACTCGAGTTCAAATCCTGGACAAGAATGATTGCATTTCACATAGCACTAATACCCTTGGGAAAGGTATGAATCCAATTATTTTCCCTCCAGCTATGGGTAAATAGTAGGACAGACTAGATTCTTCAGCCTTGGTGAGGCAACTAGTCTAGGAAAACGAAAACTCTGAATTCAAACCTGTGTCATTTCCTGCCCAAGCAGAGGGGTTGGTAAATAGGATTAAGTAAACTATGAAGGTTGGTATGCCATTAAACAAAGAAACCAAACCACACCTTGTACAGGATGCGATGAGTAAACTGTTGTCTAAATCACACAAAAATGAAAATAACACTGAAAGAAATCGCCATGGGCTTCAACCAGATGATCTTTGAAATCTCTTGCAAACCTTTTCAATGATCTCTTTGTTTAAATTGGTAAAAGCTGATTTCATTTTTGTTGTTTCACTGACTTTTGTTGGTCTCTTGTTCAAGTGTGTTTATGCATAATAATAGAGGTGATTGCAGTCTGGGGAGTTAGGCAGCCAGATGTTAAGGGTTATGTAGCCGTGAAAATTTTCTCGCAGCCAACACTAGGTTCTCTTACTTGTGTGGCATGGTGAAAAATCTTGTTACTAGATATAAGATCTTCCAGCAGCCACTCTCTTAATCCAGGGTAGTACTACCTCCTCCAGCCTCTTGATGTAAGCCTATGTTGAGTCTTGAGACCATGTTGGAAGATAGAAATAAGGTCACCATTGTTAGTGACCATCCAATGATGTGGACTGAGTGTTTGGTTTTCATCAATATGAATGTCTTCACATTGACATCCAAACACTCTGAAATTTTGGTAATGGAGCTTCTGAATTGAATGCCAAGTAGTACAGCATGCTGTTTCCAAATTTCTAGAGGTGTGAATTGCATCATGGTGCTGCTTTCCTCAGACAGTGCCCAACTGACTATAGTTTGCTGAAATAAATAAAATGCATTTGCAAAATTAATCATTTTGAATGTTGATCATTTACCTATTACACCCTGTATATGATTGATTTTATGTCTACAACAGAGCACTACTGCATGTCTGCATATATATTGAATTACTAGGGTCAGATGAAAAGTTCATATGCTGACCAAGATTCTCTCATGGAATGTGACCAAATGAAGTTTATTTTTCAGCATAGTCCTTGTGGTCCATACACTTCTTCCATTGGTGTTGCAGTGCTTGGATTGCATCGGTCAAAGAAGTCATCAACAGCAGATATATCATCATATGAACTTTTCAGCCTGCCCTCTTCTTATAAACACACACACACACATATGCTTAGCTTTCTATAGCATCTCATGATATATTTCTCTTTATATCTTTCATAAAATCAGGATTCCTCTGATATATAATGGCCAATTAGTTTCTCTTAAATGCAAAATACTAGACAATCACTATCAAATTTTTTTTCCTTATTTCCGTAGTGCATAAATTATGAAGTGTTTAAATGTTAGTTATTTTTAATCTGACCTGAACTTTATTTTCTACTGACTTGGAATGTTAGTTAAAACCATTGCTGAAAATGTCTGTCTGTATCATGTCTAAATTAGTTTTATAAGTGTGTTCTTTGATTTTATTGATCATATATTTGTGTATATAGGTAAATGTTTACTCTTAAGATATGTGGGTAGAATAGTGAAATTGGAATTTCTGAACAGCAAAATTTTCATTGTATTTAGAATTTGGTTGTAAGTCTTATTTTTTAAAACAATTTTTCATTGAGATTTTGAATGGTATTTTGTATTTCCTTTCTTTTTCTGAAACATTTCAGGGAGTTCAATCTCCAACCTTCTTCAGGTGAAATATTTCAAATAGTTATTTACTAAGCTTTGCTTAACAGTACCTGCTGTTTATAAGTGGTTACCCATCAAAGTACTAAGAAGTCTCATCAATGCTTAACTTTAATAACTTGGTTGGAACTGGTGCTTTCTGTGTGATTTTACCATAAGTCAAATATTTTCATGTTGATCCATTGCAGTGAGAGAGATATTGCAAACCAAGTCATATAGTTTTTATGGATTGGATTTTTGGAGGGTGGAAAAGAAATAATGGGAGGAAAGATTAGTTAGACTTGTTTGTAAAAAGTCTGGAGAGCATGCTATATATATATATATATATATATATATATATATATATATATATATATATATATATATATATATATATGTGTGTGTGCAGACATTCACAGTCTGATAAAAAAAAATTATCAGTTTAAGAATTAATTTTTTTTTTTTTTTTTTTTTTTTTTTTTTGCAAAATATAAATGAAAATGTGTGCACAGCTGAAGAATTTAGATGATAAAGTGATGTCCCCCATATTGAAACTAGTCTAGATAACAGCCCTGTTGGCTAGGGCTGTAGAATATGCCGACCGTCTTTGCAGAGGAGTAAGCTCCCTACCCCCAATGAGTCTCCTGGAGATGACTCTAAATGACCTGATGGTGAGGCTCCAGTAATGCTGGAGCTTTGGGGAATGCAGAGTACCTCTTCATTACCATGTCTCCCAGGTCTACTCGGGCCCCGGAGTGGTACCACCTGATAGGGTCTTATCTATGGGTCAAATAGAACTATTTGATATTTAAACTGAGTGCAAACAAATGGCTTATGCTAAATTGAGTTGTTTGAAATAGAACTGTTTGATTCTTTATCTATGTAAATAAATAACTGATATTTAATTAAATTGTTAGTAATACATAGCAATGCTTGGAACCATTTAACTGTGCAAAAGAATGAGCTTAGGCTTGTTTAAAAATGTTATCAACAAAATGTGTTTACATATATATTTAATATACATGTGTAAAGAGGATTTGGCATTGACTAATCTAAAATGGTTGATATGCTATAAAACCAAACCAAAATAATCTTGATAAGTCGGTACCAATTCTCAGTGTTTTTACTTTGCAGAATTGGTGAAATACAAGATTGTCTAAGTGCAACCACTTTCATATTTACCAGATTTTAGTTCTGTACAAATTTTTTTTTTTTTGTTTCATGAACTGAAAATTCATCCTAAGTGTAAGATTTGATAACATGGAAACCATTAAAATCTGATGTCATAGCTTGACACCAAAAGAGGAGTATGAGGGGATACTTTGATTAATGAAAAATTTGCTGGAATGTGTGTGCTGAATACCAAGTGGACTATTTTGAAGAAAATTAATGTTTTATTGTTTCTTTTTGTCTTGGTAAATATAACTACAGGCTTGATACTTTGTAAACCTACCTCGTATATGTACATGGGTACAGTAACATGTAAGTGCTATAGATATCTAAAAATGACTGAAAAATCCAGTGAGTCACTGTCTTGTTCTCTAAGCTTTTAATAACTTCAATCTCATGCAATGTAATGGTCACACATTGTAATCTAAAGTTATGATAAAAATAGGAAAACGCTTTAGTTTAGATCCAAAGAAATTAGTGTTATATGTGAGTGTGCAAATTTGTAACTCTATAATTTCTTACATATTAGAATAAAATCATCATAATGAAATGCTATCCCACCAAAAATATTATTTAGAAATGATTTCATTGTTGAGTCTAAAGATGATGGAGTAGATAGGTTCTCTGAATCACATTTGGTAACAACTTTTTTTTCCTGAGCTCGTGAAATATCACTGGTGGATTTGTATACAGTCAGTAAATAAGGTCATAGTGACAGTCTTTTGGGACATGAAAGGACCAACCATCATTTGTGTGTAGAATTATCCATTTATCTTTTATTTTTTGTTTCTGATTATCTAGTTGGTCACATGATAACCAGCATTTTTTTCTTGGATGACTGTCCTGTCGATGGTGCTTAAAGAATACTGACTTTGTGGAGGAGTAAAACCCTCTCCAAAAATGGGTATTCTGCATATGTCACTAAACTGTATCTGATGGTGAGGCTCCATTTCTAGATCTCTGTGGAGTGTGAAATATCACTTCATTGCTATTACTCCCAGGCCCACTCTGACCTGGAGTGGTAGTACCTGTATGGGTCCCGTCTATGTTTCAAATAGATCTATTTAAAAACTAGTCTTATTCAAGAAGACGGTGTGCATTAAGAAATTTAAGAAACCACAACACAAAAAATGTAAATATAAGTGTATAATGAACATGATTCTCTTCCCTTTAGGTGTAAAATAATCCTAGATGAGTAGACATGCAGTTAAAAATCAATCAATCATTGTCTTGGTTTATTTTTTTTTTAAAAAGTTGTAGATGTCAACATGATCTTGCATCAATTTTTTAAACAATCATGATTGTTAGTAGATTCTATAAAGTTTGATTGAAATTTATTTATCCAGTTCCAGGGGTTCATTCTTTCCTAGGCATCATCTACTCATTTGTGTAAAAGGGCAATGATCGTGTTTATAAGCTGATACTTAAGGCATCTTCTTTCAAGGGAGAATACAAGAGGGATGAGGACAATTTTTGTTACCCTATAGATTCACTTTTCAACCCTCTAGTACATTCCCATGGATTGGGCCCAGACGAACTTTTTTCACCACTGGCCCAGATCAATTTTAACTGTATTGAAATCAAAATGTCTTTTTTTTTTTTTTTTTTTACTTTATCATCTATTGTTGTTTGTAGCATAATAAAAACAGCATTAAAATGTTTAGGAAATAATATTTTGGTTTACTTAATCTTTAAATTATGGTTTCCATGGTTTTTTTTTTTTTTTACAGATTAGGATGAATTAAAAAAAAAAATCACCCCAAAATGTAACCCCCACCCAAATTTTTTAGCCTTTAATAGTCGGTTAGACTTTTTGATTTATAAAAAAATTTATTGTCCAATGGGGTGTCCCCAATGAATATTAATGTTCCTGGGACAACAGAGCATCATTAAGCTCAAGCCCTGCCTGTGGAGATGGGTACATCCACTTGTTAGCAAATAAAAAAAATTCTTTCAAATTTCAATCATCTGAATTTGTTTTGGGTTTGATTAATACCATGTGCTTCTAATGCATCTATTTACCTTTGTGCCAAGAAATTGTATACATGGGTATATTTTCTAAAATTAGTCTGTACTTATTAGAAAGGTTAAGGTGCCAGGACTTAAGCATTTTCATTAGTTACTGGATTGAATCTAGTTTTTCTTGTAAAACAGGTTTTGTATTTTATAAAAAAAAAAATGAGATTGGTGATAGGTTTTGTTTGTTTATCTCTTGTTTTGTAAGATTTGGCGTAGTTTGTTTCATGAAGGTGTTAAATGAAAAAGTTGAGACAAAAAGTTGAGATGAAGAGGTGAGTTTGGTTCCCACATTTTCATTCGGGTCAGACATTCTATTGTTTTAGAGAGAGAGGAAGAAACCTTTTTTTTTTTTTTTTTTTTTTTTTTAAATTAAAATATTGAAGTCCTTAAAAAGGTGCTTCTAAAACATTAAATGCTAAAACCCACTTCTGATGTGCTACATACCAGAAATATATTTCAGTGTTGAGGTGTCACTTGGGAACCAGGGAATCACCAAGTTGAAGCGGGGAAAAGGAGAATCTTATTCAGTGCCCCTGGAAAATTGTCTTTCTCCATCTTTAAATGCGATAGGAACTAATTTTAATGTGAGAAAATACACTTCTACCCACAGGCTCTAGAGATGATACTCCTCTCCACTGGACTTGATGTTCTTCCTTCTTTAGTAATATTTTGGCCACAATGATGATTGCTATTGATTATGAGAGAAAATAATAAAATATACAAATAATGAGATATCAAAATTTATTTGTAAATCAGTTAATTCTTCATTTCTTTTTGGCAAATTCACTGATCACTTTGTTGTAAAAAGTATCAGCCTCATCCACTCTACCTTCATCTTCAAAAGGTCTTTATACATGGAAATGAAAACCAAATTATTTAATCCCTTGTGAATACATCATAATTGTATGATTCAGTGAAGAAATTGAACTCTCACAGAAAGCAGCTGTGGCAGTTTTGGTCAGAATCAGATGTAGTTATTTGGTTACTTCTGACAGAGCTTGGTTTAGTTAAAGTTTTCCTATTATCTCTCTGACTTCTTGGATGCTTGACACTTGCTTTGCAAAATCTACAGTATAAACTGATTTCAGCTTGCATTTCAATTCATTCAAATCCAATGTTTTATATACAAAGTCGAAAACTCTTCCATTTAAACAATTTTTTTTTCATAAGCATGAGAAAGCTTTGGATTTAATAATTCAACAGGTTTTAGAATTTTGCTCAATGTGAACAATAACTTCATCCAAAATGTTGTTCATCACCAAATAATGCAAATTTTTCACCTAAATCTGTCTGACAATAAGTCAAGTCTTGGATTTCAGCTGCATGAAGCAAAAAACCATCACTTCAATAGTGTCTGCTGGCTTATTATGGCTGGAAAGCAAACAAAAGAATTTTTAACCCTCACTTCATTATTCTTTCTTTTTTATGCACCCAACTTGAAGGTAATAATAAAACCGGGAAAACTAAAGCCACTACTTTTTTGACCATGGCAAGAAGGCAAGCAAAAATATTTTTGCTTATCTGCAATTGTTTGTTTGTTTTTTTTGTTTTTTTTTTCACCCATCCAGTCTTATTCTTTCTCAAGCTCCCTACTCAAAAGCAATATGTAAGCTACTGAATTGATTGCTTTTACTTGCATCTTTTCTTGCTAAACCAACAGGCTTTTTTCTGCTGACACTCTCTGAATAATATTGCTTGTAACAAGAAATGAAGAAATACAAAAAATACAAGTATAAAGAGGATAGTGAAAATTATCAATTTTATGTTACACCAAATTATTTATCCTGGAAAAAATGTTGACATGCAGTGCATACATGAATCTTTTACCCGTGAGATATATATATGTGTGTGTAGTAGTAATGCCACAAACAATCTTACCTCAAAGAAACAGAATGTGTGCTCTCTCTCTGCTATCGGTACGTGGAAACCAGAAGAAGAAAAGGATGCAAGAGGTGTGACTTATTTTATGGAGGAGAATGTGATAAGCCCACGTGAAGTGGCGAGATTTAATGAGCATATAAGAAACTAAGTTTGAGGTGGAAAAAGCAGAGCAGTATTTTGCTTATGTCTGATTGGTGAACATCCATCAGTTTATTTTGCGTGTTAAATAATTTGACTATAGGTTGATTTCATTTCGACTAGACTTCTAAAACCACTAACAATGTGTGTGTGTGTGTGTGTAAATTAATGATACTAGTGTTACAAACAATTTATTTCAATTCCAAACAACAATTTCCCTTTCAAAGTAACCCTTCCCTTGAGTCTAATGCATTTTCCCATCTTTCTCTCCATTGCTGGATGGGTTTTTCTGGAATGTCCATCATTATAGTCCTCTTGATAGCCTCCACACCTTTAAAACTGGTTCCCTTGGTCTCCTTGAGTTTAGGGGGAAAGAAAAAAGTAACATGGAGGAAAATCAGACGAATAGGGAAGTTGTTCTTGTATGACAATATTCCTCTCAGCTCGGAACTGCTAGATAATCAGGGCAATATGAGCAGATGCATTGTTATGGTGAAGAAGCCAGGATTTGTCCAGCCACAGCTCTCGTCTCTTCTCACATACTGAGTGAAGCATATGCCACAGGATTTCCTTGTAGACTTGTGTTCTTCAGTCTTGGAGATGTTGGAGACTTCCACTAACATTTTTGGCATTTGATTTCCGGGTTATACTCAAAAATCCATGTCTCATCACCAACGATGACTCTACAAAGCAAATAGAGTTCAGTTTGAAGACACTTGATGTCCTAATACATCTTCATGTGACACTCCTTTGGATCATCATCATCATTAAGCAGTCTTGGTACCAATTTTAAGCAGACTTAGCATATACCCAAATCATAGGTGATAATCCTTTAAACAATCTCCCTTTCGATGTCCAGCTGAATTGAAATCATTCCAACAATTGCCACATACTACTTAGCTTATCTGCTTGATGTTGACCTCAGTTCTGCTTGTTGAAGGCCTCCTGCTCCTGAAGTCATCTTTCACCTCCTCATACCCCTTTGTGAATCTCTTGTGCCACTCAAAAATGTGTGTGTAAAATGGTGTTATTTCCATATACTTGTTAAAGCATTTCAAGTGCTTGTGACAGTTTTATCTAGCCAAATATTTTAGGTGTTCATTCCTTAGTGCCCATAAATAAATGATCTGAAAAAGAGGTGTAAAAAAAAAATGTAAAAAAAAACAAAAAAAATACTTACAGAAAGCTAAGATTACAATTATACTCCAAGATAACTTATCTCTCTTTTACCCATTGCTCACTCATTGCCCAGTTTGCTGAGGCTGTAGAATACACCGACTGCACCTCTGCCATTGGGTAAGACCCCCACCCCAACGAGTATCCTGGATATGACACTAAACAATCTGATGGTGAGATTCCAATGATGCTGGAGCTTTGGGGAATGAAGAGCACCCCTTCATTGCCATTGCTCCCAAGTCCATTCTGACCAGGAGTGGTTGCACCTGATAGTCCTATCTATGGGTTAAATAGAACTAAACTGTGTACTTATGCTAAACTGAATTGTTTGAAATAGATCTGTTTTTGACATTTAACTGTGTGTAAAGGAAAACTATACTTATTCTAAATTAAATTGTTTGAATTAGAACTGTTTGACTAAACTGAATAGCTTGAAATAGAAATGTTTTTGACAAACTGTGTACTTATGCTAAACTGAATTGTTTGAAATAGAACTGTTTATACATTATTTACATTTTTCAGACTATTGTCCTCATCTTTGTCGCCGTTTTTATCACAATGTTTCGGCCATTGTACACTTCGGCCTTTTTCAGGTGGTTGGAATGTCAAACTTAGCCTTTTATTTCGCTCACCGGGGTAGACTCTTTTAGTTCCACGAGCTATATTTAATGGATATCAGTTATCTCCTGTTAATTTCCCCTCTGAAAATTCTCCTCTCTATTGAACTCACACTCTTTTGGATATGTCACTGGATCTAACCAATGCCTTTAACCACTGTGCCATGTGTCCATGAGGACATCTGTGTATGAATTTCTGGGTATTATAAACCTAATGTCTTCAGCAACCATTTTTACCAATGCTCATCTTGCAATTTTGCTGTTATCATTGCATGTTGTTTTTTTTTTACCAGTGCTCATATTGCAACTTTTGTGAAAAACATGGTGACAAAGATGAGGACAATAGTCCGAAAAATGTAAATAATGTACATAATACCTCATCTCAGAAATATAGTGAGAACTGTTAATTTGTATAAAAATGTATTTGGCATTAAATAACCTACAAAGGTTGATATGCCATAAACCCAAACAACCATCCGACCAACTAAAGCTCACACAGCAAAACCAGTCCCATTATATTTCAGATAGATCTCACACACACAGTTTATTCTATACAAGGTAACAAACAAAAACAAGGGCTGTAGAATACACTGACTGCATCTTTGCAGAGGGGTAAGACCCTCTCCCTAATGAGTGTCCTGCATATGACACTAAATAATCTGATGGTGCTCCAGTAATGCTGGAACTTTGGGGAATGCAGAGTACCCCTTCATTGCCATTGCTCCCAGGTCCACTCTGGCCCAGAGTGATACCACTTGATAGGGTCCTATCTATGGGTCAAATAGAACTGCTTGATATTTAAACTGAGTGCAAACAAATGATCTATGCTAAATTGAATTATTTGAAATAGAACTGTTTGATCATTTGACAGTTGACTAATGTGTAATTTTTTGTTATTGATACATAGCAATACTTGGAACTATTTAACTTTGTTGATTTATGTTTACAAATCATTTTTATCTATTTGTATGAATCAGATTTGACATTAGATAACCTGCAGCGGTTGATATGCTATAAAACCATACCAAACAAAAAGTCTATGCCTACCTAACCTGTTCTATCATTGGAATTATATTTTGAATTCTCTCATGACCATTTTCTTTTATGTGTATTGTTTCAGGTTAGTGCAGAGCTTTCGAAGCTTTTTGTATTGGTTGGTGATGCATTTAAGAAAAGAAATCTTATGATATATTTCTTGAGTTTTTGTTAGACAAACCAAATATATAATTCAAAATGGATATGAAAAGAAATAATTCCATTAGTAAAAATCTACACACCTAATTGGATTTGTATTTTGAATTAGGATCTACCTCCTCCTTGTTGGGTGTCCTTGGTAGTATAACCACTCTGAAGTTTTAGAAATAAAGAAAATAAAACAGACATCTAGAGAGAAGTTGGAAGAATGAAAATAAGTTTTTTTTTTTTTTTTTTTTTTCAAATTCATTTTTTATAATCAAAAACATGATAACTGAAGAATATTATTTTGCATTCTTTCAGGCCCTGCAAAGAAACTATAAGGATATTGGACAGAGGGTTAACTTAAAGGTGTGGGAGTCCCTGTGTTAAAGTAAAATAAAAAAAAAAAATGCCATTCAGAAGCAGATATTTTGTTTACTGTTGAAACTCTGGTTCAGATATGTTAACAAGTTTATAGTTTGGTCACATGATATTGATCCCTTTCAATCCTGTCAAGTCGATCAGACCATCTATTGTTCACACAGAAAAAGAAAGTAAATCACTCCTCTTTTGTGTGCATATTAATGACTTTCTCAGCTTATGTAGGGAGAGTCCCTGTGGTATAATGGCTGAAGTCTTGGGCTATGGCCTTGAAGTGAGAGATCGGTTGGTTGGTTGGTTTTGTTTTACAGTGTATCAAACCTTTTCGGGTCATTTAACACTGAATTAAGTTTCAAGCAATTTAATTTAGTTTAATTTTTGTTTACATACAGTTAAATGTCAAAACAGTTCTATTTCAAGCAATTCAATATAAGTACACAGTTTCAATGTCAAAAATGATTGTATTTCAAACAATTCAGTTTAGCATAAGTGCACAGTTTAGTTCTATTTGACCCACAGATAGGACTCTATCAAGTGCTACCACTCTGGGCCAGAGTGGACCTGGGAGTGATGGCATCACTGGAGCCTCACCATCAGATTGTTTAGTGTCTTACCCTTCTGCTGAGAAGCAGTCGTTGTATTCTACAACCCCAGCCGACTGTGCAATTGAAGTGAATGAGTTTGAACTGCAGTTGTGTTATGTTCACTTTTGGCGTAATACCCTTGGGAAAGGTATGAACCCCTTTGTCTCCCCAGCTAAGGATTAAATAGTATCACTGCTGCTCTTTTATGGGATTTGGCATTAAATAACCTGTGAAAGTTGATATGCCATTAAACAAAGAAACCTAACCAGACCAAAACCAATGTATCTTTATATCCACAAAATGCCTATATTCTTATCAGTGAGGGAATACCAGTAAAGATAAGATTTGTTTTACTATAGAAATTTCAAACATGAATGCAAGAATGTATTTAGAAATTTAAAAAAAAAATTAATATTGTATGATTTAAAATCCAAGTTGTTCTTAGTTATAATTCTACTCTTTTTAACCTGCTTACAGTTAGATGTCACGACATCTGGAGAGAGGCAAACATAACATCTCTGGGATGTAGTCCAAATTATAGATAGGGAATGCAGTTGGAAAGTGAGGAAAAATCAGTGAATGAAGTAGGATATATGAAGATATCAAATAAATGTCTAAGTTTGACTAGTACTGACATCATTCAACTTATTGTAGCTTTTGCTGTTCAACATTAAATTGAATTTTATCTCTTTGAATGAGCAGTTATAACTAGAGTTCAGGCATTTTGAAATGACTGAAACCTCTGCATTCAATCTCCCCACTTGATTGCTCTAGAATCGTGACTATGTTTTCATTATTGACTTTTTCTAGTGAAAAACGTGTTTTCCATTGTATATTCAGTCACTACTTCTCATTGCTCTGTTGGTGGGTTTTAAAATATACTGATTGTATCCCCTTCAGAGTAGTAAGACCTCTCCCTCTGCATATGACACTCGGCTGCATCTGATAGTGAGATTCCAGTTTTGGAAATCTGGTGTATATGGAGTACCCCTTCATTGCCATTACTCCCAGGCCCATTCTGACTCAGAATGGTTGGACATATTAGGGTCCCATTTATGGGTCAAATAGATCTGTTTAGAAATTATTTGTATTTGGTAGAACTATGTGCACCCCCCAAATAAATATGAACATGCAATGAATGTAATTCTCTGACCTCTAGACGAGTGGACATCCTATTAAAATCAATCTAATTCTTAAAGAAAAAAAATATTGCGTGGTTGAGGGTATCTCTGTCAATTTTTACACACATCTAATAATTTGATAAAAATAAAGAATAATTTGGTTTGTATATTCTTATATGAAGTCTGTCTGGAAATGATCCTTTTTATATTAATTAAAATTAGCTTAACTCGGGTAATGACGCTTTCATTTTTCAAAAATCAGCAAAGTTCTCTTTTGAAAATGTCATCCATTACTATATCTTATTCTTCTTAATTTCTCCATGATCTGAAATTTCCATTCGAACACTATAAGTTACAGGGAGCAAAAGACTGTAGGTTGGGTGAGGGAACTTAAAGATCTAAGTGATGTGGGGCTTTGCCAAAAACACTCTGCATAAATGTGATAGTAGGGCAGTATACAAACTCATTGAATGTTGTCACACTGCTAACTGGATAGCCTCATGGGAGAGTGTCTGTTTATACATACATAATAAGATCCACTCTAGTTGCCAAGTTCCTATTTAATCAGTTTTTGATATATTCAAAATGATGAGCAATGTTCTGGATAGTTTTCCTGCAGAATATACCTGAAAAGTTGAATATGTAATTCAATAGTGATTAATTCATCGAATTACAGGTCTTAATTTTTCATCTGAAGATCAAAACAGTGCCATTACAAAAATTATTGCATTTTCTTCATTCACTTTAGAAATGTTCTATTCTAATTTTAGGCATAACAGTCCAATTTTAAAGGGAAAATGATTTGACTGTTTACATATGTATCTTTTTGTATATATGTTTAAAACCATTGACTGTGCCTACATTATCCTCTGTGTGTGTGTGTATGTATGCGTGTATATATAATATATATGTATATTTAGGCAGCATTTCTTCGTTAATGCAAATTTCATTAAACATAATAGACATTTTATGCCTACATATTCTCTTTTGGATCCGTTCGAATTCCCGTATTACTTTTATCGTATTCAGGGGGAATTGATTTAGGTATTGTCCATAGTTGTATGTATCCCTAGTACTTTCTGCCCGACTTTGGGCCATCATCAGGGGAGAATCTGTTACAAAAGTGATGTAACTTTTGTTTTAGCAAATTACTACTGTGTAAGGACGTCTTTGCTGTTGGAGATTATGGCGCTTGCTTTTAAATGTAATTCTGTAAATAGTGCCAGTAGCTAAAGACATTTAAGTACGTTAGCACTGGTTTGAAAATTAATTCTATTAAGTGCTGGTTGCAGGTTTCTAATATATAGTGCTTCGAGAATCTGAAGTTTTTGTTTATTATTTTGATGTTCGAGTATTGTTGTGTTGTCCTTACACAGTAGTAATTTGCTAAAACAAAAGTTACATCACTTTTGTAACAGATTCTCCCCTGATGATGGCCCAAAGTCAGGCAGAAAGTACTAGGGATACATACAACTATGGACAATACCTAAATCAATTCCCCCCGAATACGATAAAAGTAATACGGGAATTCGAACGGATCCAAAAGAGAATATGTAGGCATAAAATGTCTATTATGTTTAATGAAATTTGCATTAATATATATATATATATATATATATATATATATATATATATATACACACACACACAATAGTGTAAACACAGTCAATGGTGCTTGGTAACTTAGTTTCTTGCTTATGTATTCATCACATTAGCCAAAAACATTGTTGCCAAGCACCATTGACTTTGTGTCTATATTATCCTAACTTGAATATATTTGCTCTATCAATAATATTGAGCACTCTTTATTGATAAGTACGTTATCCATCTAACCTTTAAAATTTACTATGAATTAAATTGTAATAGCAAAAATGTCATCTAACTTTTAGAATGAACATGTTGCTCCAAGCAGAGAAATTGGAATGACTTTTTAGTCTTTGAATAAAGACTCTTGATAAGCAATTAAATCTTTGAATTATAATTTTTTTCCCAATAAAAGATTTCTGCCTAACAAGACCAGGACTTTTAAATGAAATGCTAAATTAACTAGAATGGAGAAGATTGAGGAAAAAAAAAATCAAATGCCAAATAAATTCTAGAAACCAGTAAAGATGTATATTATGTCTTCAAACCTTTACCTTAAATGGACTTGACAACAAATCCCCCCACCTCGCAGCAAAACAAAAAAAAAATAACTCCAGAAAGCATTACATTTTAATCCTCAAATACTTATTAAGATATATCTAAAAGATTCATTACCTTTTATAGACAGATCTGCCTACTAAAGGTCCTTTGTTGAAGGAGGGGAAAAACCCAAACAAAACAAAAACATTTGAATTTATTTGTGTAAAATCAAACTAAAGTTTAAATTACATCAAAAAATAATGTCAATCTCATGGCATTAATAAGTCTTCAAATGTAAAAAGTCATGAAATATTCTGATTATGGTGAAGGCTGCAAACAGTCAAGATTAACAACATAAAAAAATTACCTGTATTTATGCTTATTCTTTCATTTGTATTGTGTGTGTTTATATAAGCAATTTTTGTCCATCAAATCTTTAGTGCTCAATGCCTGAAAATGCAGAGCAATATCACAGTAGATTTCAAGAGTGGAAAATATGAAACAGTGTAAAAAACCCCCCCAAAAACTGAAGGACTTGGTTTCATTCAATCCACAGGTGTGCTAGTATTCAACACATCTGACTTTATATATGATTAATATGAAATATAGGAAAGTGGTTGCTCTAATCTTCTATAAGATGAGTCAATTTGGAATGTTTAAAAATCCACTATGTTAAGTACTCCCAACACACATACACACACATCTTGTCAAATATTGGGTGTGTCTACATTTTCAAGTGCTTTTTTATTTTTTGCACCAAAAAATAAAACCCTGAATTTGTTATAAATGGAAGCATCAGAATTCAAACAGACTAACCTTTGTGAATTTCTAAAACCAACTGACCTGAATGACCCCATGCCTTCTCTCTCTCTCTCTCTCTCTCTCTCTCTCTGAGTTGCTTATGTCATGTATTGCCTGGTATTGACAAGGATTGACTCATTTTGGTTTTAAACTTTTTCACAAAAATTTGTTTTTAATTTATTTCAATCAGACTTATTGTCTGGGTAGGCAAGGTAGGCAGTACTGACTCAGATTAAATTTTTAAGAAACTGCAAACTAATCTACTAAATTCTATGTATACTGAAGTAAGTAAAAGTAAATTTGGCGACTGTAGTCGAGGGCGACTAGAAGGCTCCCTTTTCAATAGCTACTACACCAAGGTGTAGGGGAGGGTGCTACTCTTTTCCCAGAATTACTCCACTTTACCCTCGATATGTACCTTATATTACTGAGTGTTAAGCAAGGAGGTATCAAGTACCATTTTTAAAGTCTTTGGTATGACGTGACCTGGGATTAAACCCAGGTCTCCTGGACCATTGGTGAACACTCTACCCACTAGGTCAATAGTGTTTGCCAATGGTCCAGGAGACCTGAGTTCAATCCCAGGAAGCAATCCAGGGAAAGGAGTAGCGCCCTCCCCTACACTTCAGTGTAGTAGCTATTGAAAAGGGAGCCTCAAAGTTGCCAACTTTACTATACTGAAGTAAATGGTTATTATTTTCTTAGTCATGATTCTATGCTTTGCCAACTCTGTATCTAATAAAAATCTAATCAAAGTTCCAGATATATTGCTATTAGTTGTCTAAATTTCTGAGATGAAGCTTGATGATTTTTATCATTAAGGGTTTTCGGACTATTGTCTTCAGCTTTGTTTTGGCCGATATGTCCTCCGGCCTTCTTCAGGTGTTTGTTGAACGGTTATAGGCGTTGGTTCCCTAAGCTTCTAAGGAGACAATCATCTGAAGGTTGCAGGTTCAATCCTGATTGCAGGCGAGTAACAATACAGGAATACTTAACACTTTTACCCGGTTATGGCTAACGGAATCAGAACAGGCGACCCCTGTGGATTCAATAAAGGATGTAGTTTGAAGTTCTGTGTAGTTTCCCGAGTTCGACAAACACCTAAAGAAGGCCAGAGGACATATCAGCTGAAACATTGTGGAAATAAAGATGAAGACAATAGTCCAAAAAACCCTTTATGATAAAAATATTGCTACTAACTACAAATGAGCCCAGTTATCTGGAGCTGTAGAATACACAGACTGCATCTCTGCAGAGTAAGTACCCCCCACTCTCCCAATAAGTGCCTCGGATATGACATTAAACTATCTGATGGTGAGGTTCCAGCCTTGGAGATTCAAGGAATATAGAGTACCTCTTTATTGCCATTGCTCTCAGGTCCACTCTCACCTGAAGTGGTAGCACCTGATAGGGTCCTATCTATGGGTCAAATAGAATTTTAATCATTTACTTGACTTGAAACCATTTAACTGTGTGCAAACAAATGACTGATGTTAAATTGTTACTGTTACATAGCAATTTTTAAAACCATTTAACTCTGTGAAAAAAGAGCTCAGGCTCGTTAAAGAATGTTATCAACAAAATGTGTTTGCAAATCATATATATCTTTAATATATTTATGTATAAACAGGATTTGGTATTAAATAACCTACAATGTTTGATATGCCATGAAACCTATCCACACTGAGTACAAATGTGTTTTTAATATGGGTGATATGGTAGGGAGAAATTTTACCTTAAGTTATTTCATGTTCACTGTAGTATGAGGAGGGTATGTATGTGTGAGCGCATTTGTTAAATATAAAAATGATACCTTTTTTTTAAAATTTTCTTCCACCACATTATCAATGTTACCTAAATTTCTTTTGAAAATATTTTCTTATTGTTATTTGGTTAGTTTTACAGCTATCAACCTATATTGGATTATTCTATACCAAAGTTAGTTTGTTTTTTTAAAAATCAGTTATGTGGTTTCAAGTAACTATTTCTATTTAATATTTGTTTGCATGCTTATGGTTTCAAGTATTCTTATCTAATGCTAATAACTGCACTATTAGGGGTGCTTAGAATATGCCAACTGTCTCCTCTACAGAGGAGTAAGACCTCTCCTCTCAAAGGAATTGTCCTAGATATGTTAAACTGCATCTGGTGAAGAGGCTTCAGTTCTGGAGCTCTAGGGAGTGTGGAGTACCCCTTTTTTTGCCATTACTTTCAGGTTCACTCTGACCCAGAAAAGTAGTATATGTTAGGGTTACATCTATGGATCTATTTGAAAGTTTAAAAATTGATTTTATTTCTATAGTTGTGTGCAAATCATTTGTATTAGATAGGAATGCTTGATAACACAATTTTGTGTAAACAAACGGTTAATATTATTAAGGACAAATAAAGTGTGATTTAAAAAAAATTTTTAAAAAAAGCAAAAATATAGTTGCAGTGAAGCATTGAAAATAAAAATAACTGATTTATAATCAAAAATTGCAAATGAATCAAATTTTTGCATTGAATAACCCATTAGGGGTTGATATGCTGCTAATAAATTAAACCAATATAACTAATTTTCAAACAGATCTATTTGATCCTTAAAATGGGATCCTAATAAGTGTTAACACTCCAGGTCAGAGTGGACCTGAGAGTAATGGCAATAAAGAGATTACTATGCTCCATGAACTCTAAAGTTACTCTTGAGTTCAGGGAGCGTAGTAATCTCTATATTGCCAATGGCACTGGTGAGTGCGGTTAAGTGTCATATCCTGGAAAATTTTCTTATTGTGATTTTGATTTACTTGATGAAAATAAACTGAGTGTTTATTTATGACATATGGCTGATTTTAATTTACTTATTTCTTAGGTATATGTTACATCAAATAGTCCAACAGTCATTTAATACTTGACCTCTTGCTTACCTTGGTCATTCAAGATGTGGTACAAAGCCAAAATGTCTGCTTAACTAAAATAGCTGCAAACATTGAGATGTCTTTTTACCATTGTAAAATCTAGTTATATTGGTTTGAAAAGAAATCCCTTCCTGTTAGCAGGGATTAGTATATGCTGAGATATATATATATATATATATATATATATATATCCTTATATTATCCAATGCCAAATCAGCTAATAGTGGGAATGATTCTATTTTAGGATTTTCTTTCTTCAATATTCATGTAAATCAAAATCCAAAAGAGAGCTCAATGTGAAATAATCATTAAAATACAGAGGAAATTTTTAAAAAATATGAAATTTTGGTTTACAGAGATAGAGTGGCTGGAATTTTGTGGAGTTTCCTAAATCGTCATTAGAAATTTCTCATTATTTCTTTGTCTGAAGATGCAGATCTAACTTTTAAAAAAATACAGGGTCTGCTGAAATAAATATTATTATAAAAAATTAGTATTTTTAAAGGTTTTTCTTTTATATGATTGTGTGTATATATATATATATATATATATATATATATATATATATATATATATATATATATATAATCAGTTAGATCTTTTTCTTTTAATTCCAGTACTTTTTAACTTAGAAAAAGGTATCAAGTAATCTTATGTTTAATGTGTGTACCAACTTAACAGTTACAAGGAATTAAATACCCTTCCCCCTAAATATAAAACAGCTGTGCACACAGGCACATACGATTGTGTTACAGTCTTCCTCCCTTTCCTATTTCTCCTTCTGTTACACATACTGAAAAGTGGTTTAGGATTTGGTAGCCAATTGAAAAATTGACCCATCTAAGATTACCTTACAGATTGGGTAAGACCTCCCCCCAAACTTCCCACTAAAAAAAGGGATTATCCTAGGTATGACACTAAACTGCATTTGATGGTTAAGCTCCTATTCTGGGGAGTGGAGTTATCCCTTTGTTGCTGTTACCCTCAGGCTCATGCTGATCTTGTTTGGTGGTACCTGTTAAGGTTCCAACTATAGGTCAAATTGGTCTGTTTAAAAATTATTAGGTCTGTGTACAAAAAAAATGTACAAAAAAGAAACTATACAAAAAATGTGAATATGATTGTACAATGAATGTGATTCCCTAACTTCTATGCATAAAATAACCCTGGATGGATTGATTTCCCATTAAAGTCATTCATTGAAAGAATGGATACCTGTGGTTTTCATTCATTAGAGGATATGTCAATTTTTGTGTTTTTTTATCAATATTTAAATCTGAGTTAAGACAAATATCTTATATCATTAATACTCTTGTCATTGTTATCTACAGACTAATAACATGCAATTGTATTTATATACATAACCACATAACAATTTACAGCGTGAACAAGGAGGCTAATTCAATTTTAATATATATTTGATTGGTATAATTGATTTCTAATTGTTTGGTTTTCTTTTCAATAAATATGAGCAAAAATCCTGTCGATGAAGAAAACTATTAACAAAAATAACTAATTTTATTTACTTTTAATTTAGTAATGAAAGACAGGAGTGATTGGGAAGAGCTAGCATCCAAGCTGTTCTATTCTTCAATTATACCCCCTCTGTTTCAAATAAGTGTAACATAATAATAAAATTTTAAATAATATTACATGCTATTTTTGATTTCATTAATTTTTTTTTTTTTTTTTTGCTTTTTAAAGCAATTCTATATAATAATTTTATAAAGAAATCAATTAAAATAATAAAGTGTAATCTTTTTGTGTGTTTTTTGTTTAGTTTTGTTAGTTTTTCTAATTTAATATATTTTATCACATTAAAACTTGTGACTGGCAGAGGTTGCATATTTTTGTTAGTATTAATTATTTCTAGCTTATTAATCAGACTTGGGAATTTGTTTTTGATTTTACCGTTATTTTACTTTAGCAGACATTATTTTAATGGTTTACTAATTTTAGTTTTAAAAATTTGTTGTTGTCAACTAATTGGTGGTATTGTAGTATATATTTACCTAGCCCCCGCCACTATGAGCAGGATGTGACACAAGGTCATTTTAAGCAATCAAAATGGTTTGAATTCAATTTTCTTTCTAGACCAGTTGCCATACCAAGGTTAAAGAACTCAGCTTGCCCAATTATTTACCCATAGCTGAGAGGAAGATAGTTGAATTTATACCTTTCTCAGAGAGGGATATTAATTCTATATGAAAGGCAAACACCCTAGTTGAGGATTTGAAATTGGATTACAAAGTTCATTTCCTACAGCAAAAACCATTATACAATGAGTATGCCTCAGTATTTGAGATCTACCTTCTGCATTAGAAACAATGTGGTAGATCTTATATTATAATAGCACCAACTAACTTCCAACTATAGCTTTGCAAGAAATTACATTTTTATCAAATAGTGCTGTTAGAAAAGAAGGTCTTGGTATGACTTGTAATGCATGAACTGTGTTCAAAAAGTAATGAGACTGAAGCTGTATTTATTTACCAAGACAAAAAGCACCCTGTCAGCAGAGCATCAAATATGCTGACTGTATCCCTTTGCAGAAAAGTAAAATCCACCCCAAGAAGGGATGTCTTGTGTATGATACTAAATTTCATCCAGTGTTAAGTCTTTAGAGCTCAGGGAATTTGAAGTCATCCTTTTGTTGCCATTACTTCCAGGTTCATTCTGACAAGAGTGGTTATACCTATTAGTCTAATCAATGATATGAAAATTATTTGTATTAGATAAGAATAATTGAAACCATATAACTGTATGCAAATTATTTGTATTACGAATAGTTTTTTGAATCATTATTATTGGTTACCTAAAACTATATAACTCCTTCAAACACTTAAAACAATAAAATTGAATATGAATCGTTTGTATTAACTAGGAATTAAAACCATATAACTGCAGATTAGTATGAGATGAAATTATACAATTGTTACAAACAAATTATCAAATAGGAAAAGTTACTTGAAACCATTTAATTGTGTGTAAATTACTAGTATTAAGAATTAGTTACTTGAAGATATAATTTTACAAATAATTATCATTTTTAGAACCATGTAATTATCAAAAAAACAATGCAATAAGTAATCTTACAAGGATTGACATACTATAAAACCAACCAACCAAGGCGTAAGTGAATAATGAAGGAATTTTTAATTCTTTGAAATAGTCCCTATGACATTCAACATACTTATTCTAGTTAGTTTTTATTGGTTAAAGCTCTTCTACAACTCATCTTTTTATATAGTCTGAAGCTGCACTGTGAGGTGTTTTTTTTATATTCTTTAATATTTGAGCTGAATTTTCTGTAAAGGAAACAAGAAATATCTTCCATAGAGCAAAAGTCAAGTGAGTATGGAGAGGGCAGCATTGGCACAATTATTGGCACTGACTTGTCAAGATATTCTTACTTTATTATGTAAGTTGTTTTGGTGTCTTCATTTGAATTAAAAAATTTTTGTAAAGGGGGGAAAAAGTTTAAAAGGATAGGTTGAGTTGTATTTTTCTTACACAAGATTTTTAAAACTTACATTATGATTAAATTAATTTTAAGTGATGTGCAGATTTTAGCCATACTTTTCTATCATTATTTTATAATTTTTTAAAGTCAGGACTTTGTCTAAACTAGGCATTGGCAACCATTTCTTTTTCTTTTTGAGAAGCAGCCCACATGAAACATAGCTGATCATCAGGCAGGCCACATGAAGAAACATGGCCGTTTATCAAGTGGGCTGCATTACTAAAAGAAATTCAAGATAATTTTAAATTGAAAGTATCTCAACCACTTTTATTACAGAAGACCATACGAGTAAGCATCTGCTTTAGAAATAGGGAAGAGTTTTTTTCCCTTTCTTTTTCAGTAAAAAGATCTTTACTAAAAAATAAAATTGAAGTCTTTGGTGGGCTGTTCATGAAGTAACACAGGCCTATGACTGGTCTAAATCCATAGTTGTGAAGAGAGGCAACAGGTATGAACTGACTACTTAACCCTTTTGTAGCAGGCAATTTTTTGAATCTTTGTAAAGTAGGTAAATTATTATTTTTAGAAAACTTGTAATCTAGAGGGAATGTTCAAACAAGTCATAACATTAAAATAAAGTACCCACTTTTAATCATATTTTACAAAACAACCTTTACACCATAGTGGGGGGCTTCTAGTAATGTTTCTATTCCTTAACATTGAATTGGTCAATGGATGGCATATAGGAAAATACCTTACATTGAGCTACAAGATGAAAATGTTGCCTTGCCTGTGTACCATACTACTAAGATAATCTATTGTTTATGGGCTTGTTCTCTGCTGTCCAGTCAGCTTGGGTTGTAGAATATGCCGGCTGCATCTCTGCTGAGGGGTAAGACATCCCCCTCCCTCCCAATGAGTTTCTTGGGTATAACACTAAACCATCTGATAGTGAGGCTCCAATCCTGGAGAGTCAAGGAATATAAAGTACCTCTTTATTGCCATTACTCTCAGGTCCACTCTGACCCATTGTGGTAGCACCTGATAGTGTCCGGTCTATGGTTCAAATAAAACTTAAATCATTTACTTGACTTGAAACCATTTAACCGTGCGCTAACAACTAAGCTCTCACTCATTTAACGATAAACTTATCTACAAACTATTTACTTAAAAATCTTACATATAATATATGAACAGAATTTGGCATTAAATAACTATCAAAGTTTGATATGCCATTTAACCATATAAGTGAATCTCACCTTTTATTTATTTATTTACATTCAGTGAGTACTCATTGAATGTAACTTTGTCCAATTGATTAATCCAATTAAAGAATATTCTTTTTAACAAAACCTTTTTAGTTTTGAACCTTTAAGTGGGTATTTACTATTTCTAACAGTAATTTTTTTTCTTCATGCCAACTGTTCTAGTTAGAAATTTTTAAATTGGCTGAAAAGACAGAGAAAGGAAAAGATCTGCAATCTAAGCTGTTTATCAATTCAAAATTCTGATTAGGTGAGATTTTATTTCTTTAAATTACAAATATTTTCAGAGTTTAAGTTTTCTGTTTGCATAGAGATACAAGTCTTGATAGGGCAATAAACTTGGTTTTGGAGTCTTATGATAAGAGTTGTGAAAGAGGGGAAAAGAAGCATGGATTTATGGGGTTGCTGCAAACCTCTCTAACCGTTTTTTACTTATATATACTTTACTTTATATATATATATATATATATATATATATATATATAATGATCACCTAGATATTTTTCTTTTCGTTCCAGTACTTTATAACTTAAAAAAGGTATCAAGTAATGTTATGTTTAATGTGTGTACCAACTAATGAACTTGTTTCTTCACAGTTACAAGGAATTAAATAAGCACCCACTAAATATCAAACAACTGTACACACACACACACTTGTATGTTATAGTCTTCCTCGCTTTCCTATTTCTCCCTCTGTTACACATACTGAAGAGTGGTTTAGGGGTGGGTAGCCAATTGAAAAATTGACCCATCTAAGATTAGTGTTGCCCACTGAAGTAGACAAGAGCTTTAACCTACTTTCTTGAATACCATCAGCTATTGAATTTGATTAAAGAGTACTACAAGCTTATATCTGAAATATTAGGTTGGTGCAAAGATAATTTTGTTTTTTACCAATCGTCTCTGAAATAGTATGCATATCCACTTAGAAAAAAAAAAAAAAATTAACTGAAGAACCATTAGAAATGTATTGTTGCCAACAATAAAAAAAAAAATTTTTTTTTGTTAACAGAATTTTTGGACTGATAAATTCTCTTTAAGGTATTTTGAATTGCTATTTGGTTAAGATCTTCTCTTGAAGGAATTTGTTGACATGCTTGAAAAAATTTTAATTGGTTGGAAAGAGGCTTGATTTGTAAGATTTGTAAGGTATTTATGTAGCTTAATTTTTGTAGTCATTTTGGGGAATGCTCATATGGCATATTTATAAAGAAGAATTGGCACTTTTTAATTGATCAGCGTTGGTTGTAAATGTTGCAGTTCTTGGTGCATCTTGTTGATTTCCTGGTAATACTTTTTTTTCCTGCAATAACTTCAAGAATTTCTAGTGGATGATTTAATTTGCAGTAATGGTTTGGGAAAGTGTTTTGGTTGTATACAATCCATTTTTCATCTCAATGCAAAAAAAAAAAAAAAAAAAATTTTCTTTCAAAATAGAAGTGCAGAGAGTTTGCATTGGATTAAAATCATTGTGTGTGTGTCTGTCTGTGTGTAAAGTTAGGGGTTCTGCACATAAATGCTAAATTCTGTCTTAATTTTGACTGAAAATCTTATGTTTTTTCATATTTTAATTGATTAAATTTCTTTTAAAAAATTGTCTCCACTTGAATTTGAAGATATGACCAAATAAGTGGCCCCTCTAGCTCCATTTCTAGTAGCATTTATTTTTAATTTTGGTAGAAGCATGACAGAATAGTGAAAATTATAATTAAATTTACTAAATAGGAAAACATGGATAATAATAATTAATGGCAGATTATACAACTTCACTTAATAATCTTCACTTATGATGAAAATAGTGATAGCCATGAAAAAATGATTTTGTTCTAACGATGATCGAGTTAAAAAATAAGGGTAAGAAAAAGAATTTGAAATAGAATTTTTAGGAATAAATTGCTTAATAGAATTTGATATGTATATAGATATTGTATTGATATTGTATATGTACTGTGTAAATATTTTTTTAGGTTGATGTGAGAAGATAGTAAGAAGGGCAGATGCTCAAGGAAGCTTAACAATTAATCTTTTAGAATATTACTCATGTCAATCAAACTTGTACATTTCTTGATTCTTGTTTGAAGGTATGATTCCAGATGGAATGTGGTGATATGTGTAGACACTACTGCTAAAGATAGAAAAAAAAAAAAAAAGCAAACACTTGCAGAAGAATATTACTTCATGATGACATAGGTTCCCTATAGTAATTACAAGCTGACTGAGACAGAAAATTTCACATTAATTATACAATCTTGGATGAGTCTATTTGTAGAGAAATGAGGTTGTAGGTTCCATAATATAAACATTAGCATCAATTCTGGTCAACTTGTTAAAACTAAAACTTATTCAGTAGAAAGTTCACACTACAACTTCTCACATTTTTATTGCTGATAGATAAGTTGCCATGCTTCCTTTTCTCATTCAGAAGTTTTTTTCTACCTTGAGCAAAGTTTATAACAATAATGTCGGGGGTGTCCTTGGGGTGTAATGGTTAAAGTGCTGGACTGCAGAACTGTAGTAAGCGAGTTCGAACTCCAGTCGTGCTATTATGTTCACATAAATACCCTTGGGAAAGGTATGAACCCCCTCATCCTCCCAGCTATGGGTTATATAGCTTCACTGCTGTTCTTCTAAACAGATAGCTTTGGCATTAAATAATCCACAAAGGTTGATATGCCATTAAAACAAAAAAAAACAAACAAACCAAACAATAATGCAGGTGATGAAGAGTGAAACTATAAAGTCCACCAACAATGTTTTAAAAAACCTCTGCAAAAAAGATGAAAGCCTCCTCAACTCTCACCTTCAAATTTCATTGCTTGATAATTTGAAAAAATGATCTTGACATTTTTATCAAGAGGATAGATGGAGGTAGGAAAAAAAAACAAGTTAGGATATCTTTTTTAAAAGATACTTTATATATAATCTCATTATTATCTAAAACTGGACACCTTGAGTACCACTCTAAGAGTTGAAGGGAAAGAGGTTCACTTTGTATATCCAATCATAAAGAGCTATAATATTTCTAGATATGAAGTCAATATGTGACACATTGGAGAAGATTTAAAAGGTTATTCAAAGACATATTTCTCTACTGGTGCTCATATAATCATCATCTCATCTTGTCGTGCCACTAGCACGGATATCCCTTACCCTTTCTCACCACTTTTCCCTATAGTTCATCGCCTCTGGTAGGTCTTCAGGGCTACATCCCGTATCCTCACATAGCTGCTGAATGTATGTTCGAGCTGGTTGTCCTGATTTTGCCCGGCCATATGTGGGGGTCCATAGGAGTACCTCACTTATGAGCTCGTTCCTGCTTCTCCAGTAGTGTCCTGCATGTCCGGTTCGTCTAACTTGGATAGTTTTCGTGATGGGAGGCAGGTGGCCGTATAGTTGGTGTCTTGTGAGGTGTTGCCGCCAGGACTCGTTCAATATTGCTTGCAGCATTCTTGTGTAATTGCCGTCTAGCTTCTTCTCCAGCCGTTTTGTTAGCATCCATACAGCAGTATCGATACGGCAGCTGCCTGGAAGAAACAGTGTTTCATTTTATCAGCTAGGTCTGATTTCCGTATGATTGATAGATGTCCATGCCTTTGTTAGTCGCGTGTCGATGTCCTTTTCGGTTGATGAAACGCTGCTTCCTAGGTAAGTGAATTTGTCTACTAGTTTAAGAGGGGTTCTGTCTTGTGTGGAGATGTCACCTGTTTGATTATAGCACATATATTCCATTTTGTGTGCATTGACATGGACGCCAATGCCTGCGGCTGCTCGTTCTAAACTATACAGTGGTGAATTTACAATGATTACATTATATATATCATTGGCAATAGCTGTCTATCCCAGGACTTGACTTCATATACTGTTATTGAAATGTCAAGGTCACAATTTTCCTGGTTAACTTAAATTCAATGTACCTTGTTGGGGAATTTAGAATATGTTGACTGTACCAACTTCAGTGTTGGTTCGGGAAGACTCCCTCCTTAAAAAAAAATGTGCAGTATCCTTGCAATGACGCTAAATTGCATATGATGGTGGGGTGGTCTGGGGAGTGTGAAGTACGCCTTCATTGCCATTACTCTCGGTTCCACTCCAACTTGGAGTGGTAGTACCTGTTAGGTTCCCATCTATGGGTCAAATAGATCTATTTAAAAAGGACTTGTATTTGATTGGAATGTGTGCAAAAAAAAGAAGAAACTCTTAAACTACGCAAAAATGTAAATATAATGAATGTGATTCCTTAACTTCTGGGCATAAAATAACCTTTGATGGTTTGACATAGCATTAAAATCAATCAATCTATTTGATATCTTAGTTATTTTGCTTTTGTAATGTGGATTCTCTTTTAACTGAACTTGAGCCCAGGAATTAAATTCACAACTTTCAACTAGAAGCTCTAAACATTTTTGGTGCAGTGTATTTGGCACCAAATCTAATAGCTGGAATGAACTTTTGACCATAAAATAAAAAAAGCTTGCTTTAAATCTTGTAATCACTAAGATATATAATACAGGAGTAATTCAATTTGAGTCAAGTAACTATCAATGTATGCTGCATTTGAAGGGGGTGGGGTAAATCACAAAAGTGTGTTTAGAAGGGAGATTTTTATTTACCGATATTTCTAAAAACAGCTGTTTTTACTAAAGTTTTAGAAATAATAAAGTATTTATTTTTTACTTTAAGGGCTGGAGTATATTGCACAAGAGGCACTTGCGGGGGCGGGTTATGTCGTATAAGATCCAGAATTCTAAAGTAATGTAGACTAAAGTTGCATCTCACCCAAGTGAATGAAGTATATTTGAATAACTCAAGTTGCTCTCTGCTCAAAAGCATTAATACTTTTTATCCTCTTGGCCATTGGGAGTATAAAAGATATAAATAATAACTCATCTAAAAGACTTTTAGTTTGGTTTGGTTTTATGGCATATCAACCATTGTAGGTTAATTAATGCCTGTGGTGTAATGGTTATTGTTGTAGGAAATGGACACGGCGACACGAATTCAAATACCGGATGAGACTGATTGCATATCAAATAGCACTAATACCCTTGGGAAAGGTATGAATATAATTATTTCTCTCTCCAGCTATGGGTAAATAGTAGGACAGACTAGGTTCTTCAGCCTTGGCGAGGCAACTAGTCTAGGAGAAGGAAAACTCTGAATTCAAACGTGTTAAACTCCACTTAAAAATTGACCTTGTGTCATATCCTGCCCGAGCGGAGGGGTTGGTAAATATGGTTATTTAATGCCAAATTCTCTTTATACATATATATCATATAGATATGATTTGTAGACGCATTTTGTCAACATTTTTGAATGAGCTTGTGCTTTTTTTTTCTTTTTTTTTTTTTTTTTTTTGCACACAGTTAAATGGTTTCAGGAATTTCTATTTACTATCATTTGTTTGCTCAGACTTTCATGGATATACATATAATTTTTAAGTGAATAGTTTGTGGGTAATTTCATTTTTAAGGCATTTGTTTACACACAGTTTAAATGTCAAACAGTTCTATTTAACCCATAGATAGGATTCTATCAAGTGCTACCACTCCCGGCCAGAGTGGACCTGGGAATAGTGGCAACAAAGGAGTACTCCACATTCTCCAAAGCTCCAGAACTCTAATCTCACCATTAGTTTTTTTTAATGTCATATCCAGGACATTTGTTTGGGGGGGTCTCTTACCCCTCAGCAGAGATGCAGTGCATTCTACTGTCCCAGCCAATTAGGCTGAATTTGATTTTAAAACTAACATGTAAATTATTTTATTAAATCTAAAATCTTGTTTTAAATTCTGGTAATTTCAAATAGCACTTTAAGTTTGATATATACATAAATTTGATATAACTTATATCCTCAAAAAGCCCTATTGGTTGGGCTTAGAATACACTGACTGCATTCCCCTTGAAAAGGGGTAAGATACTCCCTCAAAAAGTGGTGTTTTAGGTATGATACTGAATCACATCTGATGGTGAGGCTCCAGTTTTAGAGATCTAGAGAACGTAGAGTACCCCTTCCTTGCCATTACTACCAGATCTATTCTGCACCAGAGTGGTAGTACCTGTTAGGGTCCCATTTAGGGGTCAAATATGTCTGTCTGAAAATCATTTGTATTTGATAGAAGTGTGCAAAAAAAAAAAAAAATCTCTTAAAGAACTATATAAACAATGTGAATATGAACATACAGTAAAATGATCCTAGACAGGTTGATATGCTGTTAAAATCATATCCTCAAAATCATCCCTGTGAATACAACTATATTGCTGTTGCCACATAAATTCATCTGTGACAGTAACCTAGAAATATGCATTCCTAGCATATTTTTTTATTTGTTTGTTTATTTATTTATTTTCATTTCTTTCATGGGTATTCACCCAAATTATATACATGAGTAACTGGGTCAACAAAATTTGCTATATAATTGATGGTTTCATGCAATAAAAACAATGGAATGATAGAAATGTTATAAGATGCTGGCTTTTCTTGACCTTTTTATCTGGTACAAAAAAAATTAGCTTAGTTCCTGGAGGCCTTCCCTCTCTTGGCAGCACCTGAAAAAGGTAAGGGCAAGGTTTATTGCCAGGCACCTGAAAAGGCTCTAAAGGGAAATGCCAATGGAATGAAACAATTTTTAGTACTGCCTTGCAGGAGACTTGCTTCCTGCAGGGTCCCCAAATTAAGCCAACATTGTGTCACATACCAGAACTGTGTGGGTAGGGTTGTTTAAATAAACTCAGTTTAAAATATCTAGTTGCTCCGAGTAGAATAAGTTTCTGAATGCGGAGAATATTACTCGCCTGCAGTCAGGATTGAACCTGCAACCTCCAGATGAGTGTTTCCTTAGAAGCTTAGGGAACCAACGCTTATAACCGTTATGCTATGTGTCCTGCTGGAACCATAGCATAACAGTTATAGGCGAGTAACAATACAGGAATACTTAACACTTGTACCTGGTTATGGCTAATGGAATAAAACAGGCAACCCCCATGGATTTAATAAAGGATGTAGTTCAAAGTTCTGTATAGGTTCCCGAGTTCGACAAACACCTGAAGAAGGCTGTTGCCCAGTCGGCTGGGGCTTTAGAATACACCAACTGCTTCTCTGGAGAGGGGTAAGACCCCCCCCCAACGAATGTCCTGATTATGACACTAAACAATCTGATGGTGAGGTTCCAGCAATGCTGGAGCTTTGGGGAATGTGGAGTACCCCTTCATTGCCATCGCTCCCAGGTCCACTCTGGTCAAAGAATGACCATTAAGAAAGAATGTAGGTCACAGGAGAGACCAGATGTTTATACTTGGTGACCTCACTCTGGTCGCCTGACACAAGAAGGTAGAAGCCAAACGATTGGCTGGGACCCTAAAACGGAGGTGGGGACTCCTTCCGGTCAGCGGAAATAGATAGTAAGAAAGTTAGTCGTTGGACAGGGTTCGTATTGGGCAGAACCAAAGCCAGTGCTCCGGGTAAAAGAAGACGAAGAATATTTCAGACACGAAGAAGCCATTTTCTTCAAGCTAGTATTAAAACTAGCATAAAGTCTATTAGCCCGTAAAAGAAGAAAGATTCTCCACGGAACTCCATCAAAGAAATAAGATAAGTACCTTTGGGACTGTTTCTCCTTATACCAAACTTTATGTACCCTCTCTCTCTCTCTCTCTCTCAATTTGAAGAAAAACGAAAGAACAGAAAAGAAGAAAGACATTTATGTTCATGGACTGTTCATTTATTATATATTTGACACTTTGAAGGTGTATATAATTGTAGTAAAAGATTCATGTATTTTAATGTTCCCACGTGGTCGAAGTTATTATTTGCATTGTCTTCTACGAGTTTGTTATGTCATATTTCTTTTCCAGCTTCTATTCGCCTTATGTTATCTTGCTTAGAATTGTCCTATTAATTCCTCAAAAATATCACACGTGGAAACTGGAATTGCCGACTACTATAATTAATATTATTACGTCTCGACCTAGAGGTCCATATCTTCCATTGTCTAGGGGAGGAACGAAAGCGACCTGGTGGGTGTGTGGATAGTGTGAAATTTGGAACCCCTTGCCAGCGGCGGTCAGTCTATCCCTAAATTAATCCCTCACATAATATGCCAGTTCTTATATGCCTGAGAGAAAAACTCTGAACGAGGACTTATTCTACAAGGGATCAAGTGCCAACCTGCCCCGTCTTCACACGTGCGAAAATAAAACCCCGTTTTGGGACGAAAGTAAATTCTTCGCGTCACAATCGTCCAAAAACCCTTAATGATAAAAATCATCAAGCTTCATCTCAGAAATTTAGACAACTAAATTACTTTTTATCACTTTATTTTTGACATTTTCTTTAGCTTTCAAATTGTAAGAAAAAAAAACAGTGCATTCATGATGGAAAAAAATCTCAGATAAATGAAAGTCATCATAGTTGCAATGTCTTGACTCAGACATAATAATGATGAATATGTAAGTGTTTCCACCATTTAGATGTAAGGCAATACAATGTGGTTTTTGTTAGTTAAATAAGCCTAGAGAGATAATTTAGCATCTTGACCCATCTAGTAGTTTTTATGGTCACATTGACAAAATAAGATATTCTTAGAAAAAAGACTTTCGTTTTCTATTTTTGAATTAATGTTAATACCTGCCCAGTCAGCTGGGACTGTAGAATATGCCAACTGCATCTCTGCTGAGGGGTAAGACCCTCACCCCAATAAGTGTCCTGGATATGACACTAAACAATCTGATGGTGAGGCTCCAGTAATGATGAAGGTTTGGGGAATGCAGAGTACCCCTTCATTGCCATCACTCCCAGGTTCAGAGTGGTAACACCTGATAGGGTCCTATCTATGGGTCAAATAGAATTGCTTGACATTTAAACTACATGCAAACAAATGACCTGTGCTAAATTGAATTACTTGAAATAGAACTGTTTGATCATTTGACAGTTTGTAAAAAGACGATGGATGTTTGATTTGTTACTGATACATCGCAATACTTTGAACCATTTTACTGTGTGTAAATGTATGAGATATATTGAATAGAATTATTAGTTTTAAATAGCAATACTTGTAACCATTGTGTGCAAACAAATGATTAATATTGAATAGAATTATTAGTGTTAGATAGCAATAATTGAAACCATTTAACTGTGTAGAAATAATAGCAGTAGTAGTGTGCAAACAAATTACGAACTCATTTAAAAATGAAATTGCCTACTAAGTGTGTGTAAAGAAATGACGAATGTTAAATTGTGACTGTTATACACTAATACTATAAACCATTTAACTGTGTGCAAACAAATGATTACTATTGAATAGAATTATAAGTATTAACAATAAATGAAAATATTCAACTGTTTAGAAACAATAGCAGTTGTAGTGTGCAAATACATTTGTTCTTACCCATTTAAGTGATTACTGACAAACTTTGTGTGCCCCCCCTCCAAAAAAAAAAAAAAAGAACAGTTGTTAAATTGTGTGACTGTTATATAGCAATACTTGAAACCATTTAACTCTCTGTAAAAACAGAGCTTGGACTTGTTTAAGAACATCTACAAAATGTGTTTACAAATCATATATTTAATATATATGTAGAAAAGTAAGGTCTAGTCAGCTATATATGTGAACATTATTTGGTGAAAATTGGTTCAGTAGTTTTTGTGTCTATAAAATATACTCATGCAGTTCATTTGTATTGTATACATTATATAAGTAAATAGTGCTGTCACTAATAAGTATTTAGTTTTTTTTTAATCTGAATTTACAAACATATCATTGTATTTATTAATATTCTGAAATTTGTTATAATCGAGATAAATTAAATAAAAGCAATCTATCATCTCCAGGAAGTACTTATTTGAGATTGTTATGAAAGATTAAGAACTTTTTAAATAGAATAAAAGAATAGTAACAATCTCTTGTTTTTGTGGAATGTTAGGTTTAATGAATAAAACCTGTTGACTCAGAGATGCAGTTAGTAACAACAACCCAAGTACAAATCATCATATGCTTATTTATTTAAAACCATCTTAGGTGTAAAGCTAAATTTAACCTGAAAATATTCCAGATTGACTCAGAAATGGAATTATGTCATTACTTGCGTAGTTTATGACAAATATGATTGCAATATGTACTTATGGATTGGCACTTCTGTTTCGGATCATAATTTAGTACTTGTACACTTTGCCTTGCTTAAGAATGGGTAGTATCTGTGCTTGTTTGCCAAGATTTTGACTAGTTTTATCCACGTCAACCCATCCAGGATTATTTCATGCCTAGAAGTTAAGCGTTCATTGTATATTCATATTTGTTTTTTGTGTAGTTGAGCTTTTCTTCTTTTTTTTTTTTTTTTTTTTTTTTAACATTATCTTATTAAATATGAAAATTTCTAAACAGATCTATTTGACCGATAGATGGGATCTGAATAGATACTATCACTTTGGATCAGAGTAAACCTGGGTGTAATGGCAATGAAGGGATACTCCATACTTAAAATACACTGACTGCATTCCCCGAAGAGGGGTAAGAACCCCTGACCTAAGGGGGTATCCTGGGTATGACACTAAACTGCATCTGATAGTGAACAATGATGGGGTACAATGAAGTATCTCTTTTTTGCCATTACTCTCTGGTTCATTATGATCCAAGGTGGTATTACCTATTGGAGTCAAAGAGATCTGTTTAAAACTTTGTATTTAATAGGATCCTGTCCAAAAGAAAAAATTTAGAAACTACACAAAAATACGAATGTACAATGACTGCAATTCCCTAACCTCTTGGCATAAGATAACCCTAGATAAGTTGACATGCCATTAAAATCAGTCATTAAATTCTAATTTTTAGTCATTACTTTTAACATCTCATGAGACCAACTTCTCTTAAAAGTTTATTAGTGGACAGTAGTGTGTGTGTGTGTGTGTGTGCGCGCACGCATGTTTCTGTACATTAGAGAGTGTCCCAAAGGTGGTGGTGTTATGGCTGTGACCCCATCCCCTTTCAAAACAAAAAACACAGCAGTTTGTTGCTTATGGAGGCTCTGAAAGTTGCATAGAATTCACTGTGTTGTGTATAACTCATATTCCAATATGCTCAGTTAATTTTAATACTAATTTCTCATTGATATATCTCCAATATTCTGCTATTTTTTTCTTTCCTTGTTGTGTCATGATGACTTCATTCAGTTTTAAAGGTATTTCCTAAAATTTTAAGATGAATTGTCATCATATAATCTTATGATAATTTAGTTAAACCAGTCTATGGTTTTTCTCTAGTGTACAATTCAAATGGAATGAGAAGGTGTCTTTCTTTCTTTTTTTCTTTCACATACTCTGTTTTTTCTCAGTCGTGTCTACTGCTGCATTTAACACATGGATAGGCCACATTGTTGGGTTATTTATCATTACATCTTCTGTGGGGTATCAAACATTTTTGAAAAAGTTTTTGTGGACAAATTGTGAGATATTTTTAAAAAAATGTATTGAATTCTTATGATGGCCTAACTGGTAGGAAGATATTAAAACTGATATTGTTCCTGTTTGTCTTGCCCTTAATAGTTTATATATATATATACAAATTTCATTAAACATAAGACATTTTATGTCTACATATTTTCTTCTGGATCTGTTCGAATTCCCCTATTACTTTTATCGTATTCAGGGGGGGGGATTGATTTATGTATTGTCCATAGTTGTATGTATCCCTAGTACTTTCTGCCCGACTTTGGGCCATCATCAGGGGAGGATCTATTACAAAAGTGATGTAACTTTTGTTTTAGCATATTACCACAATGTAAGAGCGTCTTTACTGTTGAAGATTATGGCGTTTGCTTTTAAATGGAATTCTATAATTAGTGCCAGTAGCTAAAGACATTTAAGTACATTAGCACTGGTTTGAAAATTAATTCTATTAAGTGTTGGTTGCATGTTTCTAATATGTAGTGCTTCGAGAATCTGTAGTTTGTGTTTATTTTGATGTTCTAATATTGTGTTGTCGGTGAGAATTTTCCGTAATTGTGTTGTTGGGCATGAATGTTTTTTTAAATGAACTTGTATCAGAAAGGTGCATTGTAAGTCTCCTTGACAGGGTAGTTGAGGTTAAACCAACATATATGTTATTATTATTATCAGAGATACAATCTCCTAAAGGACATTTAAATTTATATATAACGTTGGTTTTTTGCAAAACTCCAATCGAGGGAGAGGAATTATTTCTAATGACTAAATTCGAGGTTTTTAAACTTATCATCATCATCATATCGTGCTGGTAGCACGGATATCCCTGACCCTCTCTCGCCACTCCTCCCTATCGTTCATCGCCCTAGGTAGGTCTTCAGGACAGCATCCCGTATCCTCACATAGCTGCTGAATGTATGTTCGTGCTGGTCGTCCTGCTTTTGCACGGCCATGTGTGGGGGTCCACAAGAGTACATCTCTTATGAGTTTGTCTCCGCTTCTCCAGCAGTGTCCTGCATGTCTGGTTCGTCTAACTTGAATAGTCTTCGTGATAGGGGGCAGGTGGCCGTACAGCTGGTGTCTTGTGGGGTGTTGCCGCCAGGACCTGTTTAAGATTGCACGCAGCATTCTTGTGTAATTGCCGTCTAGCTTATCCTCCAGCCGTTTTCTCAGCGTCCATGTAGTGCAGCCATATAGCAGTATCGATGTGACCGCTGTCTGGAAGAAACTGCGTTTCATTTTATCGGCTAGGTCTGACTTCCATATAGTCGATAGCCTATTGATAGCTATCCATGCTTTCGTTAACCTGGTTTCGATGTCCTTTTCGGTTGATTCGACGCTGCTTCTTAGGTATGTGAATTTGTCTACTAGTTTAAGAGGGGTTCCTTCTAGAGTGGAGATGTCCCCCGTTTGATTATAGCACATATATTCCATTTTGTGTGCATTAACATAGAGGCCTATGCTTGTTGCTGCTCGTTCCAAACTATGCAGTAGTGTTTCAGCTTGGTCAGGTGTATTTGCCAGTATCGCTATGTCATCGGCGTAGTCAGTGTCGGTAATTGTTGTTGCGGGGTATCTTCTGCTTCTTTTCTTCGTCAGTTCGAAGCCATTCTCTCTGATTTTGTCAATCGATGTTCTAAGTACGTAGTCTAGACAAATGATAAAGAGGTACGGGGCCAGTGTGTCCCCTTGTAGTACTCCTGCTACAATGTCAAAGTATTCTGTATCTCCATCTGGTGATCGTACTTTTACTTTAGTGTTTCTATAGAGAATCGTTATTACCTCTACGGTTTCTTTAGGTATGCCGTACGCTAGTAGGATTTGTTCCATCTTTCCTCTGTGAATGGAATCGTTTTATCTTTTTATTAGGATCAGTGGGGAGTATGTTTCTGAGAAACCCACCTGTTCACCATCCCTATCAGGTATGTCAGTGGGGTTTAGAATTCATTGACTGTATCCCTAGTTGAGGAGTACCCCACCTCAAAGCGTTTCTTGGTTATGACAATAAACTACATCTAATTTTGGGGTTCCAGTCTATGGGTCAAATAGATCTGTTTGAAAATTATTCATGTGTGATAGGAATACCTGGTAGCATATAACTGTGGAAAATATTTATATTAGAAATAGTTCATTGAAGCTATAATTGTTTAATAGGGATTATTATTAATAGTTACTTGAAACCTGGTAAGTGTGTGCTAACAAATGATTATTATCAAATAGAAATAGTTTAAACCATGTGATTGTGTATATGTTACTAATATTTCATAGTATTACTTGGAAGTCAGACCTGACCAATAAAATGAAACGCATCTTCTTCCAGGCAGCGGTCGTGTCGATACTACTGTATGGATGCACTACTTGGACGCTAACAAAACGGCTGGAGAAAAAGCTAGACGGCAATTACACAAGAATGTTGCGAGCAATACTGAACGAGTCCTGGAGGCAACACCCAACAAAGCACCAACTATACGGACACGTACCTCCCATCATGAAAACTATCCAAGTTAGATGAACCAGACATGCAGGACACTGCTGGAGAAGCAGGGATGAGCTCATAAGTGATATACTCCTATGGACCCCTACATATGGCCAAGCAAAAGCAGGACAACCAGCTCAAACATACATACAGCAGCTATGTGAGGATACGGGATGTAGCTCTGAAGACCTGCCAGAGGCGATGAATGATAGGGAGAAGTGGCGAGAGAGGGTCAGGGATATCCGTGCTGGCGGCACGACATGATGATGATGATTACTTGGAACCATCCAACTGTAAATTATTTGTATTAGATAGGAATACTTTAGATACAACTGTGCTAAAAACACTTATGAAACAACTGAAAAAAAAAAAAAAATATATATATATATATATATATATATAGCCCTATTTTTTAACCTCTAGGCATAAGATAGATGGGTTGACATACCATTAAAATCTATCAACCATCCCTGTCAACACTTTGAAATCTTCCTCAGGTGATTAAAAAAAACCCAGTAAAACTTTTATTAGAAAAGCAGAACTGATATTATATAGACCACTTGGGGAAGATGATTTTAAGTATTAATATAGATGGCGAACAGGTGATAAATGTTTTGAATTATATCATGAAAGTATTCTCGGACAGAAATGGCAGCATTTTTCTTTTCTTTTTTTTTCTTTTTTTTTAAATCACCCTGTATATTTGTTTCTTAATTTGCAAACCCACACCATGTATTTGTTAATTAATAGACATTGGACCTCTTAAATACTGAAATGTTCTCATTTTCTATAAAATATTTTGAAAGCTGTTGGTTTCATTTTTCAAGTAATTTTAATTACCTGGAAATGCAGTTTATGCTTAAGTGTGCTAGAGTCTGTCTTTTTTTATTTTTATTTTTCTTCTATTGAGATTTGAAAGAAAGCATTGTTTATCTAACAAGTATGTGCTTGTTCCTCAATGAGACTGCTTTAGGACATAAAATGCGAGTGTCTCTCAATGAAAGATTATATAAATGAAATATGTCGGTATATTTATTATCTACAAGTATACACGCTTTGTTAGTAGCAGCTAGTTCTTCTAAATTTAACTTTGTACAACACAAAGCTAGAAATATAGAGATTGTTTCTCAAACAAGTAGTAATAGTATATGAGACAAGCTTACTATGTTTTACTTCAAATGTGAGCATAAAGCTTACCCATATGTCTTTGGGGAGGCACACTTAGTGTTGCTAGAAGTGGAATTAGCAACCTGAGTAAATCCTGTACAGAGCTCTTTGCATTTCCTTTTGTGCTAATGCCCTTTGGAAAGGCACAAAGTCTTCTCTTTGTCCAGCTAAGGGCAAATAGGACAGACCAGGTGCCCATGGTGTAATGGTTATCGTCGTAGGAAATGTACACGGCGACACGAGATCAAATCCTGGACGAGACTGATTGCATTCCACATAGCACTAATACCCTTGGGAAAGGTATGAATCCAACTATTCTCCCTCCAGCTATAGGTAAATAGTAGGGCAGACTAGGTTCTTCAGCCTTGGAGAGGCAACTAGTCTAGGAGAAGGAAAACTCTGAATTCAAACCTGTTAAACTCCGCTTAAAAATTGACCTTGTGTCATATCCTGCCCGAGCGGAGGGGTTAGTAAATATGAATAGGACAGACCAGGTTCTTTTGCCTTGGTAAGGCAACCAGTCAAGGAGAATGAAAACTAAGTTTAAGCCAGCTGTACTCTGGTTAAAAATTGACTTTATGCTACATTTTGCCTGTGGATGAAGAGCTTGGTAAATACATACCTATTTAACTTGCTACCAGACTAAGAAAGATCATGCTGCATCAAGAGATAGACTTCTTGCTTGCAATGACTTAGTAATGTTTGTTGACACACTGATCCACTGAAATCAATTGAGGAATAGTATACAACTTCCTCAGTCAAATGATAACTCAAATGAAACTTTCCTGTTAGTTTTTATTACCACTATACTTATTTACTTAGGATCAGAGAGTAGTATCTGCTTGATCCTTGGATCTTGTGAACTTGAATCAATTAGATTTTTGACCCAGAAATCCACTTTATAAAATTAAAAAGGAAAGAATTAGAAAAAGTGAGGAAGAAGGATAGCAGATAAGAAAAATGAAAAGAAAACGTGTGAAATGATATATATATACACACACACACACGAGCCTGGGTTGAAAAGTTAATATGATGACATATTTGCTGTTGATGACTTTTTTACCAATAGGGTACAAACGCTGCAACACTGGAAAAAATGTGCAGTCTGCAAAAAGACGTTAGAGCATCTTGGTCAGCTATTCAGCCAACTCTTACATGCGCTTGACTGCTAGATATCAAGAGACAGTGAGTGAAAGATTGAAAGTCAGGTAGAAATGTCAAGATATAAAAGTTGTGAATGAGCAAAAAGATAACAAAGGAATTGGGTAGAAAATATTTATGCATTTTTTTTTCCATTTGAAACCAATCCCACAAAAATACAATGAACCGACCCTTAATGTTGAAAGGGATAAGGCAGGGACTAATAGGATACAGAGGGTGAGAGAAGATAATATGAGATAGTAGATTGTCTTAGTTGTTAACACCTGTGGAATTTCCACATGTCGACCAAGTTTATTATTTCAACATTTATGTAATTGATATTTTAAGTGTTCAAAATGTCCCATAAGAAAATACATTGAAAAAAAAACAACTTTTTTGATTATTTAGAAAAACTCAAAAAAACCCAACATGCATTTTATGCATGCAATTTAAAAAAAATATTGTTTGATTAAATCATTGTTTAACTCTTTCCACACAGATTTGCAAAGTAGGTATACTTATTTAGAAATTGATCTAATAGTAATTAACACCATATCATTGGGGCTTAGAATACATTGACTGTATTTCCTGCAGTGGGAGGGTTATATACCCTCCTTAAAAAAATATTGTTTGATTAAATCATTGTTTGACTCTTTCCACACAGATTTGCAAAGTAGGTATATTTATTTAGAATTTCATCTAATAGTAATTAACACCATATCATTGGGGCTTAGAATACACTGACTGTATTTCCTGCAGAGGGGTAATATACCCTCCTAAAAAAAAATAGGTAAATAAAAATAAAGAGGTATCTAATGGTGAGGCTTCATTCTGGAGCTCTGGGAGTACCCCTTCATTCTCATTATTTCTAGGTCCACTCTGACTTGGAGTGGTGGTAGTATCTGTTAGGGTCTTATAGGTCAAAAAGATTTACTTAAAAATTATTCTTGATTGATAGGATTATATGCACCCCCCTCTTAACTACACAAAAAATATAAATATGATTCCCAAAACTCTAAGCATAAAATGGGTTGACATGCTGTTGAAATCAATTAATCAGTCAATAATAGTGATTAGTTATTAAGAGGGTCTTTGCCATTAAAATTTCAGTTACTTTAAAACTAGCAAAATTTAAAAATAGATTTTGTTAACATGCATTTAAAAATGATGGCAAGATTTTGATAGTTTTGTCATTGCATTGCACTTATTATTAAACAAATATTTTTCTGCATTTTCTTATTTCATACTTTCTGAATATGAACCTCTGCTAAGCTAAAAATAATTTCAACTAAAAATAAATTGCGTTTTATTTTTATGAGAAGTTAAAAATAACAAAACACTGTTTATATGTCACTGTTGAATAATTGAGTTTTTTTCATAAAGTTGAACATCAGTTTCTATTTCAATTGCATCATTGAAAGAGTCTATTATATAAAGATGGGCAATGTGGAAATTGGTGTAGAAGAATATTGTGCATATTACATTGCTGTATTGCGTTTTTTTTATGACTGTTTTATATGACTTTAACTTTCTCGGTTGTGTGTATCTGAGTAATTAACTTTAACAGTATATCAAACTGTTTCGGAAAATTTATGCCTAGAGGTTTATCATGTACATGTGTATATTTACTATTTTTGATTGAACCCCGGTCTCCTCGGCCATTGATGAACACTCTATTCATTAGGCCAATGGTCTGGTCTAGTCAGCTATATATGTGAACATCATTTGGTGAAAATTGGTTCAGTAATTTTTGTGTCTATAAAATATGCTCATACAGTTCATTTGTATTGTATACATTATATAAGTAAATAGTGCTGTCACTAATAAGTATTTAGTTGGTTTTTTGTTTTTTTGTTTGTCTCAGAAAATTTATGCCTTGAGGTTTATCATGTATATGTATATATCATGTGTATATTTAATATTTTTAGCAAATTTTTTTTTTCTTTTATGGACACGGATAAATTCAAATAATCTTTAAACTTTTATTTGGTTTATATATAGGACCCTAACAAATACTATCACTCTGGTTTAAAGTGAATCTGGAAGTAATGGTTGCTCAGGACACCTGTGTTTTTTTTTTTGTTTTTTTTTTTTTGTTGGTAGTAGTGTCTTACTCTTCTCCTGGGCATACAGTCAGCATATTTTAAGCACTGTTGACAGTGGGTGTTTGAGTGAATTTAAAAAAAAATCTTTTTTTTTTTAAACATTTTATTTTTATTAAAATGATTTGATTTGCCTTGTCCTTCAAAATTTCAAATTAGTTTTATGTGCAGGAGCATCTTATCCCACTATGATTTTGATGGAGATGGGATCTATTTAAAATTCAAGATCTAATATTACCGCAATTACTCACGATTTTCTTATGTGTATTTTAACAGATATTACTCATGTTGGTAGGAACCTTATGTGGTTTAATGGTTAACAAGCTTGCCTAGAAGAATATTGCTTGGGTACTTGATACTGCTGGCCTTATGTCAACCTAAGAGGAGTTTTGTAAATTTGAGTTTACTCACATGACATATATGACTACTGTTACGTTTTGGTAAAAAGTTTAATTTCATTGAAAATTAAATTCATTATTTTGTCTGAGTTTTGAGGGGAGGAATTTAACTATCTTTCGAAGAGGTTCTGTTGCCATTTGATACAAATGTGCATTACATCTTTAGAAATATATCGTCAACACTAGTGGTGAGTTGATTGTTTTTATAGAATTATGTTTAAAACTTTTATATTGTCATATGTACTGAATGTCTCAAACAGGTCTGAGCAACCTTTTTCGAGAAGCAGGTCTCATAAAACATTGTTCATCATCAAGTAAGCCACATTACTTAAAAAAAAAAAAAAACGAAAAGAAAAAGAGAATCGAGGTAATTTTACGTTGAAGGTACCATTTTTACTCCAGAAGGCCATACGCATAAATATCTGGCTTAGAAATCGGGGAAAGTTTTTTTTTTTTTTTTTGTCTCTTCAGTAAAAAAAAATCTTTACCATAGAAAAATTAAAGTTTTAGGTGGCCACAGAAAGCACTGTGGCTTCAAACTGTAAGGTTAACTATGTTGCAATTGAACAAAAGAACTTAAGGTCGGTTTGTAATTTCAGTAGGAGTCTGAGCACCTCGTGTGATGTAACTGTTTAGCAAATTGTATTAGCAGATCATCATTGGTGAGTCTGATTCTCACTGGTACTCATTCTCCGGCCTTGTGCCACAACTAACCTAAGCTTAGTAAATAAATATTTGCTATGGGAGTGTAAAACAAAAAGTAGGATTTTTACAATTTCTTTTTACAAAATTTATTTTTTGATATTTTGACTTAAGCATTGGGAAATTTCTGCGGTAATGTTACGACAATTACATAAAAACCTTAACTTAGTCACCATCCAGATAAGAGTAAGTTTCGGCCATTTGCTTAATTAAAAAAAAAATTTATACCAAATATTTACATTTAAATTACATTTTTTAAAACTATAATTCACCTATCCGTTTTAGTCCTTCTCTCCATTAACCGTTTTGAATTGAATAACTTTCAGTCGATGTTCAATTTAGTGGACTAAAATGTAACTGTTCAAATTAAATTTCAGTCATTTTTTTTTTATTCATCTATTTATTAATGAATAAAAAATGATTGAAAATTATTCTTATCTAGATGGTAAATGTAAGTATTTATATTTCTACAATTTTTTTGTATATTACCGCAAACATTTCCTAGTAGGATTTTCTAGGCAAGTACTGAATTATGTTTAAACTGTGTGCGTGTGTTTCTTTTCTTTTATTCATGTATTTATGTCTAGGGTAATAATATCGTAAACAAACAAGAGAATTTAATTTTAAGAAACTGTTATTTACGGCGTGAGTTAATTTTTTTTTAAATCTTGAGACAAGAGATTAAGTATAAATACTTTGATTCACTTATTCGGTTTTCAAAATCGACATCTAGTATTTCATAGGCACAAAAGTGAATTGCTGAAAAAGGAATTGACGATTCATAGATAGAAATTAACATCATGAATATTTTTATATCATTACCCCCCCCCCCCCGAAACAACAATTACTGACGCATTGGTTTGACCTTGGACTAACTTGCTCGGCTTGCCCCCGAGTGAGGAATAGAAAAGACTTTATGTGCAGGAGAATTGAAAATAAATGGAGCAGAAAGAGAGAGAAACAATTTGTATATCTGATTACTTTTTCTTGCTTTAGATTAAAGAATGTGGGAGGAGGTTTGAGGGCTAAGAATAATTTCTCTATTCCATTCCAACCCCGGCTAAATTTTAATTTAGTCTCTTATGTTTGTTTTTTTGTTTTTTTTCTCCACTTTTTCAATTCTCTTATCTTTTTTTTTTCTCTCTTCGATCTTATCAATATCTACTACTTAGCTTCGATTTTCAATAGTTCATTTAATAAACAATCGAACAAATGATATTATCTAGCATTTTCACACATATTTGAATCTTTGTCTGCACATATGTATTTTTTTCTTGTGATTTGAAGCGTCTTTGTTATATTTTAATTTTGATTATTATCAATGATTTTGTATAACTTTTTCTCACCTGATATGTGTTCAGAGGTAGAGAAAAAAAACCCCTACTGTCAAACTTGTCTGTAAAAAGCAACAAAAATCTGTTTTTAATGTCTACTGCGTTTAAAAAAACTTGCTATATAATAAAGAGGCGTTCGTGACGTAACGGTTATGGGAAGTAGACTCCTACCAGAATTCAAACCCTGAACGAGGTTGTTTGCAATTTTCATAGTGTTAATACTCTTGAGAAAAGTATAAATCTAACAATTCTCTCTTCAGCTATGGGTAAATAGTTGAGCAGACTGGGCGCTTTAATCTTGGTATGGCAACCGGTATTGGAGAAGGAAAATTGAATTCAAATTAGTTGTAGACCTAGAGAGGAATGGCCTTCGCCAGGCTATTCCTGCCCAAGACATATTACATGAGTATCACCACGTTCAAACCAGGTTATTAGTGTACTTTGTTAGATATTTCGATGTTTACTCACACCATCGTCCTTAAAAACAAATCTCGACACTTTAGCTTTGCTTTGATCAAAATATAGATTATGGGTGAGGGGAATATTTTCAGAGTTAAAGTACACATTGAAATTTATTGTTTCTTCAATGTTTGTCTACAATAAAATCTAAAGTTTAGTTTAAATTTGAGTTAATATAACTCATCCAAGTTTAATTAGTATACTAAATAAAAGAAATTAAATAAAAACTTACTAAGCTTTTTAATGACTTTATTTATTTTTTTAAAGATTGTTTTTACAAAAAAGCATCGCAATCTCTAATTTTAACTGGTCTTTACTTTGAACAAGTTTGTAGAAGGGTCCACTTACGGTTTTGTTTGTATGTTTCCTACCCTTGGCGGGAAGGGGAAAAACTACTAAGCTTCTTGGGGTTTTATTAACTAGCTTAGAAAAAATAGTGAAGGGCAACTGAACAAAAATACAAACAAAAAAAACTATTGTCTTTCCTCCGATTATTAATTTAGGTGAGCGAGCGCGCGCGCAAAAGATAAAGGGAACTGTCTATTTTCATGTTTATGTGCATATGTATATAAATGTATGACTGACCAAATTTTGAAATGCCAAATGTCAGGGGCTGCAGGAATAGAAAGAAGTAGACCTCTTGGCCTACTGCGTTACTATCTGATGATCTGGAGTTAAAAAGAAAAATATGCGTGTGTGCTTTTCTTATCTCTCTGGGATTCTAGTCAACAATTAGCTGCTTGTGTTTGGAGGACCCCCCCACTAAAAAATAAACAAAAAACAAACCACCAAATAAACTTAGGAGTGGCTTGTTTATTTGTTATGTATCTTCTCCCTTAATTCATGTATGGATCAGCATTTTTGCCTATGATTAAGGTGTAGTATCTGTACCTGTTTAAAATACCAGTTTTATTTTAAAAACTAAAATATAACACCAAGAAATTATAAAAATAAGGAATAAATTTATAAAACCATTTTATTATTCTTCAATTTTTTTTATCTGTTGGTTTTACAGTATATCAACCTTGTTAAGTTGTTTCTTGTTAAATTCAGTCTTTTTTGCAATTATATGGTTTCAAAGTAAAAAAATTCTGTTAAATTATAGGTTGGTTGGTTTATGGCATATCAACCCATATAGGTTATTTAATGCCAAATTTTGTTTTTATATATATAGTTTGTTGGTAACTTTTTTTTCTTGAGCTAGACCTTGTTTGTTTACACCACTCAGTCAGCTGGAGCTTTAGAATACAGTGATTGCAGAGGAGTAAGCCCCTCCCTCCAAGTTTCCTGGATATAACATATCATCTGATGATGAGATCCAGTAATGTTGGAACTTTGGGAAATGTGATATATCCCATGATTGCTGTCACTCGCAGGTTCACTCTAACCTGGAGTGGTAGCACCTGATAGGGTACTATCTTTGGGTTAAATAGAACTGTTTGATATTTAAACTGCATGCAAACAAATAACTTATGCTAAATAGAATTGTTTGATCATTTAATTGTGTGTATCTATAAAGTGTGTTTACAAATCATGTATTTAATATATATGTAAAAACAGAATTTTGCATTAAATATCCAACAATGGTTGGTATGCTATAAAACCAAACCAACCCTAACTTTATTTGCTTACACACAGTTAAATGGTTTAAAGCATTGCCATCTCATATTAATTCAATTTAATATTAATCATTTGGTTGCACACAGTTAAATGCTTTCCAGTATAGTAAATGATTAAACAGTAGATGGGATCCTAACAGGTACTATCATTCTAGGTCAAAGTGGACCTAGGAGTAATGGCAATAAAGGGGAGTACTCGACATTTCCCAAAACTCCTCTAGAATCACCCTATCAGATGGTTGTCAAATCCAGGACACTTCTTGTGGGTGGGAGTATCTTACTCGTCTACAGAGATACAGTTAGCATATTCTACAACTCAAATCAACTGGTTTTATTTAATAATTCGTTTATATATGGTTATCATATTTACCAACCCCTCTGCTCGAGCAGGTCAATTTTTAAGTGGAGTTTAACAGGTTTGAATTAAGAGTTTTCTTTCTCCTAGACTAGCTGCCTTACCAAGGCTAAAAATCCCAGTCTGCCCTACTATTTACCCATAGCTGGAGGGAGAATAATTGGATTCATACCTTTCCCAAGGGTATTAGTGCTATGTGAAATGCAATCAGTATCGTCCAGGATTTGAACTTGTGTCGCCTTGTCCATTTCCTATGATGATAACCATTACACCATGGGCACCTCCTATATGGTTATGTGGTTTCTTATATTCCTATCTAATACAAATAATTTCTAAATTGATATCTTTGATCTATAATGAGACCCTTACTTGAAGTTGATTTGGGATTAATGGCAATTTTTCTCATAGCACCAGAAGTGAATCCTAACAACCAGATGCAGTTGAGTTTCATACACAGAATGCTCTTTTTTTTTCTTTTTTTCTTTTTTTTTTTTAACTGAGTAGTATCTTACCTAACTGCAAAGAGTGCACCTCATATATTCTAGGCTTTGTTGACTGAGTAGTATTTGAATTTATAAAGCTTGGATCAAAAATAAATAAATAAATATGAACAAAAACCATGTTATAACAATGTAATTTCTAAATATTTCATGAGACCAGGTTACAAAAAACTTCATGTTTTTTGAAAATATGTGTTTGTGAAAACTATTAATAATACCTCTTTCTACTATTAGGAGAATGTTGCTTATGAATTTGTTCTTACTTTTCTTTGTCTTTCTTGGATTTTAGAAAATTTTGGTGGTGTTGGTTGTATGTGTTAAGGGATTCTAGAAAACAGTTAGACCTGTGAATCATTGAATTTCTAATATAATAGTGGTCTATGATGATATTGATGCTTCTATTTAGGAAGAGGTGCCGTGAGCTTTTGGGAGATCAAAAAGTGATGTTTAGCTTAAATGTGTGTCCTATAAAATTGTCCAATTGCAAATTTGACGGGAGATTTATTCTCTAAATTGGAACATTTTAAGTGTATTGCTCTAATAAAATTTCACTATTTGTTTTTACTGAGATACATAGAAACATAAAAAATTTATTAATGTGATTAGTGGATTGTTTGTGATTTAAAAAAAAATCTTGTCTGTGGTGTGTAGAATATGCTGCTTGTATTTCCTATAGAGAGGTAATACCTTCTAAAAAGGTGGTCATGTCTTGGGTAGGACACTAAACTGCATCTGATGGGGAGGTTCTCGTTCTGGAGGGTGTGGAGTACCTCTTCATTGCCATTACTCTTGATCCACTCTGACCTGGAGTGGTAGTATCTGTTTGTAAACTATTTGTATTAAATAGGAATACTTGATATATAACAACAAAAAAATAAAAAGTAAATGTACAAATGTACTCTAACCTAACCATAAAATAACCCTAGACAAGTTGATATACCATTAAAATCTTTCAATCTTTGAAAAAAATTAACTGATATAACGGCCTACCAGAAGAAACTGTAGCAGCAATAATGATTCTCTACAGAAACACCAAAGTGAAAGTGCATTTACCGGATGGAGACACAGAATACTTCGACATTGTAGCAGGAGTACTACAAGGGGACACGCTTGCCCCATACCTCTTTATCATCTGTCTAGACTACATACTTAGGACATCGATTGATAACATTAGGGAAAACGGCTTCATGTTGACAAAGAAAAGGAGCAGAAGGTACCCCGCAAAAACAATTACCGACGCTGACTACGCCAAGGACATAGCGCTACTGGCCAATACACCCAACCAAGCCGAAACACTACTGCATAGTTTGGAATGAGCCGCTGCAGGCATTGGACTCCATGTTAATGCACACAAAACTGAACTTATGTGCTTTAATCAGAAAGGTGACATCTCCCCACTAGACGGAACCTCCCTGAAACTGGTTGACAAATTCACCTACCTAGGAAGCAGCATCTCATCAACCGAAAAAGACATCGACACACGGCTAACAAAGGCATAGACTGCTATTGATAGGCTTTCAATCATATGGAAATCAAACCTGACTGATAAAATGAAACGCAGTTTCTTCCAGGCTGTGGTCGTGTCGATACTGCTATATGGATGCACTACTTGGACGTTGACTAAACGGTTGGAGAAGAAGCTAGACGGCAATTATACAAGAATGTTGCAAGCAATATTGAATAAGTCCTGGCAACAACACCCCACAAGGCGCCAACTATACGGTCACCTACCACTTATCACGAAAACTATACAAGCTAGACGAACTAGACATGCTGGACACTGCTAGAGAAGCAAGGACGAGATCGTAAGTGATGTACTCCTGTGGACCCCCACATATGGCCAATCAAAAGCAGGACGGCCAGCTGGAACATACATACAGCAGCTATGTGATGATACGGGATGTAACCCTGAAGACTTGCCAGAGGTGATGAATGATAGGGAGACGTGGAGAGAGAGGGTCAGGGATATCCATGCTAGCCGCACGACATGATGATGATGGATGGCTGAAAAGAGAACAATCTAACGTAGAATGAATAAAGGCTTTGGCATTGAAATTCCCTGAACGTTATGATTGACACCTGAAAAAAATCTTAAGAGCTGAAACATTGACCATAACAACTGAGATGAAGTTGCTGGTCTGAATATATCAGTGTATAAGAAATTGTTGTTCTTTTGTCACTGTAGAATATTTTTCATATCCAAAGCTCAGTTCATAACGTGTCACCCATTGTGCATAGATTTCAATCTAATAAAATTTGTGTATTTGGCCTAGTGAGTAGAGTGTTCGCCAATGGTGCAGGAGACCTGGGTTCAATCCCAGGTCGTGTCATGCCAAAGACTTTAAAAATAGTACTTGATACCTCCTTGCTTAACACTCGGCAATATAAGGTACATATCAAGGGTAAAGTGGAGCAATCCAGGGAAAGTAGTAGTGTCCTCCCCTACACCTTGGTGTAGTAGCTTTTGAAAAGAGAGCCTTCTGGTCGCCCTTGACTACTACTACAATTATATATTGATCTGAGTCATAAATAATTTCTGTTTTAGTAAAATATAATTTATTCGTGAATCATTTTGCAATTGATTTCAGTCAGTAGGATATTTGCCATTACTTTGAATCACCTCTTGCTATTCATCAGGTAACTTGATTCCTATCAAGTAGAATTCAGTTGGTTCAGTGCTCAAGAAGTTTTCCATAAATGTTTTCACTTGATCTTCTTGAGATAAGTTTTTGTTATTCAGAGCATTTTTTTGCAAGAAGGAAGATGGAAATCACTTGGTGCAAAGTCTGGGAAATATGGTGGAACAGACCAGCCAAAATCCAATATTTTTTCTTGCGTGATTCTTGCTGAATGTGGCCTTGCATTACCATGGAGACACAGCATTTCTTCCATTAATGAGTGAGGGGCATTTTCTTAGATTTTCATGCACATGTTGAAGCTGTTGAGAGTATGCCTGCGTTGAGTGTCTGATTGTGGTTTAAAAACTCAAATGAATAGAACCACAGTAATCTCACCATATACACAACATAACTTTTCTTCCATTAAGCTCCACTTCTAGGGTAGGCTGCAGAGATTAATCCTTGTCAATCCACTGCCCTTAGCATTGTACATTGTGATAAAAGATCCATTTTTCATTATCTGTAATCATATTCTTGAGAAACAGGTCATTTTCCTGCCTTGAAAGAAGACTTGTCACTATGGATATGTAATCATCTTTATTTTTATCAATAAGGGTTTTTGGACTATTGTCTTCATCTTTATTGTTATTACCACAACGTTTCGGAAATTGTGGAATTTGTTGAAATAACGATAAAGATGAAGACAATAGTCCGAAAACCCTTATTGATAAAATTATCAAGTTTCGTCTCAGAAATTTAGACAACTAATGTTATTTTTCTCACTAAACCAAATGTCCAACTTGTTTACTTTCCCTATGTTTATCAAGTGGTGTCAGATTGGGTTATATTGAGGTCAAGTGCAAATTTTCTAAGTAATTTTGTACAGATTGCATCTCACCAATTCTTTTAAAAGCATTTTGATCGACTTCTAATGAATATCTTGGTTTGGGTTCATCTCTCACTGACATATTACCAGAAGTAAACTTTGAAAACCAGTTTCAAAATTGGTGGTTAGTAAAGAAAGCTTGACCATAAACTCTAGAAATTTTCTTTGCTGTTTCTATAGTAATTTTGTTATTATTTCGTTCCTGCAACATTACATGTGAAAATATGCTCCTCACTTTCTCCATTATAGGGGTGTGAGTCCATAGATTAAATTATGATGCACACTGTTTTATTACAGAAATAAGAATGACTGATAAAGAGATTTTTTAATCAGGTAATTTCTAGTTGCATTTAAAACAATAGAAGTTTGAAATGGATACCTACAACTTAGTTTTAAAAATGGTTCTAGTTCTGGAGAGTGTGGAGTACCTCTTCATTGCCATTACTCTTTGATCCACTCTAACCTGGAGTGGTAGTATCTGTTTGCAAACTATTTGTATTAGATAGGAACCTATAATTAAACAGAATTTTTTTTACTTTGAAACCATATATAATTGCAAAATTTCTAGTTGCATTTAAAACAATAGAAGTTTGAAATGGGTACCTACAACTTAGTTTTAAAAATGGAACTGAACCCTATAGATTAACCAGTAGTTTTTAGCTCAAGTTTTCTTATAAGAATCTATTTTTCTGTAATTATATGTAAGTGAATAAAGATATATTTTATTTTCCAAAAGGTCTATTGTATACATCATGAAACTTTAGTCCTAGTTGACCTTTGTTTGGTGTCTGTAACTGTGCATGCTAGAATAATTTCTTAGAAAACGATGCATTGATGATTTTTTTTTCTTTTGTTCAAATAGAAGGGTACAGAGATGACTCCCCACTCATTCTGCCTCTAAGGTTTTTTGTTTTTCTTTTTTCCACAGCCTGTGGCTATTTTGGATGCAGTAGGTGTTATATCTAGCTTAGCTAGTTCTACTGGTTTGGTTGTCTATCTCCTAGACTGGTTGCTAATTTCTCTACTATTTATCCATATCTGATTGGAAAATGTGAATTCATGCCATTTGTAAGGGTATTAGTCAAGTGAACACTGGTAACCTTGACTGAAACTCATTCTGTTTTTCATGTCAGTAACTGCACTCTGAATCTGTAGTATATATTCACTTAACCCCTCCACCATGAGTAAGTTATGAGATAGTTTTAAAGTAGAGTGCAGCTGGTTTGAATTTAGTTTTTTCTTCTAAACCAGTTCCTGTACTAAGGCTAAAGAGTTCAGCCTTCCCTACTATTAACTTAGAGCTGAGAGAGAAGAGGTGGATTCCTGCCTTCCCAGGGACATTAGAGTAAAGTGAAACAGGAATAGCTTTATTCCAGATGTGAGCTCAGGTCACCTAGTCTGTTTCCTATAACAATAGCCACACTTGCCTCCAACACATTGAAAATTACACAAAGGTCAAATGAAACACTAGGAAAGTATACTATATAGGTTGAATTTTGAAGACCAAGTTTTAGGTAAAAACCTGCATTGACCTAATGAGTTGTAATTTTGTTAGGTTGAAACTGAAATATGACTATTTACAACCTTTGACTTAAAAAAAAAAAATTCCATGAATAATTGATTTTGCATCCATAAATCTAGGGTTGGTAAATTTTTGAACTAAATAATCTAAACTGACTCTTAACTTCCTATAAAGAGTTCTACTCTTAATTCTTTAATCCAGTCATTGACAAAGTGGGCATCCCCCCAAAAAAAACAAAAGCCATCTGGCTACGAAAAGATTCAAATGTTGAAAAAAATGAGACACTATGAAGCTGCAAGGTGTCATCATAATTAAATTTTTATCTTTTTAATTGGAAATATATATATATATATATATATATATATGACAATCTATTAATTTTCAAGTAACATATATTTTACAAAGAATGAATAGAATTATATATGAAAGCATAGTTTTATGGCTTTTTTTTTTGTTGTGTTCTGTTATCGAAGTGTGTTGAGTATGACACTAATCTGCATCTAGGGTGAGGCTCGGTGGAGTGTGGAGTCACTACTTCATTGCCATTACTTAGTGGTGGTACCTGTTTAGATCTCATCTATTGATCAAATAAATCTGTTTGAAAATTATTTATATTAGATAGGAATATCTAAAACCATTTGACTGTGTGCAGATGATTTGTCTTTAGGATAGTTACTTGAAGCTATAATTGTTTACTAAGAACTATTCTTAGTTACTTGAAACCATATAATTGCTTCCAAAAATTGGCGGTGGAGTTTGACTTCAACTTTGAATAACCCAATAAGAGTTGACATGTAGTAAAACCAACCAACCGAACTTGTAGTCATTTCTTTGTATTCTGATGTGGTCTGGACAGGCCATGTAATACATACCAAGTAGATCAGGCAGCAAATGTCTTTAGCAGATAAGAAAATCATTAAATTTTCATGTCTGCAAGGGCAAAGTTTCTAGATAGATATAACCACATTTAGTTTTATTGTTGTTTGATTTTGCCAGAAAGTGGGTCTGTCTATTGTAAGAAGGTGATGATTGGGTTGTGACTAAGAAGCTAAGTGAACCAAAGCTACTAAAAATTTGAGAATGACTATTATCCAATTCTTGCATATTCCCAATTTTATTTCCTTTTTTCTTTTTGTCTTTCAGCCAAATTTGAAATTACCCCAATTGAAACTATTGTGGGAAAATCTGGGCAACTCAATTGTTCAACGTCAAGTGACAAGGACATCCAAACCTGGATTATCAAAAAAGAATCTGAAATATTAATCCAGTATGATAAATCTTTCCAGTACACCCATCCTTCTGTGAATCAAAGAGCTAATATTAAGGGTTACACAAATTATCTGATTATTAATATATCATCAGTCCAATGTCAAGATGATGGGAAATATAGCTGTATTATCAAAAAAGAAAGTGAATCATTGATGTCTAACAATGTCACCTGGATAGTCAAAGGTAAGATTTTTAATTTTGTGCATGTTAAATGGTTCTGTAAGAATTAAAACTCATTGCAGCTATCAATAGCTGTTTAATCTGTGTCTATCTATCCCTGTTTATGTCTGTCTATGAATCCCAGTTTGTTCATGTGTCTGTTTGTCTTTTCGTCCCAGTTAGTTCATGTGTCTGTCTTTGCGCTCCAAGTATTTGTCGCTGCCTCCCGCCAGACACAACTTGACACAAGGTCAAAAGCCCGAAGGCCGATTAAAGTGGGGATAAAGGGGAGGGGAGGTCGGGAACGAATCGAGACTCGAACCCTGCTTGTCAGTGCTGCTCATCGGCTCACTTAGTGCAATGTGAGCCTGATGAGGCAAGCAGTTTCACGAACCCAAATGTGGGTCCGGGCACGTATGCCAGTTTGCGGCTTAAACTAGACGCATGGTCTAGTGCCGTCCAAGGGGGACAAAGGAGACAAAAATGCAGCTCGCCCACCCGAAGGTAGCCTAGTCGAAACTAGGTGCCTAATTAAAGGCCCCAAGTCTGCCATTGTTGCTTTTCCAGGGCCACACTCCGGACCGAAGTCCAGAACAGGCCCCGAGGCGCTCGCCAAAAGCGTGCCGAAAAAACGAGCCCGTGTCTGTCTTTGCACCCCAGTTTGTTCAAGTGTCTGTCTATACGTGCCAGTTTGTTCTCGTGTCTGTCTGTGTCTATACGTGCCAGTTTGTTCTCGTGTCTGTCTGTGTCTATACATGCCAGTTTGTTCACGTGTCTGTCTGTGTCTATGCGTGCCAGTCTGTTCACCTGTCTGTCTGTCTGTCTGTCTATGCGTGCCAGTCTGTTCACGTGTCTGTCTGTCTGTCTGTCTATGCGTGCCAGTCTGTTCACGTGTCTGTCTGTCTGTCTGTCTATGCGTGCCAGTCTGTTCACGTGTCTGTCTGTCTGTCTATGCGTGCCAGTCTGTTCACGTGTCTGTCTGTCTGTCTGTCTATGCGTGCCAGTCTGTTCACGTGTCTGTCTGTCTGTCTGTCTATGCGTGCCAGTCTGTTCACGTGTCTGTCTGTCTGTCTGTCTATGCGTGCCAGTCTGTTCACGTGTCTGTCTGTCTGTCTGTCTATGCGTGCCAGTCTGTTCACGTGTCTGTCTGTCTGTCTGTCTATGCGTGCCAGTCTGTTCATGTGTCTGTCTGTCTATGCGTGCCAGTCTGTTCATGTGTCTGTCTGTCTATGCGTGCCAGTCTGTTCATGTGTCTGTCTGTCTATGCGTGCCAGTCTGTTCACGTGTCAGTCTGTCTGTCTATGCGTGCCAGTCTGTTCACGTGTCAGTCTGTCTGTCTATGCGTGCCAGTCTGTTCACGTGTCAGTCTGTCTGTCTGTCTATGCGTGCCAGTCTGTTCACGTGTCAGTCTGTCTGTCTGTCTATGCGTGCCAGTCTGTTCACGTGTCAGTCTGTCTGTCTGTCTATGCGTGCCAGTCTGTTCACGTGTCAGTCTGTCTGTCTGTCTATGCGTGCCAGTCTGTTCACGTGTCAGTCTGTCTGTCTGTCTATGCGTGCCAGTCTGTTCACGTGTCAGTCTGTCTGTCTGTCTATGCGTGCCAGTCTGTTCACGTGTCAGTCTGTCTGTCTGTCTATGCGTGCCAGTCTGTTCACGTGTCAGTCTGTCTGTCTGTCTATGCGTGCCAGTCTGTTCACGTGTCAGTCTGTCTGTCTATGCGTGCCAGTCTGTTCACGTGTCAGTCTGTCTGTCTATGCGTGCCAGTCTGTTCACGTGTCAGTCTGTCTGTCTATGCGTGCCAGTCTGTTCACGTGTCAGTCTGTCTGTCTATGCGTGCCAGTCTGTTCACGTGTCAGTCTGTCTGTCTATGCGTGCCAGTCTGTTCACGTGTCAGTCTGTCTGTCTATGCGTGCCAGTCTGTTCACGTGTCAGTCTGTCTGTCTATGCGTGCCAGTCTGTTCACGTGTCAGTCTGTCTGTCTATGCGTGCCAGTCTGTTCACGTGTCAGTCTGTCTGTCTATGCGTGCCAGTCTGTTCACGTGTCAGTCTGTCTGTCTATGCGTGCCAGTCTGTTCACGTGTCAGTCTGTCTGTCTATGCGTGCCAGTCTGTTCACGTGCCAGTCTGTCTGTCTATGCGTGCCAGTCTGTTCACGTGCCTGTCTGTCTGTCTATGCGTGCCAGTCTGTTCACGTGCCTGTCTGTCTGTCTATGCGTGCCAGTCTGTTCACGTGCCTGTCTGTCTGTCTATGCATGCCAGTCTGTTCACGTGTCTGTCTGCCTACGCGTCCCAGTTTGTTCATGTTTCTATGTGTCTGTCCATCAGCAATTCATCAATATAGATCCACTTTTGCAGCTGCAATCTAATCAAGGATATCGTTGTGACTTTGTTTAACTTATGACAGCACAAAACCTTAAGTGTCGTTCAACCAGTTAAGGTTGAACTCATGATAATGCATTACAAAACTTGCTTGTCATCTATTGTTCCATGATGCAGTGTCCTCAAATTGTTTATCATTCATCTTAAAAATATGTCTGCAGAGAAAATCTTTAAAGTCATGTCTTTCATATAAGCTTGAATTTTGTGTGCAACTTTGTGTTTGCTCATTAAATATCAGTATCAGTGTGTACTTGAAACATTTTCAACTAATTACACCTAGCATAATGTTTTCCTATCAGAGAGATCAAATTTCCATATCTTCATTAATTTGTCAACAGCATTCCATCCTAGTCGTAGGTATGTCAGTACTACTGTATAGGTACATGATTTAGACGCTTAATGAAACACCTGGAGAAAAAGGTAGATGAGATTACACAGGAATTCTGTGTGCTGTTTGGAACAAGTTCCTAGAAGTAGCATCGTACAAAACAACAGCTCTATGGCTACTTACATCCCATCTCCCAACTATCCAAGAAAGATCAGTAAGACATGCTGGGAGCTAAGTGATGTTTTCCTATGGACTTCTACACATAGATGCACCTGTGTTGGCTGACCAGCAAAAGCTTACATTCATCAGTTCTGTACTGACACTGCATGCTGTCTAGAGGACTTACCAAGAATGATAATCAATAGGAACAGATGGCAAGAGGGAGTTAAAGTAATTCATTCTTTTGGCACACTTTGATGATAGTGATATTAATTTCATAAAATAATGTAAAAGATATAATTGGTTGTTATTTTTTTTCATATGTAGATTTTTTTAAAAATTTGTAACAGCCCAGTTGGCCGAACTGTAGAATACACTGACTGTCTCTGTAGAGGGTTACCCTCCCAATGATGGTTCATCATCATGTTGTGCCGCAAGCATGGATATCCTTGACCCTCTCTTGCCACTTTTCCCTATTGTTCATTGTCTCTGGCAGGTCTTCTGGGCTACATCCTGTATCCTCACACAATTGCTGTATGCATGTTCTTGCTGGTCATCCTGCTTTAGCTTGGCCATATGTGTGGGTCCATAGGAGTACATCACTTATGATGGTTAGGCTCAAGTAATGCTGAAGCTTTGGAGAATGTGGATTACTCCTTCATTGCCATTGTTCCCAGGTTCACTCTGGCCCGGAGTGGTAGCACCTGATAGGGTCTTATCTATGGGTCAAATAGAACTGTTTCTAATGTAAACGGCATGCAAACAAATGACTTATGCTAAATTGAATTATTTGAACTAGAACTGTTTGATCATCTAACTGTGTAAACAAATGACTTTTATTGAATTATTAGTGGTACATCGCAATACTTGGAACCATTTAACCATGTTGACATATGCTAAATTGAATTGTTAGAAATAGAGCTGTTCGATCATTTAACTGTGTATCTACAAAATGTTTACAAAACACACACATATATATATATATATATATATAAAAACAGGATTTGGCATTAAATAACCAACAATGCGCCATAAAGCCAAACCATGCCAATTTATTTTATTTGTGACATTTACCTATTTTGATTGACAACATAGATTGAAAATATTCTATTTTTCTAAAAAAAAAATGTATGAATAGAAAGGAATTGTTTGTTTTTTTTTTGTCAGTGGTGCCATGTCTTTGACTCAGATTTTCACTTCTCTTAAACCACTCTATGAACAAGGCAAACTTTTAGGAGTGCTTGCAGTAGAAATACGAGTTAGAAAATTAGTCACACAATCTTTTGTTCTGTGAGTTTGTGGTCAATGAATCAGGTTTGGTTCTGAAATTTACTTAGTCCTATAAATGTCTATATTGGTAGACGATGAAAATATAAACCTGTTCTGTTAATTGATATTCAGCTGACCAAAAACCAAAGTGTTAATTAGCATAGACATCCAGGTCAGCAAGTACTTTTAACATAGAGATAAAATTGGGTCCTAAAACTGTTGGATAATCTCATTAATAATTACCATGAGAAAAAAATGTAATATTACATTGTTTTTATTTTCTTTTAAATCACTAGTAGTCTAGGAGTTTTTACTTTTAAGTGCCACATAGTATTTTTATAAGCAGATTTTAAAGTAACATGCATCAAAAATGCCTATTTAGGTGGTGGTAAAAAAAAAACATGAAAATATTTTCTGTGTGTCTCAAAACATCATGAAAACACTGAGATAGAACATACATAGCTATTTGGAAAAATCCATCAAAATTTTCTCTAAATTGCCAATATTTTATCACTAAAGTTGATTTCCAGTACAAATATCAGGTACATGTCATGTATAATTTCATTGTTAGAAGCAAAAGTTTAAGTCAAACTGTATATATTCATTTCTTTTAGTTTGAGACTGCCATGTGCTATTAATACTCTTCTAAAATCTGGTTTTAGATGTCATTTTTTATGTTTTTATATTTGTGTCAAAAGTAATAAATATTAGATTCTTTCTAACATATTTTAAGGTCATAAAATGTTTTTATCTTGTGTCTTTCTCGCTTGTTTACTCTGTTTTTCTCTCTTGCTAAAAATTGTTTGGAGAAGTTGGTATCAAAAGGGAAGGATTCTTTTTTTCTTAAAAATTTTTTGTATATTCAAATGAATAAATTAGAAACCAATCTTTGTGCTTTTATAAACATCTTTTTTTATATAATTTTATATTAATGTTATATATTTTATTTTAATGTTACCTTTCAATTTAAATGACAAATGAAATTATTTGTCAGATTGTTAAATATGGACTTGTAATTTAAAGAAAATAGTTTTAATAAAATTTTGATTCATGGATTATGAAAATATTCCATTTTTCTTTGAAACGCAAATCAAATTCGCATTAGATACCTTGACTTTTCTAATATTCATTTTTTTCATTTTAATTATTCAGTAATGTATCACACAACAACATGTACTAATCACAATGGTATCAGTGATGTTATGTGAACACATTTTTTTTTATAGAAAATATCTTTTCACTGAAGAAGAAAAAATCTCCAAATTTTAAAAATCAAATTATTTCCCAAACAACAAAAACATAGTGCAAATACTGAGATTTTCATTTAAAAACCAAAAAATACCTGATGGGAAATATGCATATAGATTGGTTTTCAGGAAATATGATTTTCAAGAAATCATTTTTTTAAGTAATTAGTAGATTTAATTCTGTTGTATGACATTAATTAATATAAAAAAAAAATACTTGCAGAAATACTTAGTGTTCATCTTGTAACAAGCCTGTTCTGTGAGTTTGTGGTTAATGAATCAGGTTTGGTTCGGAAATTTACATAGTCCTATAAATGTCTATATTGGTAGACAATGAAAATATAAAATCTCATCTCTGAACAGGCTTGTTAAGAGATGAAGGCTTGGATTTCAAACAAGGACAATTGTCTAAAATCCTTTTCAGTTATATCATTTTTCTAAATGTTTATTCTAAAATCTTTGATGTTGACTAAAAAATTTACACTGAACAATTTCAAAAATATCTTGTTTAATCTGTGTTCTTGTACTGAATGACAAATAATACTGCATTTTCTACTAAGAACATTTATAATGGTGATCAGTTTGAGCACTCACTATTTGAGCATCTCCTCCCTACTCATAGTTATATGAAATCTTGAAATTAGGACAACAAATTTAGATTTATAGAAAGTCAAGATGTGATTAATAAGAGTGAAGTGGGGCAGTATTTAAGCAAGTGTGTGGGTGTAACCTGATAAGAAAACTGTTGTAAGCTGATGTTAATGATTTCTTTTATTCTTCTATACAGGTGAGATAAATAACTATATTTTTAGTATATTACACTCTCTTCTCTCTGATACATTTACATTCAACATTACACTATTAAAATGTTAAGATAGGTACAAGTATGTTAAGTCTTGGGTTTTGGGATAAATATTAGCGTACTGGATATCTCAGCTTCACAAAGAATTGAAATATTTTTGGAGTCTTTTTTATTTTTTACGTTGGAAGGGTCTTAGATGGCACCAGATATAGCCTATTAACTTGAATTTTTGGATTTTTTTTTCTTACTCTGGAAGGGTCTTAGATGGCACCAGATATAGCCTATTAACTTGAATTTTTGGATTTTTTTTTTCTTACTCTGGAAGGGTCTTAGATGGCACCAGATATAGCCTATTAACTTGAATTTTTGGATTTTTTTTTTTTACTCTGGAAGGGTCTTAGATGGCACCAGATATAGCCTATTAACTTGAATTTTTAGATTTTTTTTTCTTACTCTGGAAGGGTCTTAGATGGCACCAGATATAGCCTATTAACTTGAATTTTTGGATTTTTTTTTTCTTACTCTGGAAGGGTCTTAGATGGCACCAGATATAGCCTATTAACTTGAATTTTTGGATTTTTTTTTCTTACTCTGGAAGGGTCTTAGATGGTATCAAATATAGCTTATTAACATGAATTTTCTGTAGTTATATATAATTTTTGTCAACACATATGCATTTATCATTATATAGCATATATAAAACTGACCTTTAATTATCTGTCTACAGTTCTTAGATAAGACATCGTTGTTACTGTTCTCTACATATTGTGAACTGGTATACTCATTTTAGTTGCTATACTGGCTAGTGAGTTCAATCCCGGGTCCCATTTTCAATAGCTATGAAAAAGGCAAATTTGTTGATTTCTTAATTCTTGAGAATTGGCGTATGTTGCATTAGCCAACAAAAGAATGAGGCAAAATTTATCATTTGCTTTGTAATTACAAACTCTTAACTTTTCAATAGGTTCTACGTCATATTTGTTTTTAATTTCTCAGAAATGTTTAGAAAGTGCAATACTATGCATATTTATTTATGTAGATGTACAAATACAGAAAATCACAAGGTATTCAGTGGATGATTTTATTTGTAATTTAGTTATTTGCCTTTGTTAAATGTTTTGGTTTTTTATAGTAAACCATCATCAGAGCAGTTAATGATGTATCTTCTGAATTTTATTTAAAAAAAATGAAATAATAAAAAAAGTTTTTAACATATTTCCGTTAGTGGCATTCTTTTTCAAAACTGTGATAGAATTAGCATTCCAAATTTATTTTAAAAAGTGTAATGTAATATAAGTAAAGTTAGTAACCATAGTTGAGGTGACCTGAAAGCTCCTTTTTTGATAGCTACTACACAAAGGTGTAGGGGAGGGCGCTACTCCTTTCCCAGGATTGACCCACTTTACCCTTGATCTGTACCTTATAATGCTGAGTGTTTAGCAAGGAGGGATCAAGTACCTTTTTTTTTTTTTTTGAGTCTATGGTATGACTCAACCTGGGATTGAACCCAGGTCTCCCGGGCCATTGGCAAACACTCGAACCATTATACCAATGTCCGGTGTTTTAAATATTGCAGACAATCTTTGTCCGCATATTTTTCTTTTGATCCTTTCAAATCGGTGTATAGTAGTTTTGATATCCGGCTGGAGTTGGCTAACAAATTTTCTGTATTTAGCTGGTTCTCAAGTACTTTTGTGCCTTCTCGGGCCATCATCAGGAGGTGGGGGGTGTATATTGCAAAAGTATAATACAGCGTTTTATTTATTTGAAAGGATCGAAACAAAAATATGCAGACAAAGATTGTCTGTAATATTTAATAAGATATGCTTTAATGAGGAAATGTTGCCTAAACACACACACACACACACACACACACACACACACACACACACACACACACATTTATTTTTGTTCTTTTTCTTCACTTTCTTATTCTTTTCTCTACTTTATGTTGCTGTTAGTAATTTTTGGAAGGATTATGACTCAAAATATTATTGGAAATACAATAAAAGTGAGTATAAAAAAAAAAATCAATGAAAATGATTTCAAATAAATGATCTTGTAATTTTTTGTACTTATGTTTTGTTTTTTAATTTAATTTTTTTAAACCTAAATTTTGCAACAAATTTCAGTGCTCAATATATATGTTGTACATTGCAAATAAGATAAAAAGAAAAAAATTGAAAATTTTTAGTGGCCAAACATTAATACAAGTGTTAAGGTATTACTGAAGGTGTTATGTGGTAGTTGATAATAGAATGCCATTTGGCACTAGGGAAGATGTTTAATCGTTTCCTATTCACCAAGTTAGAATAATAGCATTCGTATGTCCATTGATGCATTTAAGTAAATGAAAAAAGAAAGACTGGATAAACTGATTTACACAAAAAATTTAATGGGTATATATAACGATGTGTCCCAAAACAAATAAATTACACGTATTGTATCAAGAACAAGCAGTATGAAGGGAGATATAGAAAAGATAAACCTAAGTCTTACTTTCTCTGATGGTTTTCTTGGTGAAGTGAATTAAAGTACTTTGCTAGAGTTGAAGACGAAGGTCTCTGTTTATTCCAACGAAACAGAAAAACATGCCAGTTAGGCTTATGAGTGAGAACTCAAACTCAGAAGGTCTTAACCATTCAAAGAACAAAGGCAAAAAAAAGAAAGAATTAAGTCTAAATTCTTGCAAAACCAATGCACACATGACATCGGAAGCATGTCATTACTGCATTTTACTCAATACCATATTTGTTTACATTAGTTATAGTAGTAGTTTCTGTAAAACCTTTCGAACTGTGACCCTCAGATGTTTGGGATCTGAACTCATAAAATTCACAAAGAAATGGGCACAAAACACATCCAAACTTTACTATGGGGCACAGATGTATCCCACAATTCCATTAAAAGAAAGTGTGTGCTAATAGTCATATTTGACTTGGTTTTATTTACATTGTAGTACTTGGGTTGTTTTTAACATCTAAGTCTGGGTTAAAAGTATATCAGTAACCAAACTTTAAAAAATTTATTTTAGACTTTATTTCTTGGATGCAGGTATCAATGATAAGGAGAAAAGTTTTAGTAAAAGGGCCAGCCTTTTGGCTCATTTACTAAAACTTTTCAGTCCATAATGATAAAAAAATAACAATGCCTCATCTCAGAAATATAGATGGATTTTTTATTATCTTATGGGGTTAATATTGTTAAAGAAAAAAACATTTTGTCTTGATTGTTCATCCTAACTCAACAATAAAGCTATATAATTTCATCTCTTCAGCTGGAAGACTTTATAAAATCTAATTAATAATATTTAATTAATTGTGAATAATTATTTCAGTAATTCATTTTTTTTTTCCTTTTGAAACTTGAAAATTTAAATTCTTTACAATTTAGTTACATCTTGCAGCAACATGATTTCCTACCAATTTCTTTCTTTTAGTTTGGAATCCTTTCTTTTCTAATGAAGAAAAAAAATTTTTTTTTTTAATGTTCAAACCTTCCCTCTGTTCACCTAGTATTATATCTACCAAATTTTGTTGGTCTTCAACAAACCATTTGACCATCTCTGAAGGATTGCTAAATATTGTTAATTATCATTATGGGTATGGCAGAGTTAATATTAAGTAACTGTTGTATTTGTTTAGACAGATCCTGTATAATTGTTTCCACTAGGAAGCTGCTGCCATTAATATTAATCCAACTGCCAAGTGTCACAACTGCAATGTCGTGGGAAAGCATTTATAGCTTGTTTAGTACAATTTTATAATTAGGCACAATTTAACATTTCTGCTCAATAATAACAATAGAAGAAGAAAAATCTTTTATAATTAAAAAAAAAAAAAAAAAAAAGGAGCAGCTCTCAAAAATCATGTGATACTTAAGATGATAAAAACAGAGCTTTTATACCAAAACACACAAATGACTGTGTGCAGAGTACAAAAAATACTTGTTTACTTGAAAATGAACAATCTGTACATTTTATACATTGATCTATAACTATTCACTTACTTTGCTGTTGTTTGTATATGTCAAACTTGGTTTTAAATAGGTATGAATGTCAGCTACTTTTATTAAACTAAATAAATTGAGAGAGATTTTAAATATACTGATATGAAGAAAGTGGATGAGCATAAGGTGGTGGTCAAAGATGAAAACAATCCTCCCTCCATATCTTCATAAAGTTTTTCAATAGTAAATTACTATTACAAAGTAATCATATAATTATATTCATTTGAACTTTTTTTTTTTTTTTTTTTTTGAGCAATTATTTGAACTACTAGAAGCTAGAGAAACTCTGAATATACACATTTTTATTTGTAAGTCAATTTTTTTCTTTTTTAAAGTTTTACACAATGTTTTTATTATACTGAGTCTTATCAAATGTAAATTGTTTATTTCCAATCTATGTTGCTTGTAGTTCAGGGAAAAGCAGTATTCAAATTGTTTATTTCAAAAAAAATTGTTAAAAAATTTCTACTAAATGTTACAAACAGTATTTGTACTAATAAAAATTGAATATCCACATAACAAAAGTGATTTTACTAATTAATATTTTTTAATTTCTACACATTATGGACTGCTATGCTTTTTGGCTTTCTTTAGGTGTTTTTTTTGTTGTTAGACTTGGTAACCTTTCAGGAATTCATGACTTTACCCCTTTTTTGAATCATGGGATTAGACTGTTCTCATTCTGTTATCCATGCCTTGAAGGGTATCTCATATCAGTTACTTTTTACCTTTTTTTTTCACTATTGGAACAAAGACCAGGTATTGAACTCAAAACCTCCAAGTGGTAGTCTATTACCATATTTGACTTGACATCTTAACCCTCTCAGCCATGTATCCTGGTGGACAATTCAGACTGGACCGTTGAAGCTTATAAACCTGATGTCTTGATTGTCTGCCTGATGTTTTGATTTTAAATTGTATTTCTGGAGTTATTTGTTCTCTCCTTCCTAATTACTGGTTCCCAGATTGTACTGATCTCAATACCGCACCTACTGTAAAGGCCATTATGGCTTTGCGTTTGTGCTGATTCCTTAAGTTTTCTTTTCTCTTATTGTGACTTCATTCCATAAGGGCTGATAACCTCCCTTCTCCCACTGCATAGGCACAACTATTCCTAATTTTGTAATCTCTCTTCTAATTATGGGTTTTTGATGTTCTTCCAACCTTAGTATCAAGGGGTGCTATGTTTCCCTTTTATATTCCCTGCCATGACTGCATAGGATGAAATAGACATTATCTTTGATTCTATTCTTCCTATTTACTGTGGCTGTAAAATATGTTGACTGCACCTCTTCAGAGGGGTAACACCTTCACTCAACAAGTGTCCTGGGTATGATACTAAACTGCATCTGATGGTGAAGATCTAGCCCTTGAACTTTGGGGAACGTGGACTACCCCTTCATTGCCATTAATCCCAAGTCCACTCTGACCCTGGGTCAAATTGAATTATTCAATCATTTACTATAACTGTGTATGAAAAAATGATTAATATTAAAGGGAATTATTACTATTAGATAGCAATACTTGAAACCATTAAACTGTGCAAACAAACAAATGTTGAATTATTAGTCTTAGATAACAATACTTGAAACCATTTAGTGTCCTGAGCATATTAAACTGCATCTGATGGTGAGGCTCCTGTCTTAGAGTTTAGAGAATGTGGAATACTGAAGTAAAAAAAGTAAATGGGGGGAGTTCTTTATTGAGTTGGGTGTAAAAATTGAATCCAATGTTTACTGGCAGATCAATCTTTCCTTTTCTTTTCCTTTCTGCCTAGCCTTGTCTAGCTGTCCGTCCGTCTCTAAAGCATAAAGCCAAGAAAGACACGTTTTCCTCTTCATAAACCCACTGTTTATGCACTTGTTGGGGGAGCCGAAATTTACATATGTGACTCAACTCTCGCCAACACAAGATATTCTTTCACTTAAATTCAGGTTGCGAAAGTGAGCAGATTTTTCCTTATTGGATATCTACAGGCAAGACATGTACAAGGTGGGGGTGTCCTCGTGGTGTAATGGTTAAAGCGATGGACTCTGGAATCATAGTAAGCGAGTTTGAACTCCAGTCGCGCTATTATAGTCACTTTCGGATAAATACCCTTGGGAAAGGTATGAACCCCCTTATCCTCCTAGCTATGGGTAAAATAGTACCACTACTACTTCTAGGGTGTCCTCGTGGTGTAATGGTTAAAGCGATGAACTGCGGAATCGTAGTACGCGAGTTCGTACTCCAGTCGCGCTATTATATTCACTTTCGGGCAAATACCCTTGGGAAAGGTATGAATCCAATTATTCTCCCTCCAGCTATGGGTAAATAGTAGGACGGACTAGGTTCTTCAGCTTTGGTAAGGCAACTAGTCTAGGAGAAGGAAAACTCTGAATTCAAACCTGTTAAACTCCGCTTAAAAATTGACCTTGTGTCATATCCTGCCCGAGCGGAGGGGTTGGGTAAATAGTACCACTACTACTTCTAGAAGGATGGCTTTGGCATTAAATAACCTACAAAGGTTGATATGCCGTTCAACAAAGAAACCTAAACCATACAATGTAATTCATTTTGCCTTTCGCTACAAAAACCTCTTTATTATCATTACTTTCTGGTCTGCTCTTACTTGGAGTGCGAATAACTGTTAGGATTCCATCTAGAGGTCAAATAGAACTAGGGATTATTATTATTAGTTATTTGAAACCTAATAGATTAGGAATACTTGATAAAGCAAATTCCTAATGTGTTAAATAGTAATACTTAGAACCATTTAACTGTGAGCAAACAAATGAGCTCTGACCCATTTAAAAATATAGTTACCAACAAACTATTCCCTTAGAAATCACACACATATAGCCATCATTAAGAAAAAACAACAAACCGGTCACATTAGGATTATAAATTTATTTCCATCCTGTTATGTGTTTTTGAAAAATCAAAAAAAAACACGAAAAAAATTCTTCAGAACATATGGATAAAATAAATCAGAATAGACACAGGAAAGAAGGGTGGGAGGAGATAGAAGAGGGGTGAAGAGTTATCTACTCATTTAGCCCACTTCCGTTTTTTTTATTTTATTGTCAGTTAGAATTATAGTAAATTAATTTAAAAAAATTTTTTTTGAATTTTTTTTTAAAATTCTAATTATTTTTCAACTTAAAACTACAGATTTATATATATATATATATACACAACAGAATTTGGCATTAGATGACCATCAAGGGTTGATATGTCATTAATCCAAATAACCTAACCTAGATCCTATTCTTCTCTATGGGAGGATTGACTCAGAAGAAATGTCTTTTGAGAATTGAATTGCGTCTGAACATTATCCTGATGTTATATGAACCACAGATCCTTTGTATCTTTTTATACGTACCTCTAGACAAACTGTAGAAGTATTTTTCTCATTACCTGCCACTCTTCTCTCTCTCTCTCTCTCTTTGTATGAGCCAATGTTATGCTTACTGGGTAGTTGTTGCTTTGGAGGGTATTTTTAATGCTGACCAATTCCTGTTGATAGGTGTCTGGTTTGCTATTTATAACCTTTGCTCGGTGTTGTTGGTAGTAGACGATCCCTTTCCTTACAGTATGTGGATGGTGGGAATTGAAATGAAATTATTGTCCAGTAAAAGTTGGTTTATGATATACTAGTATCTTGAACCTGTATGAATTTCATTCACTGGTCTTAGGTGGTATCTTGTAGTTATTGGAACCAGTTCAATATTTGTGAGATATTACCTAAGACATAGCAGAATGAAAGTTTAAGCCTTGAATTCCTGGAAGTTTACATAAAGTAAGTTGGCAACCTTAGTCGAGGGTGACCTGAAGGCTCCCTTTTCAGTAGCTACTACACCAAGGTGTCGGGAAGGGCGTTACTCCATTCCCTGGATTGCTCCATTTTACCCCTGATCCTTACCTTATAATGCTGAGTGCTAAGCAAGGCAGCATCAAGTACCATTTTTTTGTCTTTGGTATGACTTGACCTCGGATTGAACCCCAGTCTCCTGGACCATTGACAAACACTCTACTAATTAGGCCAATGACAAAAAACACCTGAAGAATGCCAGAGTACAGCAGCTGAAATATGAGGATAGCAACTGAGATGAGTATAGCAGTCTGCAATGTATAGCGAATAATGATATAAAAATATTAGTAAATCTTTTATAGATACAATTACTGTTTGTAAATGATGTGACCTGAGAGGACAAACAAAAGGGCACCTACCTAAAGAGTTCTGTAAAAGTAAACAGAATATCCTTTGTTGGCAAGCTGAGTGTTATAGGGACAAGAGATAAGAAGTACAAACCCTTTTCATGGATGGGGATCATATAATAGGGTCTAGACATAGAGAGGTTCAATCATCGTAGCTGAACATGTTGTTGCTGCTTTCTAGGGAGCTAACCTGAGTATATGAATTCTTCTTGGGTAGTGTTATTGATTAACAAGTTTTTCCTCATTTCAAACAGCCCAAAACTCAAAGCATTTATGGCATAATAGTTATCATCGTAGGAAATGAAATTAGTAATCCAAGTTCAAATCATAGACTTTGTGCTAATCCCTTTTGGAAAAGTGTAAATTTCCCCACTCCTTGGTTATTGGTAAATAGTTGGCTAGACTCGGTTCTTTAGCCTTGGTAAGGTAATCAGTTTAGGAGAAGGAAAACTCTGAATTCAAACCAGCTGTATTTCATTTAAAAATTTACATTGTGTCCCATCCTGCCCATGATGGAGAGGTTGGGTGAATATCCATACTCAAAGCCAGATTGAAGACCCTGAATAAAATGAGTATGAATTATTAAGATATTTGTGTCCTTTCTATACATGTATAGCTAGCCATGTTACTCTGGGCCTAAATGAATCTTAGATATCCCTCCAAAAATGTTAAGTAGTTCTTTTGTGATATCAAACAAAGATAAATTAACTGATATAAAATATTTTCTAAGTGTGGACAGCAAAATAAGGACATATTACTGACTATGAACTGGCTCATTGGCTAGTGGGTAGTGTGTTTGCCAATGGTCCAGGAGACCTGGGTTCAATCCCAGGTCGCGTCATGCCAAAGACTTTAAAAATGGTACTTGATACCTCCTTGCTTAACACTCAGTAATATAAGGTACCTGTTAAGGGGAGCAATCCAGGGAAAGGAGTAGTGCCCTCTCCTACACCTTGGTGTAGTAGCTATTGAAAAGGGAGCCTTCTGATTGCCCTTGACTACAGACGCCAACTTTACTTTTACTTACTGACTATAACAGATTCCTAAAGAAAGTCAGAAGGTACAACAGCTAAAATTTTGTGATTATAATAAAAAACCAAAATGAAGAAAATGATTTGAGTATATCAGTATATAATAAATTCTAGATTGTATAAAATTGTACCATTTGAGGACTTCTGTACATTCAATGTTTGATCTGGTTTCTTTGTTTAATGACATATCAACCTGTGTGGGTTATTTAATGCCAAAGCCATCCTTATAGCTGAGGGAATAAGGAAGTCATATCTTTCCTAAGGGTATCAGTCTGAAAGAGAATGTAATAGTGTAACTGGAATTTGAACTTGCTTACTCTGATGTTGTAGTCCAGAACATTAACCTCTCTGCTAAATGCATTCTCTGCATTGATTATTAGAAATTAAGTTGATATTCCAGGCTGAATCTAAAGTTTTGCAATATCTTGGTATTGTAAGTCACAATTCACCAGCGTCAAATGCTTTTGCCAAGGTTGTGAAGATGACAAACCATACTAGACTGAGAGATACCAAGCTTACTAGATTTGCCTCTTAGTCTTGGAGCACGGTTTTGTAATCTACACTTTTGAGCCTACCTGGCCTTGTCTGATTGTTGAGGTTCTTGCAACCCAAATGAAATAATTTGAACTATCTGGCTTCTGTATTGTGATTAACTATGCCTTCATCTTTTGTAGAACAAATGTTTTTGGTTGCTTCTGTGGCTTTATTTCCCAGTTTGACTTCATAAAGCTTAAGTTCCCAAATTAGACTACGTTATACATTCATTCATCTGTATAGCATTCTAATCATACATGGAATGAAGCAATACACAACATGTCAGCACACCAACTACCATTATACTACCGACTCTAGTGGGTTCCTACTACAGCTTCAGTCGTATGGCATAAGTGCCACAAATTAGTATGTACCAAAATATTGCAGAAATTTTGATGTGCTCTAGTACTCCTTAGGATATTAAAAAATGTTCAAGTTTGATGGTTTTATAATTGAGATCTCTTCTCCCATTTAAGTCAACATTAGAATAATGGTTATTAGAATTGCCAATTTTGTATACTTCATCTAAATGAGAGGTTTTAAAGAAATTCTTTCCAGCCAATTAGCTAAGTTTAGGAGTTGTTTTGTTTTCTTTTTTTTTGTACTGATTAATTTTTTTAAAGAAATAGGTACAAATTTGTTAGAATTATTCACCTGTATAGGTTATTACACCTGTTCCTATTTAAATGCTCACTCTCCTATGAAAATGTCTTAACTCTGGATGAAAGTTATGTGCTAGGCTGTAATTTTAAAGGAAAATCTAAATTACTTTCTCTTTTCTATTTCTGTCTTCTAGAATTAAAATCTGAGCAGCCTAGTCAGCTGGAGTTATAAAATAGACCTACTGCATCTCTGCAGAGTGGTAAGACTCCACCCACAATGAGTATCCTGGATATGACACTAAACCATCTGATGGTGAGACTCCAATCCTAGATCTTTATGGAATTCGGAGTACCTCTTCATTGTTATTGCTCCCAGGTCCTCTCTGACCTGGATTGGTAGTATCTGTCCTATCTATGGATCAAATAGAACTATTTAATCTTTTTATTATACTTGAATCTCCTTTTTTTCTTTTTTTAAAGAATTAATGTTGAATTATTATTTATGTAGCTGTGCTTGAAACCATTTAACTGTGTGCAAATAAAACTATTGGTGGTAGCAATACTTGAAACCATTTAACTACATGCAAACAAATGATCTATATTCAATTGAATTATTAGTGTTAAATAGCAATACTTGAAACCATTTAACTCTGCAAACAAATGATCTCTGGCTCATTTAAAATTGTTACCTACAAACTATTGACTTACAAATTATATATATATTTTTTTTCTAAAAACTATTGACTTACAAATTTATATATATATATATATATATACATACATATACAGGATCTAGTATTAAATAGCTCACAAGGGTTCATCATCATTATCATATTGTGCCGCTTGCACAGATATCCTTGACCCTCTCTCGCCACTTCTCCCTATCGTTCATCGCCTCCGGCAGGTCTTCAGAGCTACATCCCGTATCCTCACATAGCTGCTGTATGTATGTTCGAGCTGGTCGTCCTGCTTTTGCTCGGCCATATGTGGGGGTCCATAGGAGTACATCACTTATGAGCTCGTCTCTGCTTTTCCAGCAGTGTCCTGCGTGTCTGGTTCGTCTAACTTGGATAGTTTTTGTGATGGGAGGCAGGTGGCCGTATAGTTGGTGCTTTGTGGGGTGTTGCCGCTAGGACTTGTTCAGTATTGCTTGCAACATTCTTGTGTAATTGCCGTCTAGCTTCTTCTCCAGCCGTTTTGTTAGCGTCCATGTGGTGCATCCATACAGCAGTATCACAAGGGTTAATATGCCATAAAAGATGATCAACCAACTAAAATCTAGTAGTTGGTGATGATGACAGAAATAATTGTTTAGAATAATTGTCACTCAGAATTTTAACTTTAAAATTTGTCATTTAAAGATTAAGAAAAAACAAAAACTTGAAAGTCTTTTCAAAATCAGTATTGCCTCTTAAATTAATACATTGCTAAAAACCATTTTTTTTTGTCACTTAAATTTAATCATCAATATTGATAACTGGGAAGAGTGAATTTGTTCACTATTGAAGGCCAAATAGCTTGATGTAGAGCTACCAAATTTTATATATGAATTAATTTCTCCTTGTTTAACTAAAACTTAATTGTAAAAACTGACCCTATGTGAGGATTGTAGTTTTCTTCCCCTTAAGAAAACTGCATGAAATCAATAGTAGAGAAGCAGCCAAAGAGAGAGTGAGTGGACCTTGCTTGGTTTAGGTTTTACCTAGCTCTGTGAGCTAGTGTTGAGCACTTTTTTGATATTCATTTAAAAAAAGAATCCTGTTCTCTTGCAAATTATATATATATATATATTATGAAAGTGTTGGTCACACACACCCAACCACACACAAATGAAAACCTAACCGTTTTTGTCTGTATTTTGTCGTATTTTCGATTTTCAATTCATTCCATCTTCTTAACTGTCTGATGAATGTGTTTTATAAATTTTAAAAACTTTTATAAACTTCATGAAACCTAAGGTAGCAGAATATTTTCCATGGATTAAATATATATATATATATCTATCTAATATATATTTATTTATTATCATTATTATATCTATTTCCAACTGCTCTGCCATGGCAGAATGTAGACAAAAGTAATTTTTTAAGTGGAGTAAAGTTGATTTAAATTCAGTTCTACTTCTTCTAGACTGGTTGCCTAACCGAGGCTAAAGAACCCAACCTGTCATATTATTTGCTCATTGTTTGAACAACAAAGAGTCATACATTTCCTAAAGGCATTAGCACAAAGTGAAATGCAAAAAAAGCCTCATCCAGGATTTGAACCCTGGTTGTTAATTCCATTGGGGAAAAATACTCTTAACATTTCTTTAAAATATATTATCTTATAGGGTTCTGAATATGACATGAAACTGCAGCTGGCGATGAGGCTTCAGTTCTGGGAGTGTAGAGTCACTTGCTTGTTTCTACTACTCCCAGATTCACTCTGACCTGGAGTGGTAGTACCTATTATAATACATAATGTATAATTACTTGCAGATTATTTCTATTTGATAGGAATACTTGAAACGATATAATTTTGTGAAAATTATTTATATTAAGTTATTTTACAAAAGATTAATTACTTAAAATCATGTTATTGCGAGTAAATTATTAGTATTAGATTGAAATACTTGAAACCAATGTACGCAAATCATTTGTGACAAGAATATATACTTGAAATTATAATTGTTTACAAAAGATTATTAGTTACTTGAAACCAGATAATTTATTGAAATGATTGGAACCATATAACTGTATGCAAATTATTACTATTAGATAGGAATACTTGAAACTATATAAGTAAGTAAAGTTGGCGACTGTAGTCGAGGGTGGTCAGAAGGCTCCCTTTTCAATAGCTACTACACCAAGGTGTAGGGGAGGGTGCTAATCCTTTCCTTGGATTTCCCCAGTTTATCCTTGATACGTACCTTATATTGCTGAGTGTTAAGCAAGGCAGTATCAAGTACCATTTTTAAAGTCTTTGGTATGATGCAACATGTTATTGAAGCCTGGTCTCCCAGACTATTGGCGAACACTCTACCCACTTGGCCAATGAGCCGGTCAATGTGTACAAAATATGTCCTAAGAAAAGTTTCTTGAAGCTACAACTGTTTACAAAAGATTATTAGTTACTTAAAACCAGATAATTTATTCAAATAATTGAAACCATATAATTGTGTGCAAATTATTACTATTAGATAGGAATACTTGAAACTATATAATTGTGTATGAAATATGTCCCAAGAAAAGTTTCTTGAAGCTATAACTGTTTACAAATGATTATTTAAAACTGTATAAAATGCTTGCTAAACAAACAAAAAATAACTTAAGCATTACATAGCTCAACAAGAGTTGACATGCTATAAAACCAACCTAACATAATCCATCTTAACACTATTAGAAATATGACACCAACCATTTAGACAGGGGTAGTGAGTTGTTTTATCAGTATTATTTGAATTTAGCATTCATATCCTTATAGCAGGTGGTAAGTAGAACCAGGCCTCCAAGCAGAAGTAGATGTGAAGCTTGACTTCTCACTGGAAGCTTACTCTTTTATTTTTCTTGTTTCCAAAACACACTGTGGCTGGCTGTGGTTCAGCTGTATGGATCAAGTAGGGTGTGTCATTCTCTGGCAATGGGAGTCAGTTGAAACTACCTGATTTGCATCTTGTAGCTGATATGGACTTACTTCTCAAGCCACAGGGGGCTGTTCCCCTAGGCTCTAACCCTTCTTGGAGAGGCTAGGTCTATTGCTTGGTGCTTGAAGCACTCCTTTTTAGGAGAATGCAGATTGAGCCCAAGGCATTTTTGAGAATGCTGGGTATGTCCAGGCTATGTTTCTACAAAGGACCCACCTTAAAAAGGCCTTGTGCCACACTTCTTTAGTTGGTGGGATGTATGACAAATACGGTTCCACACTGCTATAGAGGTGATGACCTGAGTGAATTGAGATGAGAGGCAATGAGAATTAGGTTGATGAAGTTTGATACTCATCAGAATTATCATAGTCGAAAGGAATTCTTTATCATTGTTTTTCTTGCTGTGATTGTCATCCAAATTTAAACCTTGCATAGATGGATACTTCAGTTAGATTTATTTATTTTGCTCAGAATTTTTTTTGTCAGCTTGGCTTATTATAAATGGGGAACATTTTGTTGACTTTATAGATTACCTACTTCTCTGTATCTTTTGATAGCCAAATGAATAATCTCTTTATATAATTAAGAAATTAACAAAGATTAAAAAAAATGCTATTTTATATTTTTTGCACTTTAAAGATTTAATAATAAAATGGCTTATTTCAGAAATACTTGTACCTTTTACAAAACCCAACCTTTTAGATAATCCTTTTCCAAGAAGATAATACAGATTATCTCTGGGGATTAACAATTGTCCAGTTTTTATTTACTTTTTTACAATATTTCCTCTTGTATAGGAATGAAGTCTTTACAAATCTCTTTATTCACTTGAATATTTGATTTGTATATTTTTTTCTTTTTTCCCAATTATTACAAATTGCTGATAATCTGCCCTATGGGCTGGATTTCTTGCTGATTCTTTTTAGGAGGCCTCCCACAAGAACTAAATGTAGCCAAGTTGGCTAGAGTTGTAAAATACACAGATTGCATCCCTGCAGAGGGCTAAGACACCCCTGCCCAACAAATATCCTGGATATGACACTAAATTATTTGATGGTAGGACTCCAATCCTGTAATTCTGTGAAATGTAGCCTACCCCTTCAGACTACCCATCCATTCTGACCTGGAGTGGCAGTACTGGTTTGGGTCCCATATATGGATCAAATGGAACTGTTTAACAATTTAACTGAGCAAACTTGAATTGTTAGTGTTATATATCCATATTTACCAACCCCTCCACTTGGGCAGGATATGACACAAGGTCAATTTTTAAGCGGAGTTTAACAGGTTTGAGTTCAGAGTTTTCCTTCTCCTAGACTAGGCTGAAGAACCTAGTCTGTCCTACTATTTACCCATAGCTGGAGGGAGAATAATCAGATTCATACTTTCCCAAGGGTATTAGTGCTATGTGAAATGCAATCAGGATTTGAACTCGTGTCGCCGTGTTCATTTCCTACGACGATAACCATTACACCACGGGCACCTCCAAACAGCATTAGTGTTATATATCTATGTTTGAAACCATTTAACTGTGTACAAATAAAGCTATTGGTGTTGGATAGCAATACCTGAAGGCATTTGAATGTTCAAACAAATGATTAATTCTAAATAGAATTATTCATGTTTGATTGGAATACTTGAAACTATTTAACTGTGCAAATGAACGAATTGTAGTGAATAGAATTATCAGTGTTAAATAAGCAGTACTTGAAATCACCTCACTGTGTGCAAGCAAATGATTGATATTAAATAAAATTATTAGTATTAGATAACAATACTTGAAACCATTTAACTGTGCTAACAATAGCAATACTTAATTGTGTGCTAACAAATTAGTTCTAACTCATTTAAAAATGAAATTACCTACAAATCATATGTCTAACCATTTAACTCATGTTAGATTGTTAGTATTACATTGTAGTACTTGAAACTATTTAACTGTGTGCAAACTAATGAACTCTGTCTCATTTTAAAGTGTTATCTACAAACTTTGTTTACAAATCATATATGAGGTGCATATAAGTTTCCAGACATTTTTGTATGGGCATTTAGAATTGTTGTAGACTCTTGAAAATTTACTATGTTATTGCTATACATCTTATGAGATGACTGACCAATTTTTATGATTTCAGCTTCAAATAAACAGCTACAGCAGCAATTGGAATACACCCTACTAAAGCCTGATTGTCACAGCTGGTGAATTTCAAAAATGCAATCTGACACTTTAGAAGAATGATATGCAATAAGATTCTGTTTTAAACTTGGAAAAAATGCCACAGAAATGTATAGAATGCTTCAGACTGCTTTTGGACCATCATGCATGAATTGAGCATCAGTTTTTGAGTGGCATAAGAGATTTAAGGAAGGCAGGGAGTCTGTGAGGGATGATGAGAGGTGTGGGAGGAGTAAGGAAGTCAATACACCACAGTTGATTGGCCAAAGGGTTAGAGTTAGGGTTACTATGTTGAGGTTTTAAGGGAGTTCAGGAAGAGATTCCTTGGGAAGAGGCCAGCACTCTTCAAATCGGGTCAGTGGCATTTCCACCAGGATAATGCACCTGTCCACAACTCCATCCTTGTCATAGACTATTTGACCAAGATGGGCATCAAAACAGTTCCTCACCCTCCCTATAGTCCAGACCTTGCTAACTGTGATTTTGGTTATTTCCTAAGCTCAGAGGCTGTCGTTATAAGACAATTGAGGAGATGAAAGAGGCTGTGATGAAGGTCATTGACACGCTCACACAAGAGGACTTCCATGTGGCCTTCCAGAAGTTGTTGGAATGGTAGAACAAGTGCATTGCAGCCAGAGGAGATTACTTCAAAGGGGACTAGAGTTTCATGTATGTACTATCAATAAAAGTGCCCATATGAAAAAAGTCTGGAAACTTATTTAATGATCCTCGTGTGTATATATCTATCTATCTAGATGTGTGTGTGTGTATATATATATATATATATATATATATATATACACACACACGAGGATCATTAAATAAGTTTCCATGGGGCCTTCCAGAAGTTGTTGGAATGGTAGAACAAGTGCATTGCACCCGGAGGAGATTACTTCGAAGGGGACTCGAGTTTCATTTGTGTACTATCAATAAAAGTGCCCATATGAAAAAAAGTCTGGAAACTTATTGTATGTACCTCGTATATTTAATATGTATAAACAGGATTTAGTATTAAATAACCTACCAAGTTTGATATACCATAAAAGCCAAGTAACCATTAACTAGATAATAAAAGATGTGTATGTGAAGGGATTTTGGTAAAGGTTTTCAAGTGCCTACATTTTTTTTAAAAACCTTGACAGCTACCAAGTAAGGGTTCAGTTTAAACTTATTCTTATAATGTTTTATGGAACACTACATTAAAGACTTCTCAGAATTTTTAAAAACAAATGTTAGAAGCAGGCTCTGTGTTCCTATTAGTAAGTAAAGTTGGTGACCGTAGTCGAGGGCGACCAGAAGGCTCCCTTTTCAATAGCTACTACATTGAAGTGTAGGGGAGGGCATTACTCCTTTCCCTGGATTGCTCCACTTTACTCTTGATACATACCTTATATAGCTGAGTGTTAAGCAAGGAGGTACCATCTTGAGTTATCTGATGACAGACTGGCAAGAATGTTTTGTCAATTATGATTGCAAGCTGACATTCTACTCACTGAAAGTGCCAACTCTGTCGGTGAGGCCTAGAATATGCTGACTGTATCCCCTGTAGAAGGGTAAGACACCCCTCCTCGAAAGTAGGGATGTCCTGGTTATTGTACTAAACTGCAACTGGTGGCGAGACTTCAGATCTGAGGAGTGTGGAGTACTCCCTCTTTATCATTACTCCTAGGTCCACTCTGACCCAAAGTGGTAGTTTCCCCATCTATGAATTATATAGATCTGTTTAGAAATTATTCCTATTTAAAAGGGCCATGTGTAAAAAAAAAAAGAAAAACCTCTTAAGAAACAACTACACAAAAGATACAATGAATGTGATTCCCTAACCTCTAGGCATAAAATAAACCCTAGACAGATTAACATACTGGTAAAACCAAAGTGGAATGTTCATGAATTCTTTTAAGAATTGGTTTTTAGTCTCTTGCAATTTAAGAATTGGGTAAATATTTTTGAGTCACGAAAGTTCAATCATTTGTCAATTATCAGGATTAAACATAATTAAGACAAATTCGACTTTATTGTATTGATCACATTTATATTTGACTTTCATGACATACCAACTCTTTAAACTATTAAACATCATGATTTGTGCCCTGCAAGTAATGACTTCTATTTATTTCCTCAAAAACAACATACAGAGAGCACAGTAATACCACTTCAGCTACAAAACTATTTTTACATTGGTATAAATACATAATCAATGGTAGTAACTGTGAGGTAAATAGTGTTTTTGGAGTTGAAAATGGTTGTATTGTGTTCCTTGTAGTTTCCATGGAAATGGAAGCTTTATTTTCAAAGAATCTCTTATAAGATCATAATTAGGGTATTTCATGGCTCAAAAATGTTTTTGTTTTGGGGAAAATTTCCATAGCAAGATTGGGATACTAATATGAAAACTGCCGAATGACACTGATTAGAAATGGCACAACGAGCTTACCAAATTTTGAGTTTGTCTTAACCCTTTAATCTCCTGTGCCTAAATTTACCCACTGCTATTTGAGTGTGCTCTCTGGTTCTCTAGAGTTGTGGGGGAAAATAAAAGTACCACTGGTACTGGTGTAAAGGTGCTTAAAGGATTAAATGTTTCTATTGTGAAAAAAATATCATATAAAGAATGAACAAAGAATGTAATTTATGTTCTATGAAGTGAATAGATATAGATGGGGTATCAGTTCCTATCACAGCTAAGTCCTTGTTTGTAAGGAACTTGGTCATTATGATAAAAAGGGTTTGAGATAGAATATCTATTTACTGTCAGTGGTCAAGAATAGATAGTAAAATACTTAGTTCAGCCTCTGGGATGAATGGTCAATAAATAGACAGTCACAAGAATAAATTAATAAATAAACTGGACTGGAATAACAAAGACTACTTAAAACATGCATGTAATTGTAAAATGCAAAATTGAATGCCCTCTAGGAAACAAATGTAACCTTGATAATATTGTGTATCAAGCCAACATCTCGGCTAAAGAGAATGATCATAATAATAATGTTTACATAGGTATGGCAAGCTTAAACTGGACATTTAGATATTATAACCACCTACAGTCATTTAGAAATCCAACCTTAAGAAATTAAACTGTCCTATCTAGGTATTACTGGGATCTAATTGAACTAAGAATAACACCTGTTATAAATTGGAAAATAATAAAAAGATCCTCCTAGACAAAAAGTTTACATGGTAAGTGTAATTTATGCTTAGAAGACAAAATATGTATACTAAGTTATTTTAATAAAAATTTGTTCAATTCTTGAAGAGAAATAATTTCGGCATGTAGACATAGAACAAAATTCTTAGTATAATTTAAATTGATATTAACATTAAATATATTTAACTACCTTTAATTAAGTGTTTTATGTATCTTTAATTTTATATATATGAGGATCATTAAATAAGTTTCCAGACTTTTTTCGTATGGGCACTTTTATTGATAGTACACATATGAAACTCTTGTCTCTTTCGAAGTAATCTCCTCTGGCTGCAATGTGCTTGTTGTACCATTCTAACAACTTCCGGAAGGCCCCATAGAAGTCCTCTTGTGTGAGCGTGTCAATGACCTTTGTCACAGCCTCTTTCATCTCCTCAGTTGTCTCATAACGACAGCCTCTGAGTTTAGGAAATAACCAAAAGTCACATGGAGCAAGGTCTGGACTATAGGGAGGATGAGGAACTGTTTTGATGCCCATCTTGGTCAAATAGTCTGTGGCAAGGATGGAATTGTGGACTGGTGCATTGTCCTGGTGGAAATGCCGCTGACCCGATTTGAAGAGTGCTGGCCTTTTCCGACGGAATCTCTTCCTGAACTTCCTTAAAACCTCAATATAGTAACCCTAACTGTCTAGCCAATCAACTGTGGTGTATTGACTTCCTTACTCCCCCCACACCTCTCATCATCCCTCACAGACTCCCTGCCTTCCTTAAATCTCTTATGCCACTCAAAAACTGATGCTCAATTCATGCATGATGGTCCAAAAGCAGTCTGAAGCATTCTATACATTTCTGTGGCATTTTTTCCAAGTTTAAAACAGAATCTTATTGCATATCATTCTTCTAAAGTGTCAGATTGTATTTTTGAAATTCACCAGCTGTGACAATCAGGCTTTAGTAGGGTGTATTCCAATTGCTGCTGTAGCTGTTTATTTGAAACTGAAATCATAAAAGTTGGTCAGACATCTCATAAGATGTATAGTAAAAATATACTGAATTGTCAAGAGTCTACGACAATTTTAAATGCCTGTACAAAAAAGTCTGGAAACTTATTGAAGGCACCATGTAGATATATTAATCTATAATTTTTTACAAAATAGAGTAATTAATCAATTTGATATTTTTCTCATATAGAATGCAATTAAATTTAATGAATAAAATATGAACATTTTTTTCATAAGATGAAATATGTATAAAAAAAAAAGATAATAGTACTTATGAGTAGGAATTATCCCAATAATAAACTGGTTTTTGTTACTGTTTTTTTTTTTTTTGTTTTTTTTTTTTACAATAAATAAACACCAGGTTAAGAATTGAACATTAAATTTTTTTTATATTACAAATTATTAGTTACATTAATAAAATATCTTTTATAGACTAATTTTTTACTTATTACAATTAATGTTCAATATGTGAATTACATATCAATTCTTTGTTTATTACAATTGACTTAATATTTGATATACTAAATTATTCTTCTAATTTTGATTTTTTTTTTTTTTTTTTTTTTTTTTTTTAAATATAAATTACATTGATTTTTACAATAACTTGAATAACTAAAACTAATTTTTGTAAATTAAGATAGAATTTAATTATTTCTTTTTCTTTTTTAATTTTGATAAAACATAATAGTCTTAAAAGTAGAATAAAAACTTTATAGATTTTGAAATAAGTCACCTACCACAATTTACTTTTTCTAGAATAGGGTTTTTTCATTTTCAGTAGTATGTAAATTAGGGGTAATGGTATTTTTTTTAGGATATGTATACGTTATATAAATGAAAAATAATAATATAAAAATAATAATAGATATATCTTCAACTTTTATAGATTTCTTCTTAAAAATTTGATAAAATATTCATTATTTTAATTTTAGAATCTAGAACAATTTTTTTTCAAATTTCATTCTTGCTGGAATAGATATGAAAACATTTAAATAAAAATTTTGAGTTTCTCATCTGAGGAAGGTTTTTAAAAAAAAACTTATAAAAGCCTGAAATAAATTTATAATGATACCAATAAAATGAATTTTTTTCTTTTTTGTCTCTCATATATATATATATATATATATATATATATATATATATATATATATATATCACCGGGCCCGTGGCCTAATGAGTTGAGTGCTTGCCAATGGTCTGGCAGTCCGGGGTTCAATTGAAGGTCGAGTCATACCAATGACTCAAAAAATGGTACTTGATGCCATCTTGCTTAACACTCAGCATTATAAGGTAAGGATCAAGGGTAAATTGGAGCAATCCAGGGAATGTAGTACCTATTGAAAAGGGAGCTTTCAGGTCAACCTTGATTAAGGTTGCCAACTAATATATATATATATATATATATATATATATATATATATATATATATAAAAAGTAGTAAAGTTGGCGACTGTAGTCGAGGGCGACCAGAAGACTCCATTTTCAATAGCTACTACACCGAAATGTAGGGGAGGGCGCTACTCCTTGCCTTGGATTGCTCCACTTTACCCTTGATACATACCTTATATTGTTGAGTATGACGCAACCTGGGATTGAACCAAAATTTCTTCAAACTTAGTTCCTGCACAAAAGTTCATTTTAATGTTTTGTACATTTTGATTTAATTTTTAACTGAAAAATGTATTAATTCTTATTTATTTTTTAATGATGTTTCGACTCCGTTTAAGTCAACATTGAATATAACAGCTTTTTATTAAAATAGTTATGAGAGTGTGATTTGCCCAAATACTCATTAGTCTGAGGATGGCATTGGGGTGATATTTCTTTTGTGGCTTGACTTCTTAAAAACATTTTACTACAATGGAATATTTATTTAATTAGTAAACAGGTATATATTATTAGATTTATTATTTTAACTAATAGTCACTAATTTAAAAAAAAATTGTCTTCCTCTTGGTTGTTAGAGTAACAATGTGTCAGCCATTGAACTCTTTAGCTGCCTAAAGGTGACTCTCATTACTTTATAGTCTTCTTGGAATTTGAAACCAAACTCTTTGTCATTTACTAAGCTTTTTGTTTAGATGTGACCCAAAACCGTATGAATAGGGCACCCAATGAGACTCTAACTCGCTTATGAAGGTTTGCTAGTCTCACTTGTTAACCCTTACACCACCTGAGGCACCCTTGGAACCAAACTCATTATTCAATCAGTCTGAAATTCCCAGTTTACCAAATATGGTCATCTGAATAAAATTGGAGAGTACAATGGTTGAAATGTAATTTTTAATAACCATGGGATGGCATGCTTAATATACGTTATCACCTATGGAAATGAAATCGAAGACTTGAGCTTAAATCTTGGATGAAGCTATTCTTGGATGAAGCTATTCACACTAATACCTTTAAGACATGAATCTACCGCTGGCTCCAGTAGCCCATTCAGCTGGGGCTATAGAATACACTGACTGCATCTCCTGGATATGACATTTAAACCATCTGATGGCAAGGCTCCAGCCTTGGAGATTTGTAGAATGTAGAGTACCCCTTCATTGGCATTGCTCCTTGGTTCATTCTGACAAACCTTGTTGGATTTGTGGAATTTGGAGTACCCCTTCATTGCCATTGCTCCCAGGTCCTATACATGGGTAAAATCGAACTGTTTGGCATTTAAACTGTGTGACTTATGCTAAATTGAATTGTTGAAAATAGAAGTGTTTGATCATTTAACTGTATAAACAAATGGCTGAGGTTTAATTGAATTGTTAGTGGCATATAGCAATACTTGGAACCATTTAACTGTACAAATGAATGTTGTTGAATCGAATTATCATAGTTAAATTGCAATACTTGAAACTCTTTAACTGTGTGCTTACATTGAATTATTGGTGTTATATAACAATATTCAGAAACATTAGCTGTGTGCAAATTAATGAATAGGGTTATCAAAATGTTTACAAATTCCTATATATAATTTAGCATTAATTAACCTATAATGGTTGATATGCCATTAAACCTAACAAACCAGTCTGCTCCCAGGTATGGGAACAGATTGGTTGATTGGGTTTAATGGTTCAGATTCCAAAAAGACTATAAAGTAATGAGTCGCCTTAAGGTGGTTAAAGAGTTCAGTAGTAGTTCAGACTGGGTTCTTTTAGGCAACCAGTCTGGGAGAAGGAAAACTCTGAATTTAAAAAAGCTGTACTCTGTTTAAAATTGATCTTGTGTCATGACCTGCTTGTGGCATTTTCTTTGGTGAGAGGGACATTTTAATATTATCTTTTTCATTTTTGGAGATATTAATTTTGTATGTGTATTATATGTAAAATAATACCTCACCTCCTTTTCACCAATTGGTTTATATGGTCATTGTATAAAAAGGTTTCATTGATTCTGGCTGACACACTAAGAACCTTTTTATCAATTCACCACTCCCCAATTTCTTCTGTTCCATCTACACATGCACACCCACCACCACTTCAACTTTAGGTTCCAGATTTTGTCATTGAAAGATTTTTTTTAATCTATTTTTTTTTTTTTTTAAGTGATTTTTTTTTTTCCTATGGTCTTTGTCAAGTGTTTATTTTCTAATCTTTGTGTGTGTATAACAATAATTCTATTTTCAAGTATATTTTTCTTCTCTTTCTCTTCATACATACACAATATACCCTTTATTACAAGCACTCAACCAACTCATTAAGCTTTTTTATTTTTGGAACACTATATGTAGGCTTTGCCAACTACTTCGAGATACTTTGGCTCCTGACTCTTTAACTCATCTGTGATTTAACACCCCCACACTTAGCTCTTATTTATGTTAAAATGAGCAATGTTAAGAAAAAGAATTTATATATAACATTAAATTTTAGTTGTATATATCCTTAAGATTTGTTATGGTGTTTTTATTGATGTTTTTAAAATCTAATGTAAAAATTTTTTTGCTTTTTATCTCATCTCATTTCACCATTGCTGAAATCTAGCTTTAAAAAATGGGACAAACAGTATTCTATTCTACATGAGGGTTGACTGAAAAGTTCATAGGCTGACCAAGATACTCTTGGAATGTGACTAAATGAGGTTTATTTTTCAAAATAGTTTCTCTTCCAGCCCACACACTACTTCTATCATTGTTGCAGTACTTGGATTCCATTGGTAAAAAAAAGTTGTATATAGCAGATATGACTCCATAATATAAACTTTTCAGCTTAGCATTATATGTTGAAAGTACAAATTGACTTTTGTTTAATTTTCAATATGTTGGAGGTGAGATTAGCATTACAGTTCCTTTTATCGGAAATGAATTTGTCAAACAGTTCAAATCCTTGATGAGTCTGTGATTTGCTTTGTGCTAATGCCATTGAAAAAGGCATGATTGCTTTTTCTCTCATCCAGCTATGAATAAATTGTTAGGCAGACTTGGCTCTTTAGCCTTGGTAAAGCAACCAGTCTAGAAGAAGGAAAGACCATGAATTCTAAACATGAGTAGTGTTGTTGGAAGAATCTGAGGCTCTTTAGTGCCCCATTCTGCTCGCATTTCATCTAAAAAGTGTGGCTGGCTCTAGAAAGCCTTCAACAATGTAAAACAAAAACCACCTGTATGTGTGTGAGGGATGACTGTGTGTCTGTGTGGCTAGTGGCTAACCTGCTAGACTGCAACATTGTAGTGAGTGAGTTTGAACTCTTGTTGTACTATTATATTCATTTTTTGGACTAAAACCGTTTTGAAAAGTATGTACTCCCTCATTGTCTCCACTCCAGCTACTGTAGACAATCTTTTACCACTGTAAACAAAATCATTTGTGTAAGTAGTAAAAAGGTTCTCATCTTTAACTGAACTGATAGACACTAATATATCTGTGCTGGCATTCCTGGGCTCACCTGGCATTTGTGCTTGGTGGATGGTTTAAAGTTAATTGCCTGGTTCCTGGGAGCCTTCCCACCAGGCAGTACCTTCTTAGTAGGGCTAACTTAATTGCTTATCACCTAAAGCACTATACTTGGGGACCTAGTACTTTTTGTAAATGGTCACACAAAAATATTGATTTGTCAGTATCCTCCTCGCTATAAAACAACATCATGTCAAATCTGACTTGGGAAATTGGATGAATCTAAATTCATATATCCTCTGTGCTAGAGTTTTTTTTAACTGTGTGTCTTGAGAAATATCTGAAATTATTTCTTGCTATATCAGTTGGAAATTAGCAGTATTCAGCATGTCTTGTTTATCTTACTTGGATAGTTTGTTTGAAAGCTGCCATTTTGTGGGGTGCTGCTTCCAGGATATATTCAAAACAATATGCAGCATCTTTGTGTAGTTCCCATGTAGCTTTTTTCTCCTTGCGGTTTCTTCTTCCAAGTCCAAGTGGTGCAGCCATAATATAGTACTGACATGGCTACTGCTTGGAAGAATTCTCATTTTATTTTATTGGAGAGATCAGATTTCCATAATGTTGATAACCTGTTAATAGCTGTCTGTTTTATCAGTACATATGAAACACAATAGCAATATTGGTGCAGTATTTCTTTTAACATATAAATAATGTTTATCCATTAGCATTGAGGACAAATGTTAATTAAGCTGTAGCTTAGCAAATAAACAACACGGGTAATTTGTTTATAGTTTATCAGTTCTGTAGAATCAGTAACTCTTTTTGGACTGATACGAGAATGGTGTACCAGTGGGTTATAGATTCTCCAAAGAACATTCCTTAGGTTTTCAATTCAGATTTTCTTTTTCCTCAACCAGTCATTTGCCCAGTCAGCTGGGGCTGTAGAATACACCGACTGCTTCTCTACAGAGGGGTAAGACCCCCCCCCAACGAGTGTCCTGGATATGACACTAAACAATCTGATGGTGAGGTTCCAGCAGTGCTGGAGCTTTGGGGAATGTGGAGTACCCCTTTATTGCCATCACTCCCAGGTCCACTCTGGCCCGGAGTGGTAGCACCTGATAGGGCCCTATCTATGGGTTAAATAGAACTAACAGCATTCTTATGCTAAACTGGATTGTTTGAGTAAACTGAATAGCTTGAAATAGAAATGTTTTTGACACTTAAACTGTACTTACATTTAAATTGCGTGCTTATGCTTAACTGAATTATTTGAAATAGAACTATTTTTTGACATGAAAACTGTATTTACACTTAACTGAATTGTTACATATAACTGCTTGAATAGTTTGAAATGGAAATGTTTTTGACAATTAAACTGTGTACTTATGCTAAACTGAATTGTTTTAAATAGAACAGATTATTTACATAAAAATGGATTTGGCATTAAATAACATACAAAGGTTGATATGCTATAAAACCCACCAAACCAAACCAATCAACCAGTCATCATACTAAGGGTAGAGAACTCTGTTCGCACTACTTATTTTAATTTTTTCTTATATAATTATATTAGGAGAGGGAAGACATGGATTCATGCCTTACTCAACAGCATTGCTATGAAGTGAAATACAAACAGCTTCATTTGGAATTTGATCTTTGCTCTCCAAGTTCATTTTCTTTGATAGCTTTTGATGCGTGAAACTAAAGTAACAAAAATATTGGTATTCTAAAATTCAATAATTTACTTTTTCTCTTTTCCTAGATTCTCCAAAAAGTGTCATCATGACTGCCACATTCATTGATTTGAAAAATGATGCAGAAATTGAAATTGTCGCTGGGAAACCAATTCACCTGTTATGTCAAGCTGAAGTTGGAAATCCAGCGGGAGAAATTGAGTGGTATGTTGCTAAAGTTGGTGTGGATGAGGACATTAAAGAGAGCAACTATGAGAAGACGACAGTCAATGTGACTACAACTAATGCAAAAGCTGTTGAAAAATCTTGTCAGCTGAACCAAAAGAGCAGCATTAAGTTTTACCCAAGCAACCCAATGAAATTGGGGATCAGATGCCAAGTGAAAAATGTTATTAACAGTACTTCAACAGAAAGGATTTTCAAGATCAGTAAGTTTATGGGGATTTTTTTCCTTTTTTGAAATTGTTTTTATTAATAAAGCTATTTTTTTTTATTTATTTATCTTTTAAATATATGTATAATCACTTTTTAATATACATTTACCCTCTTTGAAAGATTTTTAAAAAAATATTTTTTTAAAAAATTCCCTTACTCTTTGAACCCTGAGCTCCTTAGCCTAAATTTACCCTCTACTGTTTGAGTGTGATTTCTGCACTGGTAAACTGGTGCTATGGTGTGGGGTAAAATAAAAGTACCACCAGTATACTAAACTCAAAGTATTAAATGGAATTCTTGCCATGTTTGATGTCTGAATGTTTTTTAGTGAAAATCATTTCAAATGTTCCATTACCTTAAAAAACAAATCATTTTCAGTGAATAACTCAAAGAAATTAAAAATTTGGGAATCAATTTTTGTTTCTTTCACCTTTTTTTTTTTTTTTTTTTTTTTTTTTTTTTTAAGAGAAAATGTTTTTATTCTTTTTCGTTCTGAATGTGTCAAATTTAAAATGCAGGTAACATTCCTTTTTTTATGCAATTTGGTTGATTTATTTTATAACTTAAATTCTTCAAATTGAAATTTAAAAAGATTTTTTAAAATGTAATTCTATTTTCAGATTATCATGAAGTTAGTACTTACTCATATGTATTCTAAAATGCTCACATTATGTCAATTCATTAATCTGAAGGAAAGTTTAAGAATATGGGTTTGCAGCTTTGTTCCTTAAGTTTCTAATTTACCTCTTTTTTCCTATGATCTAAATACAAAATATTAAATAATATTTGGGTCTGTGTTTGTGTATATATATATATATATTTCTCTAAGAAAAACAAAAACTGGTCACATTAGGGTTATAAATTTATTTCCATCCTGTTATGGGTATTGATATGAATCAATAACACCAAAATTAACAGGACTTCTTCAGATCTAATGGATAAAATAATTCAGAATAGACACAGGAAGGGTGGGATGGGGGTAGAAGAGGGGTGAAGAGTTTCCTCCCCATTTCGCCCACTTCCGGTTTTTAGGTTTTATTACCGGTTGGGATTAGAGTAAATTAAATCTTTTTAATTTTTAAATTCTAAATACATTTCAACTTAAAACTCCAGATTTAATGATAATTTACGGGAGTACAACATTCCTTAATAACCTTAATATATATAGTTTCAGGTTGTTACAATCATCAGATGAGAAGACTCTTTGTCTGATAATTAGGGCAACCCATAAAACTTTAAGTCATGGACCAAGTTATATTAGGTCATAATCTTATATTCTGTTTTAAACCTGCTCTGATACAAAAATTGTGAGCATTTATTGAATTAGAGATCAGTTGTGAAACATGGTGAGTTTACTATTTGGAAGAGTTCTCTGTTCTGCACATGGTTTAGACTAAGTACCACCTCAACATTTTGGAAGCTGTTGTGATAAATATCCAATGTCTGACTTTGTTTTGACAGAGCTCAAACACAAAATAGAAATATTCAGAGAGGCATTTACTTGATCTGGAGTACAATGAATTAAAACAAAAATAAATTTTTTCATCTTCTCCCAATTTTATCAATGATTGACTTTGAATATTTGTTTTAATCAATTTTAAAACCATTTTACAATGATGTTGTGTAGTAGAAAAAGTGTGTGTGTATGTATGTATGTATGTATATATATATATATATATATATATATATGTAAAGAGAGAATAATATATATATATATATATATATATATATATATAAGAGAGAATAAAATATATATATATAAGAGAGAATAATATATATATATATATATATATATATAAGAGAGAATAAAATATTTGAGAAGTTGGAAGAATTGACTTAATATTCAAAATTTATAGTATTTATCTCATACAGCATTTTTTCACATTTTACTTATACTTGATAAATGACTACTAATCAAATTTGATTATTTCCCAGTTAAAAACAAAACACAAATTTAAAACAATGACTTGGAGTCATACAACCTTTTCTGCCAAATTGATATTAAAGCTAAGCAAAATTCCAATTGACATCAGTTTGATTAGTATAAACTTAACATCTATTAATTATAATCTACTATTTAGTTATAATTCATTATAAACAATTATTACTTCATGCACAATATTGATATCTTACAGTTTTACAGCTTTAATAATGGTTGATAAGCAGAGCTTCAAATGTTTTTGTTTTCACATTTTTGAAGGTCTGTAATGATTGGTGTTCTTATATATGTTGCTTCGGTAACCATGTAGTCAGTCATTTTTTTTTCTTTTTCCAAAGATTAATTTTTTTTCTAAATCATTCTGATGAAGCCTGTAAATGAGTGAAATAAAATTTTGGTTTTCCTGTCATGTTTCTTCCAGATGTCTGTCTGTTAAATACTTGAACAATTCAATTGACTATTTCAATGTTATCTTTTCATTTCCTTTATAATTGTCTATTATACTGATTTTTAAAAAAAAATTTGAATGATCTTGCTGTTTATTTTTAGTCTTTCAAATTATTTGTTTTTTTCATAATTCAATATGAAATTGTTTGATATGTGTTGAAGACATTATTGAAGCAGTATTTTATTTAAAAACATAAGGTACTCTTATATTTAATAAAAAATTCTTTGGTCATTTCCTCCTAGCCTTACCTGCACTTGAACATGCCTGCTCAAAATTTTCCTGTGCAGTTGCCTGGGGCTGACTGCATTTCTGCAGTGGGTTAAAACCCTCCCACTGAGTGTCCTGGATATGACATAAAACAATCTGATAGTGAGACTCCATTAATGCTGGAGCACCTCTTCATTGCCGTTGCTTCAAGGTCCACTCTGGCTCTGAGTGGTAGCACTTGATAGGGCCCTATCTGTGGTCCAAATAGAACTGTTTGAGATTTAAACTGAGTTAAACAAATGATTTATGCTAAATTGAATTGTTAGAAATAGAACTTTGATCATTTAACTGTGTGTATCTACAAAAGGTGTTTACAAATCAGATATTTAATATATAAACAGGATTTGGCATTAAATAACTAACAATGGTTGATATGCAATAAAATCAAACCAGTCAAAATATTCCTTGACCCCAGAACAAGTGCTTAACTCTAGAACACAGAAGTACCCATGTTCTAAACAATGATCAAAGATGGTCAAAAGTACCCATATTTGGACTACACCAATGAAGGTTTTTGACAGTTTTTAAACTGCCTTCAACCACAGTTGTGACGTCTCACTTGGCAACTAGAAAAGACTAAAAATCTAAACATCAAATCTTAGTCCTTTTCAACAAAATATGGCTACTGTATATATATATATATATATATATATATATGAGAAAGATTGCTGCTTATATATATATATATATATATATATATATATATATATATATATATATAAAAGCAGCAATCTTTCACTTGAGCATATTTTGTTAAAAGACCAAAGACAAGGTTCTTTTTAACAGTAGTGTGTGTAATGATATGCTACCCAAGAATTTGAATTCAATGCACAAAATGGTTTCTTCCAAGAAATAAAAATATTGCTTAAAGATGAGTTTCTTTATTTCCTGGTTATGTTTAGATTTGTAAACTATCTGTCAAGACTAGGGAAATGTTAGATAACTTGACAGGCAATCAATCTTGCTTTTTCTATGAAAGTAAGCGGGGACTTTGGCAAATAGACTCAAGACTTTAAAAAAATATTCCATCCAGTCTGCCAGTTAAAGAATCTAACATTTATAATTGTATGAAGAACTTGTCTTATTTTTATTATCTGTCTCATATCTATTTCAAAGTTTGTCAGTTGCTTTCAGTGAAACAATTCTGTCTGTTAGTGTATGTTTTTGTGATTTCTTTTATTACCAATGTATGTCAATTTGTTTATTTTGTGTATTGTCTTTTTAAATTTGACAAAAAACTGATATTTCCTATATTTAAGTTTATTTATACTAATTTTGGCCTGTCAGTTCTCTGACATCAGGTAACAGGCACAAAGCTGAGATTTGGCAAATTTTCCACTGTAACTGTCAGATACATTTTAGAATATTCCAATTAAAATTTGGTAATTCCCCTCCCTCCCTTTCAGCTTTTGGAGAAGGAATATTTTGGCTAACTGCTGACAATTTTCTCTGACAAAAGCTTTATGGAATTCTCATAAATTAAGCTCTGTTTTTTTTTTTTTTTTAAATTTCTCTTCTCTATATTCATCTCCAACACCTGCTCTTTTAAAAACAAAAATCTGAAGTGCAGCTGATATAGCTCAATGGATATAACAATAAAAATATAAACAACAAATTTTAAGTTTTCAGGTTCAAATACAAACCATTTTGGATAAAATTGAGTTTATAAAATAAACTTCATATGAAACTTTACTCAGAGCTCCAAATACAATATTCTATCACCACACATAATGTAAGTAGTGTTGTTAAAACAATTTATTTAAAAAAAGATTGAGATAAAGGCACAATGGCCAGAGAGCTCATTCTGCCCTAGTATTTCACAAAGAGCTAAGGGTAGAAGTGGATTCATGCCTTTTTTAAGGACATTAATGCAAACAGGCTTGTCTAAGATTAGAACTCTACATGCCAATTCCATTTTCTACCATTTTTAGTTTCTTTAAATTATTTATAGTTTTGAATATATAAATATTTACTCAGCTTAAAACCTGGCCAAAGTGAGGGTGAGTTAGATTGTTGTTGAGCCTGTTTGTTATTTAAATGAGTCACCCTTTTTAGAAACTGATCTGAATCCTTTAGGTCTAAGTAAACATAATTTTTTTTATTTTTTTATGAGTAACCCATACTTTTGACCTTGTGCCAAACTGAGGTATACTTACATTTCATGTGGTGTTATAGTTAACAAGGTCAACTAACAGGCTATTGTTAATGAGTTCAAATCTCACTGGTTGCCTCATAATTTTGGCTTCGTGTTAAACCAAACTTGATAAAAAAAACTAACCTAGTTACATGATAGCAAAAAATGTCAATAAAAAATATTCTTGTAAGTAATGTTTTTAAAAGGTCATGTCATACATACTTTGATATTTGGTTTTAATGTTGAACCAGTAGTCTTTCTATCATTTCTTTTTTTGACAATAGGTTCCAACTGTTACTTCTTGCTGACCTAAATCAAAAGCTATTGCCAAAATAATTATCAATACAGATTATTTGTGACCATCTGACTGGCTGGTCAGCCATCTGGCTGGCTTTCTTTGTTGTCTGTGACCAGTTTTTTGTTTTAGTGTTGTGGTTCTATCATTTCAGATGACTCAAGGTTACATGGTAAGTGTGTAATGAGAAACATCTTCCCTCTGTTTGGTCAGAAAGGTTTTCTGGGATTCAAGTGAGAATAAGCCATCAAAATATGGACAGACAAGCAAACTGTACCAGAAAGTTTAAATTTTTGTCTGTTTGCTTGTTTTTCTCTGATTGTGAATCTCAATCAGAGCAAAAAAAAGAAGGAAAAAAAATTAACACGTTCACTGCTACTTTCAATATTTGAACCTATATATATATATATATAGTCCTGATTAAAAGTATGGTATAAAAAAGGTTTTGGTAAATGGGTTAAAACATGACCCATTTATCAAAATTTTTCTTATTCTCTAATAATACTTGTCTTAAAAAGTTCAAGGTACCCTTAATGCATTTTTAACCTGGACTTATATATATGCTAAGTTTTTGTTAGTTACCATTAAGAATTATTATATAAGACTATTTATTTTGGTAGACATATTCTATTAAACTATGAAAGAATGATGCTAATGTTTGTCCTTTTTTTTCTTTCCATAGTATCATGTGACATAGTTGTGGATCTAGTAATTTTTTGTTCTAAACTGCCCCTCTGACAAAAAACAAACAAAAAACCCCAGTTCTATCAATCGAGGTAAAAAGGAAGTCAAACTTGGTTACTTATGAAAATAAAGACTATGTAATGAATTCATTTGTCTAAGAGGCAAAATACTACAAAATGCACATGTAGCAGTAAACGTGTTAATCAAAAGATGTTTCAGCCAAGGTTAGTTATAAAGATGTTGTCTCTCTCTCTCTCTTGCTCTGTGTGTGTAGTTTTGTGCATTTTTGAATTTAGTTCTCTCTCTCTTTTCATTTTTTTTTTTCTCTAACTAACCATCCCTTTGTCTAGGCTTTTGCATGGATGCTAGTGAATTCCATTTCTAGTAAGTTTTTTCATGGATGACTTTACTCTGATGTACACGTCATTTCAAGAAAAGTTATTTCAATATTCCATGAATTTTTATACAATTAGAAAGAAGAATAAAAAAATATTTGAAAAATTATTTTTGTCTAATTGATAGAAAGTTTAAACATATTTGATTTTGATTCATCTTGGGAAAAACCAAAACAAAATAGTGATTAAATTTACTATATTTTCTTTCCTTTTTTTTTTGTTTAAATTTTGTAAAATTTATCTTGTGTTCTATATTTTTAAGGTTATTTTTGTAAAATTGATTCGTGTGTGTATGTATGTGTGTGTGTGTGTGTGTATGTATATATATATATATATATATATATATATATAAGTAAGGTAGCACTTACAAAGGTTTTACTACTACACTTTTGTAAGTGTTTGATTTATCTATCTTTCCACTTATTTTCATCATCTTGTCACATTCACTGTGATCTATCAACTCAATATTATATATATATATATATATAATGACTGGCCCATTGGCATAATGGTTAATATTTGCCAATTGTCTAGGAGACTGGAGTTCAATCCCAGGTTGAGTCATACCAAAGACTCAAAAAATGGTACTTCATGCCTCCTTTCTAACACTCAGTATTATGAGGTATGGATCAAGAGTAGAGCAATCCAGGGAAAGGAGTAGCACCTTCCCCTATACTTTGGTGTAGTAGCTATTGAAAAGGGAGCCTTTGGGTTGCCCTGAACTATGGTTGGCCAACTTACTGTGTGTGTAATGTTTTTTTGTATATACTCTACTTATGTAACATCCAAAAAATGCTGCTTAGTGAATAAAGTTTTAGTTTTTAAAAGATAATTTGAGAGAATCAAAATTGATTTAATTTGCTGGAGATGGGTGAAATGAAATTCTGCCCTAAATAAGAAAATTCAAAACAAATTAAGCAAAACGCTTTTTTTTTTCTTTTAACTTTTTATCTATTTATTTCTTGCTTTATTTGTTATCTTGTACATTTGTGGTAGGGTAAAAGTCCATGAGAATACTTACTTTATTGACTGTAACAACTTAGATGATAGCTTGTTACAATCATTTAAAAAAAAATTTGTTGAGGCCAAATCTTCACAAATTATAAGGAAGACAAAAAGTATTTTCTCTCATTCACATATATAAGTTTTTATTTGCAACTGTGCACTCTATTAGAAACTCCTCTTTGAATGTTAATTATAGAAAAACCAGACAAATTAAAAAAAAAAAAAAAAAATAAAGCTATTTTGATATAAATATTTTGTTATGAGACTACGATTTTATATATATATATATATATATATATATATATATATGATATAAAAATTGGGCTGTAATGCATATATTATTTTTCGAACAATTCATATGTTAAAAAAGTGCTAATGTCCTCGTAGATCACTAAAATAGACAGATTCACATATTTGATTGGTTGTTTGCAACAACCAATCAGATGCACAGATGAGTGTTCTATAATCATCCAAATAAATAAAAAGCCAATTTAATTTTTTTTTTTCTATGTTGTGTGAACTGGAAAGTGGATCAGAGACTGATCATCTCTGATAGGGTCTGCTGGGGGAGGGGAGTATGATGTTGGAAGACCTGAAACTCTCCAAGGAACCAAGCAAAACATCACCGACACCCTCCGGCACTAAATGTATCAAAGCGTATATTTGAAGTGTATATATATATATATATATATATATATATGAGGACATAAAAATTTGGCTGTAATACATATATCATTTTTTATACTTATTTTTAATACTTCCTAAAGTTATTTTTTAAATTAGTCAAGTATAATGTATAAACTTTACCTGTTTTAACCCTTCAAATACCCATATATTTTCACTTCATTGAAGTTAGTTACTTGAGCAACAGCTTTGTTCCTAAATCTCCAAGTCAATTGATGACTGAAATATTCCTATAGTGTGTTCTTAAGATTTAATAAAAAGTGGAAATTATTTAGTTTTTTTGTTATTTTAGTATATGAAAAAGTGAGGTAGATTTTTAAACATTTCAATGTATATTTTCATCATCTTCAGAACCGTTATAATGATGTAAACAAAAATCCATTGTAAGAAATGAAGTTACTTTTTCAAAATGCGGAATGGGATATAAGATCGGTTTAATATGGGAACCCCAAAGAAAGAAAGAAAGCCAGCCTCTAGCTAGTGCCAAAAATAACTTGGTATGCTTTTGGGGCCAATGAGTAATAAACCCAACCTGATTAACCCTTTGGATAATGGAGGAAGAATTATTTTTTAGTGTTTGTATTTTTTTTTTGTCTGCTGGTTAATCTTTTTTTCTTTTTTTTTTTTGCCTGCCACTCTGTTTGATACTACTTTTGTCTGTAGTTGTTAGTCATGCTTGTTGTCTTGTGATTTTTTTTTATTTAATGTTTTTTTTAAAAAAAATAATTTTGAACCAAATTTAATGCTTTGCTTTTAATGTCTGTAAAAACTAGTTTTGCTGAGGTTCCAATGTAACCAGTAAAGTTCTGGAAAATGGATAGAAAAGCTTTTGGCTATTAGAATCTGTAAAGAAAAAAAACAATTGATCTTATTTTCTTTTTTCTTTTCAAAACACATTTGTCACTATTTTATCCAGGTTAAAAGCATGGTAATAGTAACCCAAAGCCAAACTTTTTTTTAGACCTTATTCTTACCTATGCCGATATCATTGTGGAATGAGAAAAGTTTTTATAGATGGGCCAAAACCTGGTCTATTTAACAAAACTTTTCTGATCCCCTTATAATATCTGCATTATGAAAATGAGGTCTATAAAAGTTTGACTTTAGGCTACTCTTACTGCACTTTTAAATGGGACTAATTAACTTTTTTAAAAGAATTTTATTACTCTTGTATTTCTATTATCTATTTTTAAAATTTTTACACTAGAATAGACAGAAAAAAATTGTGATTGTAAAATTCAATCTATCTTTGAATCTGTGTAAACATGAAATTCTGGACTGAGCACTATTTCATTAGCCATTATAAATTTGATATTTCAAGATGAGCACTATTTTGCTATACATGTAGGGTTTTTACAGCCAATAAGAATGATTTAATTCTATCTGGCTGCAATTTTCAGGATTTACATCTATGGATACAGAGAAATGGTGAAATTTTTAATCTGATATTTTAGGTTTAGTGAGATCTCTATTAGATACTAATAATAAAAGGCTTAGTTTATTGACTATTCAGTCTCTCTTGCAGTATGATGAGATAGTAATGTTTGAATGTGTTTTATATAAAAAAAACGTTTTTTTTTTTTTAAATTTCACAATGGCTGAGATTACTAAACACTTAGAGTATTAACAAAAGAAAACCTGCAATTCTTTGTTGTATGAATGTTACAGATACTGAAATAGTGACAATTACTTTTTGATCAGAATTATCTGTCAGAAATGATTATCTAGAATACTTTAAGAATGGAAGAATCTATATATCCGAACTATGTCTGATATTTTGGGCTAAGTACTGTTTTATTATACATTGTAAGCCCATTGTTTTAGACTACAGGAGATCCTATCAGATACTTAAGATAAAAGCTTAATATAATGATTTTACACAGGTCACAAGGAAAAATGGTTGGTTGAGAAGTATTCTCTGAGGTGTCGTGGTTAATGTCCTGGACTGTGACATTGTTGTGAGCACTTTCAAACTTTGACCATGCTATTACATTCACTTCCCCCAGCTATGGTTTACAAAACCATGTACAAAAATGGCTTTGGCATTTTATAATCTATGATGGTTGATATGCTATTAAACAATAAAAAAAACAACCAATTTTTTTTTTTTTAATGAATCCTACTGGGGAATTATTTAAACTTACTTTTGAATTTATATTTGACCCTTTCAACACTTATCTAATATTTAAGTCTTTCAACCTTTCAGGTTACAACAGATCTGAGCATAGAATATCTTGTTTAAGGTATATATAAGAATTGTGCTCAGTCTGGAATATCAGGCTAATCAGTTCAGAATTTTGGCTAATTTTGATCAGTAGAATTATTTGCAGTTTACTTATTTCAAAATTATTATAAATACTATATGTATAATTAAAGATTTTGTATATTATTTAAACGGTAATTTTTATTTAGATATTTGTTGCATATGGTTGTTAGTAATTTTTTTTTTTTTTTTGTTAAGTTTGTAATGTCTCATCATTTGTATATGTGAATGTGGTTTCATTTTTTGTGTGTGTGTTTATGAATAATTGGTTTTACTTGTATCACTTTAATAAAAAATGTTTAGATAGTCAAGTTACACAAATTTCAGTTTTTTTTTTTTCGTCTGTATATGTATTAGTGAGTAGAAATTTGTTTTGGTATTGTTCCAGGCCTCAACCCCAGGAGTAATACTCTTCCTTTAAAAACTATGGATCTATGTAATAATTATAAGCATGAAATATTCAGATTAAAAAAAAAAATGAAGTTGGGGTGGAGGAGGACTTGTTCTATACAAGTGGTTGTGGGAGGGAATACTTTTGTTGTTACTCTAACAGAACTATATTCTAGGATGATATTCCAGATGCCGTGGAAAGTATTTTATCTAAGGGCACAAAAAGAAAATCAACTTTAAGATTTAAAAAAAAAATGAAAATGAAGACCATAAAATTTTCAAGGACAATTTTAATCTTGAAAAATTTAATTATTTTTTTATAGATTAAGTGTAATTGATCCCAGTTTATGAATCAGTTTTTTACACTATCAAATTTAGAAAAAAACACCCTTTTAAAAAATTAATTAAAAAGGAAAAATAAAAATCTTTAGCCCTATTGACTGTGACTGTGGTGTACACTGACTGCACCTTCCACAATTATTGTTGGATATGACACTAAACCATCTGATAGTGAGACTCCAGTCATGGAACTTTGGGGAATGTGAAGTACTCCTTCATTACCATTACTCCCAGGTCTACTCTGACCTGGAGTTGTCACACCTTTTAGGGTCTCATCTGAGGATCAATTAGAACTATTTAATTATTTAATATACTTGGGACCATTTAACTGTGTGCAAACAAATAAGTTCTGGCTCATTTTGAAATAATTTTACCTGCAAACTATTTGCTTACAAAATTTATATTAATTGCTTAAATAAGTTTTATTTTTGATCATATTTAACAAACAAAATATACCCCGCTGCCTCATAAACCAGAATATTCAATTTTGTTTTTGTAGTTTTATACACTGACAATTTCATATTTTGATAGGTAGAATACCAGTAGCTCTGATAAAATTTCCAGTAATTAACTCTTTACCCCTTTGTCATCATAAAACCGGAGAAGTAACTCAATGAAAATTGAATACAAAACACAATAAAATTTCACTCCAGGGTACAGACATCTTTGTTTTAAAACAATCATTTTATTTAAACATAAGTTGTGAATAGTTGCTGCATTAAGCCTTTTATAGGATCTCCCTGAGCACAAAATATCAGTTCTATGGTTAAACTGAACTCTGTATAGAATATCAAGTTTATAGGTTTAAAGGGTTTAAGACGAGCAAAGACAGTAAAGAGCTGATTTATTTAGTCTTTTTGAAATCTGATAATCCCAAGGGAGATAACTCGTATAGCAGCTGTTAGGAACACTCATCACTTTAAATAATGGACAATTTGTCAAAATTTTAGTTGGAGAGAAATGGCTTAAAACAAAATGTGAATTAGAGCAAAAATAGAAGAAATAATGAAATCTTTTGGGAGATTAGTGTAAGATGGAAAGTAACAAAAACTTAGGACAATCTTTGTTTTTCATAAGCTTCATTTATCTATAAACTGTTAATTACCGTAACTATTCTTAGTGCGAGATAATGGAGTAATTTCCTGTTACCTTGTCAGGGATTTGAATTCAAAATTCTCTTTCTCCTCAATTGGTTACTTTGCATCATGGTTAGAGAGTTTGCTCCTTTCTGACACGATGTAATAACCAAATCATATCTTTCTCCCATTGGCAATGCTTAGAATTGATTGTGTTCCTGCAGAGGGTTAAAATCTCTCCACCTCCCAAAAAAGAGTGTCTTAGGCCGGACACTAAACTGGATCTGATCAGGTTCCAGTTCTGAAGCTCTGGAGAATATGGAATACCTCTTCATTGACCTCACTCCCAAGTCTACTTGTGACCTCGCTCCCAAGTCTTCTTGCGACCTAGAGTGATAGTACCTGTTAGGCCCCCATGTATGGGTCCAGAAGGTCTGTTTAAAAATTCTTTGTCTTTAATAGGACCATGTGCAATAAAAACCTCCTAAATGACTACACAAAAACTATAAATAGGAACATAAAATGTAATTCCCTGATCTCCTTAGCATAAAATAACCTGACATGTGTTGATACTGAAATTAATCAGAACATGTGACGGAATTGAGTTTTGAATTTGGGAGGGGGAAAAAATTACAAATAGTTCTTCTGGTGCTGATTAGTTGAAAAAAAAATCTTTAAATTGCAGATATGGGTAGGAAAGGGGTACTTGAAATTGCCTATACTCTGAGTAGGGGTTATGTAAGTAGAAACTTGCTCTTTTAAATTCTTATTTCCTTTCATGAAAAGTGTTACATTTCTGGAGTACAAAAATGTATATAAATTTATTTTTCTATAACTTAAAATTGTCATTTAACCCATTTTGTACAGCTTATTTGTCAACAAATTTAATCTCTGGAATGCACTTTTGAACATAAAATAAAAAGAGCTTATTTGTGTTTCACAATTACAATACTACAATATACTATTGGTGTTTAGGAGGTATATTGCACAAGTGTGTCTATAAAAGAATTTTTTATTCATTAACACTTCTGAAAGCAATTGTTTTACAAAAGTTTTTAAGATAATATAGTATTTTTTGGGGAGGTGGAGGTTGGAGTATATCAAACAATATACCCCACTTGCACACAATCCAAAATTTTAAGGCACATGCATTAAGTATATTTGGATGACTGAAGCTCAACTCTAGATCAAAAGGGTTAGATTATTTTATTGTCTTCACTTTCAGTTTGTCAACACATACAATTGTTAGTATTTGTTCCCTGACCATGTTGGCTTTCACGCATGTCAATGTGTTTGGGTAATTGCAAGATATAAAAGCTCCTGAATAATTGAATGAATTTCTACTAAATATGGTAGTGATGATCCTGTCAAATCTCTTTAGATCCTTTTTGATATGTAGAATTTTATTAGATAAACTGCAATTTATTTTATTTGTTCTTTTCCCTCGAAAGAGATCTTTGTCATCTGCTCTAGAAATGCAGCCTTGTGTCAGACTTATCCAACAAGAAACATCTGCCATATTGATGATATACTTGTTTGTCTTAAAAGTTCATTTTATTTATTTATTCTTTTTTTTTTTTTTTTTTTTTTAAATATTTACTTAGATTTTATGATAATTTTTTTTTTTATCTTTGTAATTTATTTGAAAAGTTTTTTTTTTTTTTTCTTTTCAGTTAAACAACCTGAAAATGGTAAAGGTGAGTATTTCTCTCCTTCTTCTCTCATCTTAAGTAGGAAGAGATATTGAACTAAAGGATTTGAAAGTATTTTGAAAGTGAGAAAATCAAAGTAATCCGTGCTATCATGTCTTGATGAAGTTCTTTTAAAAAAGACGTTTAGAAATTAAATCTGTAATTTAAGATGATCTTAATAACTCATTCCTTAGATTTTATCAAATTTTTTTGTTTTTAATCAAATTTTAATGTAAAAGTTTGGAGATTATAGACAAAGCAAAATCATTTCCCCACTTTCATCCTCTTTCACCCATTGCTTTCTTATTCTCTTTCTAATGAATCCATCATTTTTTTTCTCTCTCAATCTCCTTAACTTTTCAACTGTGGTAATTTTTAAAATCAAAGTGTAAGTTTCTCATTTTTAAAGTAGTTATGTTTAATGGTTAAAAAAAAAAATCACTAACCAAAAATGACCCTTTTTGCAGGCAGAAATATATATATTTTTAAAAAAAAACTAAAATCCGGTCACTTTAGGATTATATATTTATTTCCATCCTGTTATGAGTATTGATATGAATCAATAACTCCAAATTTAACAGGACTTCTTCAGATCCAATGGATATAATGAATACAGCTAGAATGGGTACAGGAAGGATGTGAAGGGGGTTGAAGAGGGGTGAGGAGTTACCTCCTCTTTCGGACAATTCCGGTTTTTCTTTCGTTACTGGTTGGGACCATAACAAAATAACTAGACTTACATATATATATATATATATATATATAGTGGTTCAACGTTAGGTATTTTTTTATTGGCTGCTTGACCAATTCAATGTTAATGTATAGAAATCTTGCTAGGAGACTCCAATGTGGTGTAGGATTGTGTAAAGCTTGTTTTGCAAAATATCATAATTTAAAAACTAGTGCTTTATTGTTTTCATGCAATTATACTATAACACACAATTGCTCATCAAATTATCTATGATTAATTGACTTATTTGAACATCACCTATTTTGCAAATTTACTGAAAATAATTGCAAAAGGGTTAATGATGAAAATATTTAATCTACGAATTTAATTAATTTAACAAAAACAATAGGGCATGAAAAATCCCAGTAAAGAATTATCTCTATAATTATATGTCTGTGCTTTGCCTAACCAGAGACACAAAGTAGCCATCTTGCTTAATGTCTCTGAAAAATGAATTTCCAAGAATGGGATGCGAGTTCAAGTCTTATCAAAAGCATAAGCTGCTTCTTTATTCTTCTATTACACTAATTACATTCATGGTTTGAAGATATTTGAAACCAAAAGAAAGGACAAGCTAAAAGTTGTTGTTTTTTTTTTTGTGCATGTATTTACCAATCCCTCCACCATGAATTGGATGTGACACAAGGTCGATTTTTAAGTGGAATTTAACAGGTTTGAATTCAGTTTTCCTTCTAGACTGGTTGTCATACCAAGGTTAAAGAGCTCAGTCTGTCCTACTATTTACTCATTATTGGAGAGAGAATAGTTGAATGCTTACTTGTTACTCAATAAGTCCTGGGCCTAACTAATAAAACAACAATTTTTAGGCAAAATTTGACTTTATTCATCAACATAATCTCCTTCTAGAGTGATACACTGATTCCAATGCTCTCTAACAAATCAGTCTTTTTGTAGAATGATTTGTCTTTGGCTTCAAAATGTGCTACAGTTTCTGTTATTGCTTCTTTATTGGAGCCAAATCTCTTTCTCTGGAGCATTCATTTGAGGTCTTCAAACAGCCAGTAGTCACTGGGGGCCAGATCTGGAGAATAGGGTGGGTGCAGAAGCAATTTGAAGTGCAATTGATGTAGTTTTGCAATTGTCACGATCAACTTGTGACATGGTGAAAGAGCACTTTTTGTTCTTCATTTGTGACTGTTTTTCTTCAAACACGCAACAATAATTCTATATAATATTTGCTATTGATGGTTCTTCCTTTCTCGATGAACAAAATACCTTGTGCATCTCAAAATACAGTGGCCAAAACCTTGCCTGCTGATGTTTGCGTCTTCGGTTGCTTTGGATAACTTTCACCTGCTGCTGTCCACTCAGCTGACTGCCGATTTGACTCCACAGTGAAGTGGTGAATCCATGTTTCATCCATTGTCACATATTTACACAAAAACTCCTTTTGTTGTGTTGAAACAGTTGCAAACAACACTCTGAATTGTCAACATGTTGATATTTTTGATCGACTGAGCAAACGTGGCATCCACTTTGAACACAGTTTTCTCATTGACAAATGTTCATGCAAAATGGTGGAGACACTGCCTTCTAATATCTTCAACTCCTCTGCTATCTCATGCAACTTCAATTCACAATTGGCCAAAACATGTTTGTGTAGTTTTTTTTTTGTGTTTCCAAGACAACTGCTGAATTTGAATGACCTGAGCATTCAGCATCCTTTATGTCTGTACGACCACATTTTAAGTCGGCTTACTACTTCTTAACTGTTGTTTCTGATGGAGCTGAGTCCAAATAACACTTATCAAGCCATTGCTTTGCTTAAACAGTATTTTTATCTTTATCAACACACAAAATTCATTGTTTTGAAAAGTTGCAACAGTAGCTTCACTTAGATAACTGTAATTTGTTAACTGATAATCTGATTGGGCTCAAATCTTGACATGTGCTATTTGAATGTTAGTACATTATAAAAATCATATGGATTTTTATTAGTGGCACTATCTATATGTCAGGCCCTGGACTAATTGAGTGATATGTTATTAGTGTTATGTGAAATGCAACAGCCTTGTACAGGATTTGAACTCGGGTTGCCATGTCCACTTCCTAAGACGATAATCATTATTTTATGAAAACCTTGTTTACATGTGGCTTTGATACTTAAATGCCTTTTTGTTAGACATTTGTATGCAGCTGCTTCATTGTTCAGCAAAAATCTCTAGAACTTCAACCCAATAAAATCATACATTATTTTGTTATGGGGATCGAAGAATGATCTTGACTCATTAGGATTTCAAACAATATACGAGGGTCATTCATTAAATAAGGTAAATTTTTCCAGGCAATTGGAAGCATTGTTTACAACTGCATCTTTTTCAAGGAAATCAGTAGTGATGGGTCTTTTCATCTCCCAGAAGACTGTTACCATGACCCTCTTAACTGACTGCGGCATCAATAACTTTTTTAATTACTAGAGAGTCAGTGTGTTTCCACTCCATGGATTGTTTTTTTAAAAATTTTTTTTATAACTCTGGCTTGTAGTGACAAACTCATGTGTAGACCATTTTTTAAAAACTTGCTTCTCTGTACACATCGAACATTCTTTTCAGCAAATTTCACATGGTTTGTACTTCTCTGCCAGTAAAAATTTGATGACAGACCTGTGTTCAAGCCTAGAGTATTCTGTTTGATTTGCTACCATTTTGAATAGCTCTGTTGACTGGGGCTGCAGAAATCACTGACTACATCTCTGCAGTAGGGTAAGACTCCCCCTAACGAGTGTCTTGGATACGACATGAAACAATCTGATGATGAGGCTCCAGTAATGCTGGAGCTTTGAGGAATATGAAGTACCCATTCATTGCCATCACTCTCAGGTTCACTCTGTCCCGGAGTGGTAGCACCTGATAGGATCCTATCTGTGGGTCAAATATAAAACATTTAACTTTGAAATAGAACTGTTTTTGACATTTAAACTGTGTACTTATGCTAAACTAAATTGTTTGAAATAGAACTGTTTATATGTATAAAAAGTATTTGACATTAAATAATCTACAATGGTTGATATGCCATAAAACTAAACCAATCCAATTAAAATGAATGTTTTTTTGTGAGATTTTGATAATTTTTGCTTGAAATCAATTCTGAACAATATGGACATTGATGGGAAAAAAATTCTGAAAAACAAAAAAGTATTTTAAAAAAAAAAAAAAAAAATTCCCTTTATTTATTGAATGACATTCATATTTTGATTTTCTAACTGTGCATAGAATGAAATCACCTGGGTACGTGGTTTTCTCTGTGTATCTAACATTGTTGAAACTAGTAGGAATGCTTGAGAGGCAAAAAGATAAAAGTGTTTTGATTTAAATAATTATATAAGAAAGTTATGTGATGGTATTCATGGTCTAACAGTTGTGGGAAATGGATACAGCGACCTGAGTTCAAATCTTGGATGAGGGTGTTTGCATTTCACATAGCACTAGTACCCTTGGAAAATGGCTGAATCCAACTATTCTCCCTTCAACTATGGGTAGGGCAGACTGGGCTTTTAAACCTTGGTATGACAACCAGTCCTGGAGAAGGAAAACTCTGAATTCTAACCTGTTATTCTTTCCATAAAGAATTAACCTTGTGTCACATCCTGCTCTTAGTGAAGGTGTTGAAGATATATAGTTCTGTCTGTCAAGATGAAGTAATTTCATTGTCAGAACAAAATTTAAAATTACTGACTCTTCAAAGTATAAACAACTGTCGCTGTGTTTTCTGCTTGTAACTGACAAAAGATAATTTATTCCAGAAAATATTTTATGAGTAATTTTTTTTGTTGGGCCTTATTTTAAATTATCATTGGTTTTAAATTTGTATTTTTCCCCCTTTTAATGTGAGAATGATTAAATTAGAAAGGTTTCAGGTTAAATATGAATATGCAATTTTTTATCATTAAGGGTTTTTGGACTATTGTCTTCATCTTTATTGTTATTTCCACAACATTTCAGCCAATATATCCTCCGGCCTTCTTCAGGTGTTTGTTGAACTTGGGAACTGACATGGAATTTCGAACTACATCCTTTATTGAATCCACGGGGATCACCTGTTCTGATTCCGTGAGCCATAACTGGGTACAAGTGTTAAGTATTCCTGTATTGTTACTCGCTTGTAGTCAGGATTGAACCTTCAACCACCAGATGATTGTCTCTTTAGAAGCTTAGGGGACCAATGCCTATAACTGTTATGCTATGTGTCCTGCTGGAGGACATATTGGCCGAAATGTTGTGAAAATAGCAATAAAGATGAAGACAATAGTCCAAAAACCCTTAATGATAAAAATCAAGCGTCATCTCAAAAATTCAGACAACTAATTTTTTTTTTTTTTTTTTTCCATCCCCTCTTTTTTTATGTTGTCCAGTATCCAGCACATTGATCATCATCATCATCCTTGCAGTGATCATTCCAGAGATTATCATTGCAATCATTTTAGGAATTGTTCTCTACATTCGCAGAAAGAGACAAAAAAAGAAGAGAGAGTTGGAAGCTGCACAAGGTAAGTTGACCCCCCCCTTTTTTTAAACCTTTAAAAAAATTTTCCCCTCCCCCATTAGATTCCTAAAACCCTCTTTGAATCTTTCCCTCATTCCAGACACATGTTCTATTCCAACAGATTCTTTCCTTGAACATCTGCACAATGGATCAAACAACCTTGTGAATGTTTTTCCTCTTAACTAACACCTTGAACTTTTTTTATATAGTCTAGGTTTGATAAGTGTCTTACACTGCCATAATTTGGATTTCAGTTTTGTTCTTTTGTCTTTCACTTTTGTTATGTCCTTACACTTCATTTGTCAATTTGTAAACGTTTGTCTATAGAATCCAACTGACTTTGTTTAAAGTGATATAGAGGAGAAAAAATAATAATTGTAGACTCCTCAGAAACTTGTCTAACTCAGGAAGAAGTGGTTGTTTTAGATGCTGTTTTAGGTAGAACTGAGACAAACTGCAGCTTATATATAATTTGATGTTTACATAGGTGAGAAACTTACAGTCACCAAGCACAAATACAAAACAAGGAGAAAATATTATCTATATATATATATATATATATATATATAAAAAGGGGGTTAACCATTTAATTAATAAATTAGAACTGAAACGTTATAATGTTGACTTTCTTTTACATTAAATTCTTCTTGGATTACCTTGTTCATCAGTTTTTCTCTATACTGTCAGATTTACTTCCACACACACACACACACACACACACATATATATAAACTGACAATGTGTATAAGGAGTATGACTGAAAACAGGAAAACCAAGTTAAAATTAACAAATAAATGATTAAATTTTGTTCTTGTTTTCTTAACATTATTTTGGACAAAATGGTATGCATATTTAAAATTCATTGAGTGCAATGTTATCCAAACATTAATATATAATTTTCAACTATTATTAAAATCAGAGAAAAAGACTAGATGTTTTATTTTTGATTTGTTTTGAAAGTTTTTCTTAATGGGAATGTTTGAATTTAGTATTTATTCAGGTACAATAAGCAAATTATTTCCTATTGAGTATTCGCAGCTTATTAATATGACTTTTAAGATATGTAGTAACATATTTAAAATTTTATAACTGTTTGTTGCAGCCTTACTAAGGAATAGGAAATCATTGATTAAGTGTGGTGCTTAAAGAAAGTCATTGATAAATTATTCAATTTGGCAATTTTTTTTTATCTAAAATTTCTTTTGAATTCTTAAATGTTAAGTGCATTGCAGATTGACACAAAAAATGTTCCATGTTCATTCAGTGTTTTTTTACTATGAGGAAAAACAAAAACATTGAAAGAATAGATTTTTGTGTGTAAGATTTAAAAAAAAAATATTGCTTTAAATTAGTGAAATCCATGCTTGAAAAAATTAAGGCTGTCATGTAAATCTTCAGGAGGAGTAATTGAGTCTTAATTCTATTTTTTCAATGAATTCCATTATTTTTTTCTTTGATATATTTTCTTCTGTATAGTTTAGAAAAAAATTATACCATTAGATTAAATATATACAATATTAGACAATGAAAAGACCAAACCATTTTATTATTGCCATAAATTTTAATTAAACTTCAACAGCTTAAACATGCCACTACCACTAAAAAGGAAGTTTGACAACAATAATCAAGGAAAGTAATCACTTCCTATGTATATCCAAGCCATTGATATTTCATTTAATTTTGTAGCAATGATAAAAAATTATTCAGTTTTTTACTTCTTTTTTTAAAGTTTTTTTTATATTTGTCCTATACTGAGATTTATTTCAGGAATATTTTATGAAACTAGAATGTTCAGCTATTAAAAAAATGTTTTGCATCTTGTCTGTTGTTAGTTTATTTACTGCTAAGTTAAAAAGAAAACGAAAACCTTTAAGTGTGCTAATTCCATTATTTTCACCAGGGGTTGTAAAGATATTATGTATAAAAAAAAAAAAGTAGCAAAACTGTTGCACACAAAATAAGTGCCCAATTTGTTGTGTGTTGTTTTGTTGTTGTTTGTAGTCACATGACTAATTACATTAGTCTTACTTCCAACACTGAGAAATTTGTCAGCTTTTATTTATTCTGTGCACAATTTTTATGCATTTTTGTTCTAAAGGATGTCTTCTAATGTTGTCCGTTCCCTCATTTTTTTTAAGCGGCAGTCATGGGTACCTACAAGACAGGTAACAATCCTGCTCACTCCCCCTGTTCTTTATGTGTTTGTCTAGTTGTCTCTCAAATTTTCTTCTCTTAAGAGACGTCAATTGTAAAGTGTTCTCTTGTACAAAATATTTGCCAACTAGTTGAAATCAGGTGACATGTTAGTGATTGAACTATTTATCCAGCCAAGTGGAACATCATTCTTACCATATCACCTGATGCTGGTTGGAGATTGTATCAATTAAAGTCAATTAGGAAAAAATAAACTAGGATAAAATGTGTTTGGTCAATGTTTGAATTTAAAAAAAAAAATCGTGAAATTTTGGCTGCACTCAATCTTCTGTCAGAAAGATAACAAAAGCTAGAAGATCAGAATGCTATATCTAGTCAGTGTGGAACTCTTAGTTTCTTCAACCACTCTCCCATTAGTGTAATGTCGCCAGTCTAAGGTGTTCCAACTAGTTTTATGTCCTCGTACTGGGGTGCCTACACTTTTTGGTTTGCAAGTTACTTTTAAAATGACCTGTTCAAAATGATCTTCCGGTCTTAAAAAATGCTATATATATATATATATATATATATATATATATATATATATATATATATATATAGGTAATATTCGGTCAGGTTAAAAAGTTTGGAGTAATTCCCTCAGGACAAGAAAATCATTCAAGAGCTGAACATTTAAATTTTCCTGGTAGGAGAGCTCAATGTAATTTATTACAGAGCAATATTTCTTTAAGAAAAAAAACCCAAAGACCGGTTAATTCATGATTATAAATTTATTATATATATATATATATATATATATATATATATATAACATGAAGAAAAAAAATTAATACAGGACTTCTTCAGATCACATGGATAATTAGAATTATCCATGTGATCTGAAGAAGTCCTGTATTAATTTTTTTTTTCTTCATGTTTTTGGTTCACACCAGAAACTGAAAATACAGGACCGAAATAAATTTATAATCATGAATTAACCGGTCTGTTTTTTTTTCTTAAAAATATATATATATATATATATATATATATATATATATATATATATATATATAGAGTATGTTTGTGTACTTTGTATCACTGCATTGAACCTTTATGGCACCATACAACTGAATACATTTATAGTCACTCCCTTATTCTGAGTCCCCCTGGTGTAGTGGCTAAAATGCTGGACATTGTGTTATGTGCGTTTGAGCTCTAGTCACACTGTTTTGTTCACTTTTGGACTAATACCTTCGAGAAAGGCATGAACTCTCTCTCTCCCTAAACTATGGGTTAAATAATATCACTGTTCTACAATGATGGCTTTGGCATAAAATGGATGAAATCAGTCTTGATTGCATATCTTGGACAATAACTGTTGCTAGTTAGTCTTAAGCCTGCTTTCGAATGATCATTAGTCATCATGGAACAGTACTTGGATTTAATTATCTTTTATATGTGAAAAGTCTGACTTTCATAAATAAAGAGGATAGATGATTGGTGCATCATCTAAAAAAGGTGCCCATGGAGTAATGGTTATCGTCGTAGGAATTGGACACGGTGACACGAGTTCAAATCCTGGACGAGACTGATTGCGTTTCACATAGCACTAATACCCTTGGGAAAGGTATGAATCCAATTATTCTCCCTCCAGCTATGGGTAAATAGTAGGACAGACTAGGTTCTTCAGCCTTGGTGAGGCAACTAGTCTAGGAGAAGGAAAACTCTGAATTCAAACCTGTTGAACTCCGCTTAAAAATTGACCTTGTGTCATATCCTGCCCGAGCGGAGGGGTTGGTAAATAGGATCATCTAAAAAAGAAAAAAAAGTGTTGATGTAATTCAATCTACCCATCCTACTATTGGGCACTCTACCCTATTGCCTTCAATTCAGGAGATCCAGTCAAAACTTGGTGTACCCATATTTACCAACCCCTCCGCTCAGGCAGAATATGACACAAGGTCAATTTTAAGCAGAGTTTAACAGGTTTGAATTCAGAGTTTTCCTTCTCCTAGACTAGTTGCCTCACCAAGGCTGAAGAACCCAGTCAGCCCTACTATTTACCCATAGCTGGAAGGAGAATAATTGGATTCATACCTTTCCCAAGGGTATTAGTGCTATGTGAAATGCAATCAGCCACGTCCAGAATTTGAACTTGTGTTGCCGTGTCCATTTCCCAAGACGATAACCATTACACCACGGGCACCTTGGTGTACCAAGTTTTGTGAATATCATTCATGTTTTCTTTATATCCCTCATTTTTGAAGATTTAAAAAAAAAAAATTTTTTTTTTACAAAGAGTTCCCTTCTAAGAACAATTAAAAAGGATATCTTGTTGGTCTCTAGACACCCGAGTCTTTCATATTCTCATCTTCAATTATACTCTCTATTCATTCATCATATTGATATATCATCATAATTCTTTATTGATGAATGACCAATTTAATCCTGCTTAAGATCAATCATAGTTTTAACCCTGTGAACTTAAGTGGTTGGTATTTGGTACTGCTTAACTATAAGCTCATAAACTTGGAATTCATTGGAATTTTGGCCATGGATTCCTTACTTCTACATAGTTATTGCTAATAAAATGTTGCAATTTCATATTTTACATATAATTCTATTATCTTTTAATATATTTTAAATTGTCCATAGAATGTTTTACATATTTACCCAACACCTCTATTGCCCAGTCGGCTGGGGCTGTAGAATACACCGACTGCTTCTCTGCAGAGGGTAAGACACCCCCACCTCAACGAGTGTCTTGGATATGACACTAAACAATCTAATGGTGAGGTTCCAGTGATGCTGGAGCTTTGGGGAATGTGGAATATCCCTTTATTGCTATCGTTCCCTGGTCCACTCTGGCCCAGAATGGTAGGGGCCCTATCTATGGGTTGAATAGAACTAACTGGATACTAATGCTAAACTGAATTCTTTGAATTAGAACTGTTTGACTAAACTGAATAGCTTGAAATAGAAATGTTTTGACAATTAAACTGTATGCTTATGCTAAACTGAATTGTTTGAAATGGAACTGTTTTTGACAATGAAACTGTACTTGCATTAAACTGAATTGTTTTACATAGAACTGTTTGACATTTAACTGTGTGTAAACAAAATTAGCTGAATTAGAATTGTTTGACTAAACTGAATAGTTTGAAATAGAAATGTTTTTGACAATTAAACTGTGTACTCATGCTAAACTGAATTGTTTAAAATAGAACTATTTGTGTAAAAATGGATTTAGCGTTAAATAACCTACAAAAGTTGATATGCCATAAAAACCAACCAACACCTCCACCACAGTCATGATGTGACGTAAGGTTAGTTTTTAAACTGAGTAAAGCAGGTTTTGAATTCATTTTTTTCCTGCTAGACTGGTTGCCTAACCAAGGCTAAAGAACCCAATTTGCCTTACTGTTTACCGATAGCCCAGTAGCCTGGGGCTATAGAATACACCAAATGCATCTTTGCAGAGGAATAAGACCCCACCATTGAGTGTCCTGAATATAACACAAAAACATCTGATGGTGAGGCTCCAGCCTGGGAGTTTTGGGGAATGTGGAGTACCTCTTCATTGCCATTGCTCCTAGGTCCCCTCTGACATGGAGTGGTAGTACCTGATAGTCCTATCTATGGGTCAAATAGAACAAACTGTGTAAACTAATGACTGATGTTAAATTGTGTCTGTTATATAGCAATACTTGAAGACATTTAACTGTGAGCAAAAAAGAGTTCTGACTTGATTAAAAATGTTATCTACAAAATGTGTTTACAAATTATATATAAGAAAAACTTCACTTCCTTGGTATCATTATAAATTTACTTCTGGTTGTGAAACCATCATCAGATGTAGACGAAAGAAAGCTTTTATTTGGGTGTTCTTATATTGCTTCAGCTGAGAATGGCATTTGAAAAAATTCCTTGTTTTTATTTTTTTTAATTAAAATAGTTTTTTTCATGGTGCGATAGACAACAACTATGGAAGGCAGTAATTACTGGGGATATGGTTACAAAACTCAGCATTCCTATCCGAGGTCGTGGTTAATCACCTGAAGAAGGCCAGAGGTGAAATTTGGCCGAAACGTAGTGAGAAGAAACAACAAAAAAAACAAAAAAAAAAAATTACGAAGATGAGGACAAAAAAGTCTGCAATAAATAAAAATTAATTCTCAGTTTTTTTTCCTCTTTGGAGTATATAAAAGTGTGTATGTATATATATATATATATATATATATATATATATATATGATTTGACATTAAATAACCTACAATGGTTGATATGCCATGAAATCAAACTGTTTATTCATAGCAGGAGGGAGAACAGATTAATTCATGCTTTTCTTAACAGCATTAATGTGAAGTGAAATGCAAATAGTCTAGTCCAGAACTTGAACTTAGGTCAACAATTTCATTTGCTATGATAGTAATTGTTATACTAAGTTTGGTTCCTTCATAGTCTTTAAAATGCTGTAACCTGTTATTTAACAGCCTGTAAAGTAGTTAAATGACAAATAACAACATTTTACATTTTCAGCTATTTTTTGAACCAGGAGCCCAAGATGAAAGGACTTAGTCATAGGAGGCTTTTGGCTTCTAAGGGGTAGAGAAAAAAGCATTGACTTTTTAAAACCACAAACTATTTGGTTGGCCATTAACAGTATAAAAAATGTCAATTATTTCCTGCTATGACATGAATATATAGCTCAGGTCTAGTGATAGCCATCATATCAAACTGCACACTTCCATTGCACTTAATGGAGGTAGTGTGAACTTTAGTTCCTGATGTCTCAGGCATCCCAAAGAGAAGAGGGAGTGTTAAGGCAGCTGAGCAATTTCTGTCTTGACATTAAATGTAACTTTCTAGCCTCATTTCACTCTCATGGGAAAATGAATTATTCATTTAATAGCTTCAAAGAGGAGGGAAAAAATGGCCAGAAATATTGAGATATTAGTAGAAATTATTTTTTTATGACTTTGGATTTTCTGTTTTTTTACATTTGGTACAATTATGAAATGGGGGAAAAAGAAGAGTATTTTGTTTGAAGAGATAACTTTTAAACATTGACTACCCTACTCCCTTAATTACATTATATATTGACATTGATCTCATTGCATTTGACACAACTCTTAAAAGGAGATGAAAAAAGAAGCTCTAACATCTTTTTATAGAATATCACCTGTCTGACTTTTGTCTTTATGTTGTTTGCATGATTTGTGTTGTTTTTCCTCAAAATACTAACAATTCTGAAATCTCTATCCAACTATCTGTGTTTTGTTAGTCAATGAACGTGTGCGTGCATGTGTGTTTGTATGACAATGAATATGGGATTTGAAAACAAATGAATTAAGTGATATTAAACTATATTTTTCACTCTAGCTCATGTAGAATTAAGATTAATGGTCAGGTTTTTTGTTTTTGTCAACCTGACTAAATAAGAAAAAAAAAGACTTGATTAGTGTAAGCGACCAAGGGAGATAACTAAAATATTTTCTTTTTTGTAAAGAAAGTTTAACTCAAAACGCTTAAATGTAATTAAAATTACTTTTTCTTTCAATGTTCTCCAAAAGGAAGAATTTTGAAAATTTTCTATTTTGGGTTACTCATTTACTCTTGAACACTAAAACAAAATTTGAATGAATTCAAATTGCTTAACTGCACTAGAAATTATGTTTCAAACTGCTTTAAAAAAATGAGCAGGTACTTCACTTTGATCTTATTTTGGTTGAATTAAAAATTGGTGTTTTATTCTTTTAGACACCATACATAGTCATAAATAAAAGAAGCTAAAATATTATATGATGTGGAATTAGTAATCATCTACACTTATATTATACTAAATGTGTATATATACATTTGCGTGTGTGTGTGTGTGTGTATGTATGTATATATATATAGATATACACACACACACACACTGCTGGTAAAATCATAAAGCTAATGTGAAAATAAAGAAAAATATACCATTTTTTGTGTGTTGTTAGCCAACAGTGGGTGTGTATGTATGTATTTTTTTTGTGTGTGTGTGTATATATATATATATATATATATATATATATATATATATATATATTTTCAACTCATAGCACTATAGATTTTCTGTCTAGAACATCATCATTTCAGCACGATGGAAACATGCAAAGCTTTGTGTAGCAATCACAAATTCACCAGTCTTTAAAAAAAGAAGCAAATGCTCTGTGTGTATCAGTCCAAACTATGATCATAACTGATAAAAAAAAAGAATATAGAAAGAAATTAGCTAGATGGAGCTACCATTGCCACTTGCCCAAGATCCCTTGCATCATGCAGGTGACCTTTTAAAATATAGGAGATATTTTTGCTGCATCATATATATAGGCAAAGAAAAATTTCAGTAATTACAATATTATGGTTTCATGCAGAAAGGGTCTGAAAATTGCTTCTGAATGAAACTTTAAGAACATGTTATTGAAATTGATTACTTAATTTTTTCTTAGTATTTCATACAATTCTATTTTTAAGCATTGAGCTCAGGTTTTGAATATCTTGCACTTGTACATTCATATATATATATATATATATATATATATACCTTAAGAAAAACAACGAAACCGGTCACATAGGATTATAAATTCATTTCCATCCTGTTACGCATTTTTGAAATTTCAAAAAACATGGAAAAAAATTAACAGGAAACCCCAAAAAACAATCGGTCACATTAGGATAAATGTGGCTGATTGTTGGTTTTTTAAAAAAATTATTTGCTCTGTGTATTTTATTTACATTGAGCTCTTTACCAGGATTATTTAAATCTAATATTCTATTTTTGAATATTTTATTTGTCCTGATTGGAATTATTCCCTACACTGGATTTACTGGATTGAATAATATCTTTTATTTATATATATATATATATATATATATATATATATATATACACACACACACACACAGAGGGTACGATGAGCCAGTTGTTGTCCAAATTACACAAAAATGAAAATAACCCTGACATCTCACTTAGATATATTTACCAAAATTATATGAAATTTTTTTGAAATACTATAGATTAAATTTATTTAAAGAAATTGTCATTGACCTCAACCATGGCCTCCAGACATCTTTGGAATCTCCTGCAAGCTTTTTGGACAGTTTTCTTGTTTAAATTGGTAAATACAACTGTTATCTTTGTCTTCAGTTCATCTTTAGTGTTACCGTTTTATTGGTCTCATGCTCAACTGCGCCCCACTCCCAATAATCAAGAGGATTGCAATCTGAAGAATTAGGCAGCTCGATATTTTGGGGTGATGTGATAGCACAGATTTTCTGACAGCTAAGATTGGATTCTCCTGCTTGTAAGGAATGGTGCAGTCTTTTAGCAGCTACCCTCTCAATCCGAGGCAGCACTGCCTCCTCCAGGCATTTTATGTCAGCTTCCATGTTGAGTCTGAGGCCATGTGAAAAGATGAATAGAAGCATAATGTCACCACCACTAGTGACCTTCCCAAACACCATGATGTGGACTGGGTGTTTGGATTTCATTAATATTGGTACATCTTGTGAGAACAGAGAAAGCCAACAGCTGTTCTGTGAGTTCATGATCTGATCCTGGCAGAAATTTTTCTCATCTGAGAAAAACCAAAGTATATTCACTTGGAGGACATGCTTGAGTTTGTTCCAAAGCTTTGCAGTGCATTCTTTTCTCTTGTTTTTCATGGTCTCTGATAAAAATTGTCACTTTCTTGTATGAGGAATACCAAATGTCTTCATGCACTATCTGCCTGATAAGAAACTCAGACATTCCCATGTTTCTGGCTATGGATCCGATTGACTTGCTGGGATTGTTTTCAATCATGGCCTGTATCCCAGGAAGAAATTCTTGAGTTCTTTTCTTATCAGAATGATCAGACAGCTTTTGAGCTGTCATTCCTTCATAATCCTCTATACTGTCCTCATAATGATACACAAACACTCTGGGGCTTCTGGCGTGAATGCCAAGTAGTATACAACATGTAATTTTCAAATTTCTGGAGGAGTGAATTGCATTATGATGCTGCTTTCCTCATAAACAATAACCAATTGTCTTTAGTTTGCTGCGCAGTAGATAAAATCTGAAACGAACTAAGTGCATGCACAAAATAACTTAAAATGATTACAATTTACCCATCATACCCTCTGTGTATGTATATATATATATATATATATATATATATATATATATATATATATATTGTCATCCACAGACACTGTTTTGTTGTATCACAACTCTTCAGTGTGGCTAGACATGTAGGACACTTGAAGCTGGGATCGAAACCTGCCAAACTTTGTTAGACTTAATATCATACTGCTCAGCCAACAAGCGACCACGTCAGCTCGGGAATTATAAGGGATTAAGTAGTAGCTTTCATTTGTTTACATTTATACCTTTTATATATATATATATATATATATGTATACACACACACACACACACCCAGAATTAAAATTAAGACACTCGCTATTAGTAAAATCAGTAAAATGATGTATGTTCAATATATGAAAGTTATACTCTTATAACAAAAGTAGCTAACAAATATCTCAATATTAAGAAATAAATCTAATTCAAAACTGATTTTCATGCTCTTAACTGTTAAGTTAGTTTCAAGAAACTCACTAGGTGATTGAAGTTGTAAAACTAGGTTGTGAAGTAATCTTATACCCACTCATATGCATACACATGTAATGTAATAGTAGGACAGCTATGTTACCTAGCTTCAGTGTCATTACATAAAGCAGGTATGGTGAGATGACCTGGTGATGACCTCCATGTTGTTGGGTGTAAAGTAAAGGAAGTGCAAATATCATTGAAAAATCCTAAGTTGTAAAGTAAATAAGATGTCCAGCAGTCAGTAAACAGAGTGCATATGATCACCAGAGTTAAGCAGCAATAATCTTGTTCAATATTTAGATAGGTGACCACTTAAGCAATAGCAACTACTGTAAGAAACTGGAGGCTTTTGTGCCATATGTAAATAAAACTCAGTAAAATAAAATGGTTATCCAAACAGAGAGGTGAAGTGATATGTTAAATTTGTATCATCTATAATTGTTTTTAGGTTTTTAAAAGGCAACCAAATCATACAACTGATTTTATATATATAAAACAGTGTTGGTTGTTACTAAATAACTTGGTGAGTTTGTGGTGAACCAAGTGCAATATAATATATGGAAAGTGCTCAATATCTAGGATCGAGCTATTGATTATTATTGTTATTATTATTATATATATCCTTGGACATTATTGCAATACACAACTATACTTGTGTATTTGTCTGTGTTGTCATGTGACCAGGGGAGAATTTGATATTTAACTTTACAAATGCATTCACTGACCAGGTGAGTGACCAACAATTGTTTTAAAAATTTCTAGGTCAGATTAATTATATTTATAACTCTAAATCATCAGCTCTTTTCAATAAATTCTTACAAGCAATGATTAAATTCCGATTTTGATCCCTATTTACCTGTGATAAATTTATCACAATAAATTAACCAGACACAATTTTAGAATGACCTCATTCACTAAAATCATAAATGTTAATCTTCTATATTATATGTGTTCTTTAATTTATTTCGACATTTGATGTGAGTTACTTTGAACTAATATCCTCATCATTTCTAAAATATAAAGGATTATTTCTGCTCATCTTTAGTTCTGTATTGTTTTGTTGTTTTTCTTACGTGGGAATCTGATGTCTATGTACAGAATCATTCCTGGTATGTGTGTGTGCATGTTTGGAAGCTATTGTCTAATCTGATGAATTAGACATCTCAAGAGGCTTAAAAAGAAAATATGGAATGAAATTGTTTAACTTCTCCCATACCACCGGTTCTTGAAAAGTTTTAAAGAAAAAAAATTACTTTAATTTCTCCCATAATTCAGCATGAATTTTACATTTACTTTTTTTCTTTTCATTTGTGATTTCTTTTTATTTTCTCCTCAGCTGAAGAAAAAGCTGCCATGCCTGACAGAGAATCAAGGTAGGTTGAGATGCCTTCTGTAACAATTTCTTTTCTTTGGAAACTTTCACTCCAAGTGCTGTGACACAACTGGGATACTTATTACTTGTTACCCTCTCCTCACTCTCTTTTTATTCAGTACCTCCCCTGTCTTTCTTATACTTTCTCCCTATCTCTTCTTCCCAAATTTGCTTCTGTTAATGTTTATATTCTCTTATTTGGTGACCAAGATATTTGTCTATTCTCTGTCAGGGTTCAAATCCTGGTAAAAAGCCAAGATTTTGAATGTTTTATTTTTTTATTCTTTTAAATCAAGACAATCCTCTTACCTTCCTCTCTGGTACCCATTTCCTCTCCTTTGGCTTTGTACCTGACACTAAGCTAAACTTAGGAAAAATCTACATGTCTTTTTCTTTAGAATGATAATGTCTTTAAGTCCCTCTCTTTTCATGATTACTAACATCTCTCTTGGTTTTATTTTCTTTTTTTCTGTGTGTCACTTGAAGCCTCTGCTACAGAACGTAAAAGCTTTTCAGTTTGTGACTCGATTTGTTTCCCTTCCTTTTTATCCAGGAACAGTTTTCAGATGAAACCACGGGGCTCTTCGAAAGGAGGTAGAAGGAAACGGGATTCCTCCCTGAAGGAAAAGGCTGATGCTCCGGAGAAGCAAGCCATGACAGGTACAGTCATATGACAGAAGTGGCTATGGCATCAGCAACACTACAACGACAACAGCAGTAGCAGCAACAGTTCTTTCTCTTTTTCAATTCTTCCCACTCCCATCATCTCTCTTTCTCTCTCTCTCTCTTCTCAATTTAAATACCAATTTGACCTCAATTCAAGGGCAGACTACTCTAATTCAAATTTACTTTAGAAAGGTTGAAGTTAACTTTCATGAATTCAAATTATATGTTTAATGTTTGTATCGTGATAAAAAAAAAATCTTAATTTCTTTTTTTCTGAGTTGATTAAAAATAACTATGAGAATAAAATGAGTAATAATCTCGAATAGTGTAGATTTTATCTTAAATTCTATTCATTTTGGTTTTATTCTTTGGTAGATATTGGTTTCATTTAGGCTACAAATAGAAGCATCAGAGATATATAGAATGTGTTGAAAATATTTAGTATCAGACAGATTATTTAAAATATTCTAATCTTTTAGAATGTAGTTATTTTGTTATTTTAAACTTAAAGATGTTTAATCATTAAATTCATTCAAATAGATTCTAAGAATAAAATTTTAAAAGTAGTTCTTATATTGTCATCTGATGAAATGATTTTCACTGGACAAAAAGTAAATTATCTTTTTAAAAGCAAATGTTGCACATCAACTTGGGTTAAAAAAAAAAAAAAAAAAAAATCAAATACTGAAAGAAACTCATGTTTTTAAGGGTGGAAAATAATTATGACAAACGACTTAAACAAAAGCTAAGGGAGACAACTCTTTGGATCTTTTTACTCAAATTCTAATGTTTAATACGGCCATTTAATTTCCTTTAAAATTTAAGGAC
>OY757915.1:103542621-103697621 GCA_963585895.1 Sepioteuthis lessoniana
TCGCCAAGTCCATTTCTAACAATAACCATTATGGTAAGTGTGCCTCTTATTGGAAGTGTGTGTGTGTGTGTGTGTTATGTCAAACATAAAGGTCTGAATAAAAGATTTGTGGAGATCCTCTTAGCAGTAGATAATGAGGAACCCGCTTAGACTAACTCACTTGTGAAGGTTTGCTAGTCTAGCTTGCTAACCATTACACCACCTGAGATATCCAAAGAAAATGAAGGGATTTTGGTAAATTTTCAGCAAGCTTGAATAATACTTAATGGTTAAATCCATTTTGGCAAGCAGGGAGACAAGCTTGCTGCTTCTTGGACCACACCCATCAAGTTTTCGGAGGGTAAATAAAGATAACAGTGTGTATGGCTGATATTGTTGGAAGGAACTGAACCTGTTGTTATATTTTATCACTTCTGTTTGCCACCGTTTTTAGAATGGGATTTTATTTCCTTTTTGATTGTATAGAAGGTTACAAAATGGATTGACCCAAAAATTTAATTTAAAAACCCTGAAAAGACGATTTAAAGTCTGGACAAGTCTTCGAATAGTGATGGATCTCATCAGAAATTGTTATGCCCTGTTGTTTGGGCATAAAATATACTGACTGTATCTGCTGCAGAAAGAGAAGAACCTCCACTTTAATAAAGAGGGCTTTGAGTATGATGCTAATGGTGTAATGGTTATCGTCATAGGAAATGGATACAGCGACACGAGTTCAAATCCTGGACGACACTGATTGCATTTCACATAGCACTAATACCCTTGGGAAAGGTATGAATCCAATTATTCTCCCTCCAGCTATGGGTAAATAGTAGGATAGACTGGGTTCTTCAGGCTTAGTGAGGCAACTAGTCTAGGAGAAGGAAAACTCTGAATTCAAACCTGTTAAACTCCGCTTAAAAATTGACCTTGTGTCATATCCTGCCCTAGCGGAGGGGTTGGTAAATATGCTAAACTGCATCTGATCGTGAGTATGGAGTACGTCTTCATTGCCATTACTCTCGGGTTCTCTCTAACCAGGAGTTAGGATCAAATAGATTGGTTTAAGAATTACTTGTATTTGATAAGACTATTTACAAAGAAAACAAAAATCTCTACTGTGGAGGCATTTGTGGTCTAATGGATACAGTTGTAGGAAATGGACATAGCAACATGGGTTCAAATCCCCGACAAAGCTGATAGGCTTTCACATAGTGCTAATACCCTTGGAAAAAAGGTATGAATCCAACTATCCTCCCTTTCTCAGCTATGGGTAAATAATAGGACATACTGGGCTATTTAACATTTGTATGACAACCAGTCTAGGAGAAAGAAAATTCTAAATTCAAACCTGTTAAACTCCACTTTAAAAAATGACATGCCATTAAAATTATAGGAGACCCCCCCTACCATTTAGAAATTTGACACATTCTATTAAATTCTGATCTAGTGGATGGTTTTCTTTAGAAACGTATCAATTGAATGCAAATGTTATTTGATAACTGATAAAACCCATGTTTGGAGGATGAAAAACAGCTTTCGTAGATTTCAGATACTAAGTTACTGTATCCCAATTGCACATTAGTCGCACAGAACTTATGCACTTCATTATACACAAACAAGATGAACAACTGCAGTCAAACACTCTACACTGTTAAACATTTTCACATGGAATGCAGAGATTTAGGATTTATTAGACTTTTTCCAATGCAAACAATATGAAGGATCTAATATTTGTAGATGTTGACATGGATGACATTTTGTTTATCTTGAGAGAAATAAAAATCATACCAAAGATTATGAACATTATCAGTATCAAACCAAATAATTGATAAAAAATATATCTCAGAGCGTTTTGATTTATTGTCAAAATAAGATTTTTAAGAAAAAACGAAAACCAAAAATAAACTCTTGAGAAACAATTACACAAAAATATAAACATACAAGCATAAACCCAAACTGGTTGACATGCCATCAATGTTAGTTAAGCAAATATAATTCTTCTGACATTTTTTTTTATCACATGCCGCTATAACTAAGTTTGACTCAATATTTAAAAAAAAAAATTATTCTTTTATGGTTATTGTTATTCTAAGTTTTTATTATTTGATTCCTATTGTCATATAAAATTAAAATAAGAGTAATGACAATGGACTTGAAAAATTGACACATTTTGATAAAATCTAATTAAATCATTATGAAGAATTTAATTAATTTTCATAAAAAAGGAATTGGAGAAAAATATAAGAATTTTATTTGATTTTTATTAAGTGAATTTTTTAAATGAAAGTTTTTGTTCTGAAAATTTTACATATGTAAACACATTTCAAGACTAACTTATATATATATAGACACACACACACTTGATAATAATTTCTTGTTTTCTTATAATTTTTGAGGAAAACATCAGTTGATAAATAATGGCAATTCAATTTCTTTGCAATATCATAAAGTGACAGTCCATAATCATACCACAATTTGACCTTTTTCAAACTTGAACAACTGCTTATTTGTCATTAGTAAAAGACTAATCACAAATTAAAATTTTCTTTTCCTTGATTTGATATCTTAAGAAATTTCCTATTTTTTGATATTTCGGACATTTTTCTCTTTAGTTACAACAAAGGGAAGTTTAACAACAATAATCAAGGAAAATAATCACTTCCTATGTGTGTTCAAGTTTCATTAAAATTTGTGGTAATTATAAGAAATGGTTCAGTTTTTTTTCAAAGTCAAGTTTAATTTTGTCTGATGCTGCACATAAAAAATGTAAATGTATACAATTCTCTAGCCTTTTAAGTATAGAATAACCCGAGAAAGATTATCATAACGTTAATATTAACTTTTTTTTCAATTCTTTTTATAAAATTGAAAATTATGATGGAGTTGATTCTTGTGAATGAATGTCAACTTTTGACAAGTGAGAAAGTTGTACTTAAAAAATGATAAACTATATTAATTCATCTTTTAAAGACTAGAAAACTTTTTTCCTTGTTATGAATTAAGAAAAAAATCTTTGTTGTTCTTTACTCTTTTTCTTTTTTCTATAACTCCTCCTCCCTTAAACAAAAACAAATTAACTTTTGTTGCTGGCCTGCCTCTCTGTCATCAAAATTCTTTTAATATATATTTTCAACATTTTTTTCTTTCACTGTCTTTTTGTCTCCCTTACACTCTAGTTTTTTCTGCAATTGTTGCATGTTCACAATGCAATCTGGATTATCCTACTAAATGTCTACATCTTTGTGGTAAATCTGCATCTTTCCTTTTTAATTTTTTTTTTCTTTTGCCTCCATCTCCCCTTCACTCTTAACCCTAAAATATCTCCTACCCCACCTTTTTAAACAGTAACAAAATTATTTGGTGACATGCATCTCTAAATAAAAAAAGTGAGATAAATAGCAAATTGTTTACATGTTGTCTGCAGCAGTTAAAGATCCCTGATTTGACTGCACTTTTCCATCAGTCATTGTGACATGCTATTGACAAGACCTTTTCTGATGGGACAATATGGGTAAATTTATACTTTTTCTAATAGCATTTGTACAAAATGAATATGTAGCCTCAGACAATTCTATTCATTTTTTTTTCCCAAAAAAACAATCCCCCCCATGACCTATAAAATTATTTGATTACAACAGATCAATCTTTCTTTGTACTGTCAAATGATTGGTGGCATTATTTTAAAAAGTCAATTTTAAAATTTGATTTTTTTTTCCTAAGGTAGAAATGAGAATCCAGTAAAATATACTTTGCCGGATCCTAAACAAACATCCTATTTTTGTAGGATCCCTCTGTTGGTGCAAAGATCCAGATTTTTAGAAAATTCTAAAAAAAATAACTTTTACCTGAACTTTCTTTGGCTTGGTCAATTTTTCCGATTTCTGAAAGAATTGTGCAGAAATAGTGGCTATTACTTATTATTCAATAATATCAGATCTAAAAAGGTGTAATGGGTATCGTCATGGAAAGTAAACTTGGCTGTTTGCATTTTATGTAATGCTAATATTCTTAGGAAAATTATGGATCCAATTATTTCTCTTCCAGCTTTGGTGAGTCAGCTGGGGTGGCAGAATACACCAATTGCATCTCTGCAAAGGTGTAAGACCCCCTCTCTTGATGAGTGTCTTAGATATTGACATTAAACCATCTGATAGTGAGGCTACAGCCTTGAAAATTTGGAGAATGTGGAGTATCCCTTCATTGCTATTGCACCCAGGTCCACTTTGACCCGATGTGGTAGCTCCTAATAGGGTCCTATATATGGGTCAAATAAAACAAACTGTGGAAACGTGACTGATGTTAAATTGTAACTGTTATATAGCAATACTTGAAACCATTTAACTGTGTGCAAAAAAGAATTCAGGCTCATTTACGAACATTATCTACAAAATGAGTTTTGAAATACACACACACACACACACACACACACATATATATATATATATATATATATATATATATATATATAAATAAGAGGATTTGGCATTAAATAACCTACAATGGTTGATATGCCATAAAACTAAACCAAACCTCCTGCAGTTATGGGTAAACAATAAAGCAGACATATATATAGCCTTGATATGCCAACCAGTCTAGGAGAAGAGTAACTGACTTTAAAACAGCTGTAGACCTGGAGAGGGATGGGCTTCTCTTGGGTATTCCTGTCCAAGACATGCTACATAAATTGCAACCCCATGATCAAATCAGTGAACAAAAGAAATCAGGTCTGAAGATGAAATTTTGCTCGTACAAGCAAACTTTCAACCCCACCTTAGAATTGGAATTAGTTTACAAAAATATTTTCAGGAGTTAAATTCTTATTTGTGGATGAAGGTGGGCGTTTGTTGTCATCTAAAAGTTTCAGACCCCTTTTATCCATAAATCATGCCTTTTATCTTTTTATTTATTTATTTATTATATAGACTTAGAATTCCTGCCAAATGTTTCTCACTTTATCCTCTCTGAATCATCATTTCAACTTTCTCAAATCATGTTCATTACTGTTATGAATAATGTTTACTTTTCACCCCAACTTCTGGTTGTCCATAATGATCTGCCTTTCTTTCTTCTAGGCTATCGGGATGATCCTGAAGCATGTAAGTTATTGCTGCCCCAAATCACATGCGCACTTCTCTCTCTCTGTGGTAGCAGATGACAGCCTCTAACCTCTCTCTCACCCTAACTCTCTGCTCTTTCTCTTTTTTTTTTTTTTTTTTTTTTGCCAAATTATTAATATCTTAAAAGTTAAAAGTTCTTTCCTTCTTATCCACAGTTAGCTGATTGTCTTTTCTTCTCTAACTTAACCCTGACCTCTGACCCTGCCATGAAGTAATCAATTTCTTTTTGCCCAAAATAACTTTCTTGCTCTTTTTGAATAGTAAAAAGGTTTAAAGATCAGAGAGCATTGCACTCAATTGCTGCATGGATTTATTATTATTATTATTATTAACAATCTTATTAACCATAATTCACTTTAAGCAATTTAAACATTTCTTTTTCTCTTCACCAGAATATTGGCATTGAAATTGCATGTTTCATGAAAGAAATTGCTTCTAAGAATAGAAGTGTTTTTTTTTTTTTTTTTTTTTTTTTTTAAGTTTATTTTTTATTTTGCCATTTCTTTATTAGGTTGCACATATGAGGCACAGAATTTTGAATTTAAAATTTTTTGTTTTTTTCTGTTCCTACTTTTTTCTCTTTTCTCCAAAAGGGAAAATTTCTTTTTAGTTCAGGTGAAAAGTATGGTAAGTATAAGCTGAAAATTTTAGGCCTTATTTTTCCAATATGTGAAGTTTTAGTAAACATGCCAAACTTTGGTGTTATATAGCTGTGATGAAGGAAGAAACCACAACACTTCTTTTGCTCAGTCGGCTGGGTCTGTAGAATACACCGACTGCACCTCTGCAGAGGGGTAAGACTTCCCCCCGCCCAATGAGTGTCCTGGATATGACACTAAACAATCTGATGATGAGGTTCCAGTGATGCTGGAGCTTTGGGAAATGCGGAGCACCCCTTCATTGCCATTGCTCCCAGGTCCACTCTGGCCCGGCATAGTAGCATCTGATAGGGCCCTATCTATGGGTTAAATAGAACTAATGGCATACTTATGCTAAACTGAATTGTTTGAGTAAACTGAATAGCTTGAAATAGAAATTTTTTGAAAATTAAACTGTACTTACATTTAAACTGCGTGCTTATGCTAAACTGAATTATTTGACATTGAAAGTGTACTTACACTAAACTGAATTGTTATATATAACTGCTTGAATAGTTTGAAATAGAAATGTTTTTGACAATTAAACTGTACTTACATTTAAACTGCGTGCTTATGCTAAACTGAATTGTTTAAAATAGAACTATTTTCATAAAAATGGATTTGGCGTTAAATAATCTACAAAGGTTGATATGCCATAAAACCTAAACAACCAAACCAAAGAACACTTCTTTATAAAAAACAATAATGCTCTTGCACTTTATTCTTGAAAGGGGTTAAACTTCTGTAGGTGTGTGAGAGAGACAGACGGAGACAGGGAGGTGAAGACTGACTGCTATACTGACTCATAACTTCTTAGCCGCTTTGTGTTATATTCAAGGCCTTGTGTCTTTTCTTCCGACGAGATGTACTCAACCAGTCCTCACCAGGAGGTCGCTTGGCCCCCTGCGACCACGGTTCTCTATCTGCCGACTCTACTGACTGCTGCAAGCTGGCACTGACAGACTGTGATGTGGGCATCTGCATATATCATAACCTCCACCATTTCCGTTCAACCACATGACTGCTTCTGCTTATTTACACAGGTGTGTCCTGTTCAGAGAAATCTGATTGATGGCATGGTCAAGGGTCACTATGCAACATTGGCCCATTTACCTAAACTTTTCTTGTTCCTCCAATGATGACTGCATTAGAAAAATAAGGCCTTAAATAATTTGGCTTTGGGTTACCACACCTTTCCTCTTGGTTTGTGTTTTTTGATCAATAGCTTTTTAGTTATTTACATCTTATCAGTTTGTCAGATTTAACCAGTTTAAACCTGTTTTATAAATTTGTGCATCTCCTTTGCCAAAATATTTCAAACCAGCTTTCATGAACTGAAATACTGTGCACACATTTTGAAATTTTGTTGGTTGATTTTTATAAGAAACAAAAATATTCTTAAGATTTTGAAGTCTATATTATAATTATTTGATTTTTAGCAAAAATGTCACATGTTAGATTTTTCTTTGTGCAACGTTGTTAAAACACTGTAAATTGGGCTAGAAATTGCTTTATTCTGGTTCTCAAATTAATTATAATAGTGTGTGTGGGGGGAGGTCGGCATTTGTACTCATCCCTAGTATTGATTTCTCAAGGGAGATAACTATGGAATGTTAATAATAGAATACTTATTTCTTTTTATTTGCAGTTAAATATAAATTGTATAAATAGGTATTGAGCTTAAGTAATTTAAAAAAATTCTAGAAAAACCAGAATGTCAATCTCTTGTATAACAGAAATATTGTATCTTAACATTACACAATTGGCCCAAAAGTATAATAACTTACTTATTACTAGTAAGTGGTCATTGTTTTCAAGGCTGACAATAGAAGTAACAACTTTTCACTGCTTTTACCTTGGTAGGTAAGTTAGTTATGGGGGAGTGATTTTCTAAAAAGTTTTACATTCTTCATCAATCATAATGGCATACCATTGGTGTAGTCTTCTGTGAAGATATCTTGAGGCAGGAAAGTATTGTGGATTTATGCCTTTTCCCAAGGCTTTCAGGTAAAATGAAAATCGACAGCTTCAGTTAAAATTCAGACTTGATTTCTGTTTACCTTATTGAGAATTACTTATTTGTAGTCACCAGAAATAAAGGCTGTTTGATGATGATAAAGATTTAAATACAAATGTTGGATCAAAGGAAAACATTTTAAAAATAAAGTTTCTATCTTTTTGTCAATTATTTTTTGGCTGCAATAACAATCTTTGGTTGTTATTGCAGAAGAAATCAAATCTCATGCAAAATTAAAATTACATTTTTAACTTGCCCATCAGTTTTTGTTTTTTTTAGTTTTTCCTTTCTTTAACTATTAAAATGTTGACAGCTGATTGCAGATATATAATTTGGTTGAGGGGGTAGTGAGGACTTAAATGTAACTGTTGAGGTGATGCTTGTGGATCTGGTGACTCAAGTTCAAATCCTGGTCAAAGCTATTTGCATTTCACATCGCACTAATACCCTTGGGAAAATGAATCCAGGTATTCTCTCTTCAGTTATAAGTAAATAGTAGGGTAGACTGATATGACAACTGGTTTAGGAGAAGGAAAACTGATTTGAAACCATTGGTACTTTGCTTAAAAAAATGATCTTGTGTCACATCTTGCTTGAAGTGGAGGGGTTGGGTAAATACATAGATATAACTGTTCAATAAAAAGATGAAGCAAATCACTGAAACTTGTTCTTATCTGGATGGTGAATGCAATTAGTACAGTTCTATATGTTAGTTATTTACATTACCACAGAAAATTTTCTTTATTGAACTATTCTCTGTCTGAATTTTTAAGGTAAGGGTTGATATATGTTATTTTGGTTGTGATTTTTCGGACTGTTATTTTTATCTTTGTGGTAAGTTGAAACCTGTTTTGGATGCTGTATCCTCCAGGCTTCCTCAGGTTGAATTATTTCTATGCCCAGATAAACAAGGGACACCTGAGGAAGGCTGGAGGATACAGCATCTGAAACGTGTTTGAACTTACTACAATAAAGACAAAGACAACAGTCGAAAAATCACAACCAAAATAATACATTGAACTATTCTATACAAACAACAATTATTTTTATGAAATTACTCATAGAATTAAGTGAATGAAGTCCGGAAATGATTTTAATTTTCTTATTGTGTGGACACAGATTCTCTCTTTTTCGTTAAGAATTTTACTGGTAAGATTCTTTCTTTAGATTGCCTCCCCCACTCCTCAGTCATTTAATGGGAAAATATTAGGGTTAATTTAAAAAAAAAAAAAAAAATTTCTGACATTATTTTGTAACAGTCAAGGCAGCATTTCTTTTTCAACAAAAGTACTGGCTTGGGATTTTAGTTTTCTGTAAAACTGGGTTTAGTTCTCAATTTTCAAAATAGATAATTCCCCAAAAATCTCTGATCAGCTCTTTCTTGCAGTTTTCGGGAGAATTTCAAATTATTTTTATTTTGCTTCTGTGTTTTGTTGTGTAAAATCAAGACAACACTCGTCTCCAATAGGTTGTAAGCACCACTACAAGACTTGAAATAATTTTTTTCCTTTGGGATTGTCTCCCTTGGATTATGACATTACATTTTCTTCTTTACTCTGCAGTTGACATTTTAAATAAGGAAAAAAAAAAAAAAAAAAAAATGGCGGGCCTGCATACCATTTTTTTGTTTTTCATCCTGGTCAGTGAAATTAGCAAGTTATATATGTGCTAAAAACTTTGGCCGATGAAAAGATTATTTTTATTCAACTTTTGTCTGAGATGCATACACACAGAATAACTGATGATTACCCCTCTCCACTCATAAGCATAGTGTGGTGGAGTTGTAATCTTTGTTTCTTGTCCTTGAAGAAAAAAAAAATCCATTGTAAATTCTTTTAAAAGTAATTTTAGAAATCAAAACTTGTTGACGGAATCCCTAGTAAAGAATTATCATTTTCTTTCGACCGTTGTAGTAGATAATCCAAGGGAGATAACTCTGAAGCACCTACGCTCTTTCGTTATAACTTGATTTGCTGACTATCTGGATAATGTGAGACCAAATGAACTTTCTCCCACTAATCCAGATAAAGTTTCGTACTTTTAAGACGTGTAACAAATGTATTGTATTACTTGAATTTTATGTCAAGGTTATGAGAATCGGTTAAAATTGTGTTGAATATTTTGTTGGCTCAGTTTACATCTTGACTAACTTTTAATTTTGGAAAACAGAAAATAACTGAGCTTCCCCACATTAAAGAGGTAACTTTATTTTTTACATTTTCAAAATATTTTGATGTTGAATTTTAATCCTATCCCTTAAAAAAAAAACAACAACAACAACCCCTGTTGATATATGAAATAATTTGTGGTTGAGTGATCAATGTTCTTCGTCATGCTCTTGTATCCTTAATATGTTGCTTGTAGGATTCAATTTTGTGGTTAATATTTAATTGTTGATGCCAAACCTTTTAGTTAAAAATAAGCTCAGTTTGTGTGCTCTACAGTAGGCATTAGTTCCATTTATTTGTTGATGTGTTGCATTATGAACACCTTGTGAAGAATATTGTAAATGCCATGTTAACCAATCTATTTAATTTCAGCTCCCCTCCCATTTCCTTTCCTGATTTAATTTTTATTGTCATCTCCCAGCAACTACACTAATTTACATTTTTTTTTAAATATTACCTTTTGTCATTTCAGGAGCAGCAACTGAGGCCTGATCTGCTGAAACCACCAGTTCCCTCCCCCTACCCTTTCAATAATAATAATAATAATAATGATGATGATGATACTTCTATTAAAAAAAAAAAAAAAACACTAATAGGAATGTGTAAATAATTGGAAGTCATTAAAATTGGTTCTCAACAAGACTTTGAAAGAAATTTTTTTTTCTCTTTTCATTTAGTAATTTGATTCATTACTCTTACTTTTTATGACAACTACTTACATCTTTTAATTATTACCATTTCTTTTTTTTTTTTTAATAGATAAAAAATTCATTGTCATCATTTTATACACATGGAAAAAAAACAAAAACTTTGAACATTCCTCCTCCTCCTCCCATTTACAGCTGCTGCTGCTTTGAAATGGTCAGTCTTTCTTTTGTGAGGAAGAAACAGATTCTGAGCAATGTTTAAAATCCTCTCTTGAAAAAGATGTTTACTTCTTCGTGGAAGATGACATTCTATATGTTTGCGATAAATTTGACTTTGGTACATTTTTGTATTTGCTTGCCTTACAAATCCTCTCGGGCAGTGCTTATTTTACTTTTTGCTTTCTCACCCTCCCACCTTTTTTTTTTTTTTTTTTAAATATTTTTTTATTATAAATCAAAAAAAAAAGTCAACTTTTTTTTTTTACTTCATGTTCTACATTTTGTGTCTCATATCTTTTGTTCCCCATTTTTCTTTTTCAGTTTTAAATCATTCAGTTTTTTTTACTACCTTAAAAATCAATAAATACTTAAACTGAATTATTTTTTAAAACTGTACAAATTTTTCTCCTTATCCCCTCCCCTTCTATGAGGGAATTGTGAGCAAATGTATTTGTAGTAAATGATTTTTTTTAGCTTTTTTTTTTCTTTGTTTTTCTTTGTAAAAGACAAATCAATTGTCAGCTTTTTGCTTATTTACATAATTTTTAATATAAAAAATTAAAAGGGGATGGAAAAAATTAATTCCATTTTTCTAATTATGAAATAGATGAATGCAAAACAAGGAATGGTTTGTAGCTTTTCATAACAATTAAGATTTCCTTTCATATCTGAAAGGATTAAAAGAAAAAAAAGGGGTGAATATTGATTCTGTCAGAAGAAATATGACAGGCTTTCACTGCCACCAAACACTGACTTTCCCCACCATCTTCCTCATCCTTAGAAGATGATTAATGAACAGAATAGTTTCAAGTTGAAATATTTTATTTGGTCACAAAATGTTGACTTAAAAAAAAATCGTTGTGAAGTGTTTGAGTGTTAGCCTTTTCCATTTGTTTGTCTTGTCATCGATACATTTAGTAAAACAATGAAAATCAAATGCTTGATTGCGAAGTTTTCTAAACGGTCATGGTGATATTTGTAAGAATTACCTCCCTTAAGCTCTAGTTGGGCTGGCGGAGAGGAAATTTTTTTTTTTTCTCATCACTCATTTTCTTAACATGGTTAATTTTAATGACTTGGTTTACCCAATCAAGTTGTTAAATATAATCTGAAGGAGGAAAGATAAGTTTAACAGCACAAATATATATTTCGTTATTTAGGAGTATCTCAGATTATATATTTAACAATTTGATAGGGTAAAAAAAAAAAATTCAATTGTCTGTTATAAATTTGTGAAATTCTGAGCTATTAGAGGGAGTGGTATATGCCCTAAAATACTTTTTACTTTTTTTTTCTTGTTTTTATTCCATACATAGACAGTTTCTCCAAAAAAAAATGTCTCATGACCATTTTTTTTTTTGCCTGTTTGAAATGAGCTAAAACAATTTAATCAAGATAAATTATTTTCTTACATTCCATTTTTTTCCCCCTTGTATGCAGGAAAAAAACCCACAAAAACCTTCCTTCTCCACTAGCCTTTTTTTTTTTTTGTGTTGTCTTGTTTCATTGTCCCCTTCTTAAAAGTCAGACATTTGCACATAAAGGACTTAGAGTTGAATGATTTAATGTTGACTTGAATCTCTTCTGTTCATAATGAAATAAAATTGCTATTTTATGTGTAAATATTAAATTTTGCTCTTCTTCCTCCAAAAGAAGCAACATTTTATTCTTACTAAGGTCTACAAAGATGTAGCTGTAATCTTTGTGCCTTCCTAGATCATTTCCTTGGCTTTTTAAATGTTACTAATTAAACAAATGAAATAAAGATTTTTTTTCCAAGAAAAAAAACAAAACAAACAAAAAAACGTTTCTGTTTTTATTATTGAATATTTTCTGTTGTGAACTCTAGACATCCACTCGGTTAAATATTTAAAGAATTTTTTTGTTTGAGTCTACATAACAAAATTTTTGGATATCGTGTGACATATCCAAAGCCACATATTGTAATGTTTAAAATCCATAAAATTTGTTGCATAATATTTGCCAAAAGGTATGTTACCTATTGTTTTATTTTTTTTAGTACAAACAAAAAATACAACCTAAGCTCTCAAATTCGAGGCTTTCATATAAATGAAAGGTTATTAGTAACAGATATGATGTAGCTGAAAATGTAGAGATTGCTGGGAGTAGGGCAAGTATTATTCAGTTAACTTTGAACACCTGCCATGATTTAAAAACAAAGAAACAACTGAGATTCCAGATATCTTGTTTTATTTTCAGTTGTACAGATGTCAGGTGGGTAGCATGGAGGATTTCTGAAATATACAAAACACACACAGGGCACAAACACATCTCCAATATGAAATTTTTTTGGCCCAAAACTGAAGAGTAAAGAAGCCAATAGACAATGACCAACTAATATCAGGGAAGAAGAAAGACTACAGATTTGAATAAGAAAGAAAGGCAACATTAATGTGGTTGATTAGGGCATACCCATCCTGTGCCTAAGACCGTAACCTGTCTTCAATGTGGGTACAAGTTAAACGGTCTCAGGGTAAGGGGGGGCGCCAGTCAGTTGAGCAGCTGCAGCAGAACATAGATAGACAAGGAAGTAGAGAAAACTGCATCCCCTCTCTCTCTCTCTGACACATGCATACACATTGTTACTTACAATAACATTTGTATAGTTTCCTCATCTTTGTCACAAAGGACTGTAGTAGATAGTGAATTTAAGCTTTTATTTAAAATTTAATGCCTCTTTATTTGGATTACTGAATCTCTTATAACTACTCTGCCACTTTGAGGAATGAGAATACAATTCCCTTATAGATTGACTAAAAGGGTTCTTTGTTCAACATTCCCAGAAGATAACCAAATGTGACATTACATCAGTAAAAGGCTGGAGAGTACAGCAGCCAAAATATTGAGGCAAAAAACAATGTAACCGTTTGGAACAAATCAACGTATTATAGTAATAGAAACTGACAAGCAAGCAAACATTTGTACATATTAGAAGTGGTAAAAGACAAAACTTGATAATGCTAAAATAATTTTCCTATAATAATTGATTTTTTTTTCTTTTAACTCCTGTCAAAGATTTATCTGAATGAAAAAGAAAAAAAGCTAAACCTATCTATAACCTTACTAATCAAGTTCTTAGGTTTTCATCTTTTCAAATAAATCCAGACAAGAAGTCCATAATGAATCTTTTCATTGCCTTCTCTGCAGACAAAGATATTACAGCTGAAAGAATTTACTTTGGAGGTCTTTTGTATTTTAAATTTAACCTTTTACATACCAGTCCAAAGTAATTCCCTCTCTTTCATCCATTGGGAGTGAAAAATCTATGGCAAAGATTGTCTACTGTACCTGTCTTCAATAAAACCATCATTTGAAGTATCATGTTTTTAATGTTATAGCATGCAAAGAATGCAGGGTATGGTTTTCAGCTTACACACCTAGATATGGAGGATGTATTTTACACTATGAACTTGGTAAGGGTTTTAATGAACATCACTAATCAAGCAAAGGAGATTGACACATATTCTAATCATTCCTGAACAACAAAAATGCAATTTTAAAAACTTTAAATATTACCCTTTTTCTATTTACATTAACTCTTTTTATAGCTTTGCTTTTTAAATGTGCTTCATATCAAGAAAATATTCCAGTTATTGATACAAATGTTTTGGGCATAGAAAAAATAACACCTGGAGTTAGAGGAAGGAAAAAAGATACCAGTTTGTTTGGAAGCATCCACCACCAACAGCAAAGAACTGCAAAGAGAAATAAATTAAAATATAAATGTGTATTTACTTCTTGCTGAAATTATGGCTGAAGTAAGCACTGACTATTCAGTATGCTCTGAATAAAAATAAGATCTGAAAAGTAATGTACAATTTTTAAGCAGTATTTTTGTGATGCTTTCTGCTGCTGGTAAACATTAGTGACTGCAAATCCTCTGGTAAACTTTTTAGTAATGATAAAGAATCTCCTGATTTATACTAACAGTAGATCCAATGGTAAATAGGTCCCAGATAACTTTGTAAAGAAAGTAGTAAATCCTCTGGTAAAATTCTAGTTCCATGGTAACTTTGAAATGATGGCTAGTCCAGTGTTTGATGGATTGTATACAGATCCCCATATAACTTTATGTTGGTAAGTATCCTATTCTCAAGATAAATAGGTGCTGTGGTAATTTTGTAGGTCCAGTTGTGGAAGAATAGTAAGTCCTGTAGTAAGCTTGTAATAAAAGTGAATAGATCCATTTGGTTGTAAATGAGTTCTATAGTAAGGTTTGCACTGACAGTAGGTAGATCCAATGGTAAGCAAGTCATAAATAGTTCCTGATTGTGTTTAGTTGTAGAGAAGTCCTGTGGTCACTTAAGTGGTAAGTTGTCCTCGAATTCATAGCCAGCTTAAATCCTGCTATTCTCTTATAGTAAATCCATTTTTAAAGTTAGGAAGAAAAAAAGAAAAAAAAACCTCATTCAAAAACAATCGGATTTTTTTTTTTTTTTTAAATAAAGAGTAAATTTCTCTATTACAAAACAAAAAATTGACAAAAATGAAATTCTTTTTCCAAAATAAGCAGATGTTAATATAATTAAGAAAAATAATCAATTTCAAGCATTATACACATATTTTCTGTTACTTTTATCATTCAGTGTGTGTGTGTGTTCAGAGCTGAAAAATCATGAGCAAAGAATATAATGTAAAGTTAAAATGGATGAGACAGACAATTCAAAGAAGTATTCTGTGGATGTATTATGTTTTAATTACCATGACTACCACTTATGTTGGCAGATCAAACTTTATTATTACAAGAGGAATTGCATTATGTATAAACTTAAAAGACTAATTAAGATACTAGGCAATAATAACATTTGAATATATAGTTATAAATAACTTTAAACTGAACATTAAATTTTAAGTATGATTAATAATAAAGAGATATTTACTGTTACATTCTGCACCTATGTTTGAATTTATCCAATCCACTTGGACAATTGCAATTGAAGCTAAGTAGGTGTCATGCAATTGCAATTGAAGCTAAGTAGGTGTCATGCAAATAGTTTTGTTCATAGCAAAGTTCAGGAAACTGAATCAATTGACAAACTAATATCAAAATAAAAAATTCAAGTCTAAAGTCTATCATCAAAGTACACCACCACCATCACCACCATCACCACCAGACTACTACTAAGCTGCTACTTAAAGCTTTGCTCAGGATTTGATAAAAAAAAAAGCAACAAGTTGTGTGTGTGTGTGTGTGTGTGTGTGTGTGTGTGTGTGTGTGCGCACAAATAAATTTGTTGATTACTTTGAAAGCTTTTCTTTCTGTTGTCAAATCAGTAAGAGAGAGATAAGCAAAGTGCACGATTCATTAAAGCTTAGTTTTATAAGCAATGCAAAAAAGGGGAAAAAAGTAAAGGAAACAAAAGAAACAGAATTGGTAAGTGTGGGGGTTGGAAAACAGCAGCATTAAGCAGATTGCAATAAGATATTAAAAAAAAGGGTGTGTGTGGAAAAGGGTAGGGCAAAATTTGTGCATGTGTATCACTAGGTAAGGCAAGATAGAACAAGACCAAACAAGACCCCCCCCCAAAAAAAAAACACAAAACAAAACTGGTGAATGCCAAGCAACAGACAGAAGCAATTCTGATGGAAAGAGGGAGGAAAGAAGGTTAGGATTGTATGTGTCCATTTCAATGATTTTTTTTCCTCAAAAGAGCCTGTTGATTTACTGAATCACCCAGACAATAATAAACCAAATGCTACTGGTCATGTTTATTCTATTCATTTGGTGGGTGCTTAAGTCCCATTAGAATTGAAAGCAAATCTAGTGAAACAGAGCAGGAGGAACACACAAGAAAACTAAACTCAATCTTAAAAAAGAAAAAATAAATAAAACAACTCCAAAATATCAAGAGAAATAAGAGAAAATGTGTTCACAAGGAAAACTAGACAATTAAAAAGGACAAAGAGCTCTTTATTGATAATGGCTTGCAGCAGTTCATTGTTCAATTAACAATGAGAACTAAACAGAAGGACAATTGATAAAAAATAAACTCTCCCTAGTTAGGTTTTTTTTCTATAGTTAGAAAAGTAAAAATTGTCTTGTCCTAGAGATAAGTTAGGTTTCAAAAGATGAAAGTTATCAAAATAGCCTAGATATATTCCATAGTTAGGGCAAGTATGCACTGGATTATTAGGAGACATGTTGCTCTATTGGACACTTATTATTGTCAGGGAATAGGAAAGAAAATTGCTTGATAGAAAATGTAATTCTTTACTAGCATTTGGAACAACAGTGATGATTTCATACAACATAGCTTGACAAAGATTTCTTTTTAGTTTTGTTCTTAAAAAAAAAAAAAAATCATAAAAACATTTTGCAAAATAATCCATCAAAAGTTTCATTGTTTCAATTCTTTGTGATCAGTTTCATTTAGTCATTTGCATTGGGGAAAAAAAACAAGACTGAGGCTATTTGTTGAGTCAAAATTGATAGCACAAGAGTCAGTATTCAATCTAAATACAATGTATGCATTTTAGTCATCAAATGATCTTAAGCAAAGGAAGGAGAAAGTAGATAAACATCAATAAGAATACATGGTATATTTTTTAAATTAGTGTTACTAAAAAAAAAAACAAAAAAAAAAACTATCAACTGGTACAAATGAAATCTCAAGTTAGGGTCCTAATTAACTAACAGCCAACATTTTTCTTTTTTAATTAAAAATTTTACTTTTTCTTTTTAATAACAGTAGAAATTTATCTTTTGCAAAAATTCACTACTTAAATAATAGGAAGAGATGATTTCTTTTTTTGTCTAAAAGCAACAGGTTAATAATAAATAAAGCAATAAAAAACTAAGTACTTGAAAGGGAAAGATTTAAATAGAAATATAGCCCCTCTCCTTATTAATCAAACAATAGTTCTTTTAAGATTTGATGTAGCATGTAAAAAGAGGTCAGATAATGTATAGGTGGGAGGAGGGTAGAGTTTACCTGAACGAAGACACTGAAATTGCATAAAACAATGGACCTGTTGCTGATCTAGACTGCACACCTGTCTGAAACAAATAGAAAATATATTAGTGACAAAAATAGTTAAGATAGTTGGAACACATGGACAGAACACAAGTAAACAGTGTAAGAAACTGAAGAATATATTACAGATCTCTCAATATAATTTGATTAAACTCTGTAGTACTTAACATTATTTACAAATCAATATCACGGTGTTTGATAAGTCAATAAATATATCAATAAGTACAAAACTCAGTAAAATATTTGGAGTGTATTTTCCTACTGAAAAACTTGTCTTTATCAACTCAATCCAGTCTGTTGAAAATGTATTCTGTATAAAATTTTTTACATAGTATTGACTTGTTTATAATCAAAACTACATCATCAAGTCAGTCAACATTTACAAACATTTTTTTTTACCAACCAGAAAATTATATTCTAAATCTATTTTATGACTTTCAAAACAGTAACTGAATTTAATAATCAACATTATGAGAGTTAATTTTTACACAGTACCTAGCTAATTTACTGTGATAGTTAACTTACTTTAAAGTTAAAATATACAAAAATTCTATTAGTTTTTATTCCAAAACTAGATACAAAATAGAACACAAAGGATTAGAATATTCTTAACCAAAAATCAATTGGATATTTATGAAAGAAATCATGAAAGTGCTAAGTGTAGAGCAGACAGAATGATATGTCATAATAAAAATTGCCTTGTCCTATTATACTTGAAAGCAAACCTAATGAGACAGCGTAGGAGGAAACTATACAGCTAAAACAAAAGAAAGTCCAAAATCTAAAGAGAAATTGCATGAGTAAACATAACTTGCAAAATGTTAGGTTTTAATTTCTATGCTAACTAATAAAGATGTTATAGTTTCTTTTACTACATAATTATATACAAATCTTCCCCAAACTCAAATATCTCTAAACAGCTGCTTGCCTATTGCATATTCTGTTCTTTTCAGTTGATATAAAGACATTTCAAAAAGTATAAATCTAGTTTCCATCAAGTTGAAGGCCTATATGTAGATCTGAAACTGTTTGTCAACAGAAAAAAAAGGACAAAAGTAGAGTCTAATTATGAAACAATGTAAGCATAAGTTAATTCATGTGCTACAAATGTGCAAACCTTGGTAGAACCTTATGATAAAAAAATCAAAGTAAAAAGTTGTGGCAAATTCTCTAAAAGTTTTTATTTCACTTGTAAGCAAAAGGATAACAATTTATGAAAACAGCAGGATCATAAAGCTAACATATGTTGTCTTTCAGAATTGTTTAAGTTTATCTGGATTGGGAAAGAAGTAGATATGTGGAGCCAGGGGTGTGTGTCAACAATGAGATAAATGACCTGACAACTTATTAAAACCAGTCTTTTAGAAGCAAATTACTGGCAACCAGACTGCAAATTTTAGTCAATAGGATTCCTCCAATGAAGTTTAGCTTTATGTTATATAATAGCAAGGTTGGGCTTTGGAACAAGAAAACTACTAGATACTTTGTTAACAGTTGTTTCCTCTAATCTAATGCCTATGTAGCAGCATTTTAGTCATAGTTTTACTCTATGTATGTTATATGGTAATTTGTTGTGAAAAAAAGATGGACAATCACAAAATTAAGAGTTCATTGCCAGTTTTGTTTTTTCAATTTAGTCAGAGTTTAACTGAAAATATATTAAAAAACACAAACTTGTTGCACCTATACAGAAAGAAAGTTATGAGAGAAGTAAGCTTCTTTATTATAAGCAGGAACTTTTGAAAAGATATTGAAAGTACTAAAAGCCGAGAGGTTAGTCAAATTTAAAAAACGTCCACAAACAGTTTTTAAGAAAAAATAAATAGAACACACTGGTTTTGTTGTATCTCATTACTATATATATATATATATATATATATATATATATATATATATATATATATATTAATGACAATATTTCATCACTTATTAGGAAAAATAGTCATAAAATACACAAAGTACACATTGCAAATGACAAGAGAAACAGAGTTAAGCAATCAGAAAAAAACGCATTTTAAATTCTAATATATATTTGCTTAGCAAAAGGTAGAAGCAAATAAGACAAACTAACAGGTGAAACTTCTGCTTTTAAATGGTAACTGTTTATCATTTTAACAAAGTGATTTTGAATAATTCCCTATCTTTTACAGTTACTACAATTTTCTATCAGCAACTTAAAAACAAGTCTTGTCCATTTCTGGTTTACAATGGAATTTCTTGAGCTTGCACTATTAACAGAGAAAACATTTAGAGTAATTAGCAACTCTCCATGATACAATGTACCAGGTGTGGTAGGTAATTATTTTACATGAGTGTGTGTGGCTAAATACTGGCAAATAATTTGTAGAGAGTGTGTTAGGTACATAAAAATAAAAATTAGGGAATTTGGATAAAACTGAATAAAGTAAACTAGTGGTGATTTTAAGGAAGAACAAGTCACTTGATATAAATTGGTATTTCAAAAAAGAAATAAAAGGTTAATGGCTTGCAGTGCCCCCTATATATTTTCTTATTGGAAAATTATGCTAAAAGTGACTAGCAAAACTTTTTTTTTTTAATATAGATAACAAATGTAGCAATTTATTTAATTTAAAATGTCTTTATAATACAACTCTGGCATGTTGAAATTATTTTACTTTTAATAATAAGATTTCTCCAATAAGAGGTTCATTCAAACACTAGACAATCATTCTAGTAATTCAGAAAAATGAATTTATAAACAAATCAGAATCTTGAACAGACAGTAAGTCTATTTTAAATGAACTTTAAAAGCTTTCAGAAAGCGGTGAAATCAATTTCTTTGTTCTTCTTACATTAATTTATTTATTTATATAAACTGCCTTGGTTTTTACATTTTTCTTAAAACAGGATTAATTCTTTTTTTTTTTTTCATTATTAAAAAAACTTTTTGGTTTCATTTCAGATCAGATTGTTGACAAAAAGACCAATCTAAAATTTGTATGTTGACATAAGACTAAGTATGAATGGAAGTTTTTATTTTTTTTATTTTTTACAAAAAGCCCAGAAACTATGACCATTCACTCATTTATAAAGGAACTAAAAAAAAGTTCTGAGTAACACTTTTTTTTTTTTTTTGAATTTACAAGAGATTTAGTCCCAACATTAAGTCTTTCTTACTGAAATTTTTTTACTACTTTGAATTCTATTTAATTTTTTGTAAATCTTTTTCTTTTTTTTTTTTTTTTTTTTTTAAAAACTTCTTTTATATGTCAAATCAATTTAGTACAAAATATTGCAGAAATGGGATACTCAAGTCATGATATTTGCAATACAAAAAATGGCTAAGTTTGTTATTCAAATCAGAGATAGTTTTAAAAGTAAAATGTTATCTCACAGCTTAGTGAAAATTTAATTTTCTTTTTTTGTGATAATGAATTAACTTTATAACCAATGAATTCCTAAGATTAATTAGCAACAAATGTGCTGCTCTTATCACTTCAATTTGTGCTGCAGAAAGATTATGTTTGACATTTGTTTCACGTTAAAGTATTATGTGCAATTATGAAAATACTTTGAAAGAATCTTTAATTCATAAAGTTAGATGTTATCTTGTATTCTAAAATTTCAAAACAAAACATAAATGAATTGGAAATTGCAAGATAAAAAGGAAAGATAACTTGAGATAGATCACTTGGATATTATTATTAATTGATTGGTTTTCTTTTGATCCACATAACCTTGATAAGTTTCTAAAATCCACAACAATAAATAGAAACACAAATACTTGTATTAAATTTATTAAATAACTTAAATAAATTAAGCTAACACACTGTTTATAGTATTTCTTTAAATCTGAAGATATTCAATGTAACAACTTTAAAATACAAACTTTCTAAGATATCCAGTTTCAATGTTTCATTTCTTTTTAATAGCAGCAAGCACATATTGGTGATGAAACTCAAGATGACTCCTTATGGAAATCAAGAGAGAAACAAGATGGTTAAAATCAGTTTACCAAGCAAAATGATTTTTTTCTCCAATCACATTTTGTCAGACAGTAGTTTCAGTCATTTATCTAAACCACAGTTAGAATCAAAAGGACATTTTATAAACCATTTCTTACAAACTGGTCCATTTCTTTTAGTTTAACAAAAACATTTTTGTAATTTTTTTTACATGTATAATTAAGAAAGTTTTTTAATAAAAAATTCTATTTTTCTTCTGACTGTTGCATTTAACAATAGAGTTAATTGCAACAAAACCACTGAAAAAGAAATGTTTAATGGAAAAATTAGAAGATTCTTCTTTATTCTCAGAACAAAGACTGTAGGGTGGGGGTGGGGGGTAGTGCCCATGTAGAACCAATAAAAATGTTTTTCATGATCTTTGATGAATCAAAGCAAATATTCATAGAATGACAGAATATAAACGTTGATAATATTTTCCCTTTAAATCATTTCCTATGAATTATTTGTATTTTTAAATATAATCTTAAATATTTAATTATTGCAATTTTTCTCTGGCACAATAAGATTATTCTCTCTCACACTAAAAAAGCTGTAAACTTGATTTAAATGTTATGTTTGAGTATTAAACTCAAGATAAACAGTTTTTAAGATTACTTTCCCAAATTTCTTTTAAGATCAAGGGAAATTCTCTAAATGACATAATTTACTTTTGCATAGTGTGACAATTTTGATGCACAATTTTAAGATGTTTTAAGACAAATGTTCCTTTCTACAAGTTCCAAAAAGTCTTTATAGAAAAATAATTTTATGATTTGCAAAATATCAAAAACAACTTTTTCTCAATACATATACACATAATTGCACTTGTGTTATAAAATCTACCTTAACTTGAATTTTAATAAATCTGTAGTTTGCTAGAAAGTTCCTCCAATGGACATAATCAAGCTGAAAATATAGACAAGAAACTTCTTTCATCTCCAACCAAAATGCACTGGTTATTTTGTAACAGTGCTTTAACAAAGTATGACAACAGAAGAAAAAAAAATTTGTTAATTTCATTTATAATTTTTTAAACTTATCACTCCCCCTACAAAGAAAATAATCTTGTTTGAACTTTTTTTAAACTTTGGAAAATGAGAATTTTCAAAAATCAAATTAGTGCTGTGCTTTTATTTATGATTTTAACAACATAGTAAATCCTAATTTTGAATATAAAATTCTATCAAATTCACCAAGGAGTTACTATCAGATATGAAATGTAAGAGAAAATAAAAAGTGTTTTGGAAGTAAACCATTCATGTAAGAATTATGGTTTTATTTGCAATCTATTTAAACAACGTGGGAAAAAATGGATACCATTTTCCTGCAAACTCAAATCTTTCATTTTCTTCATTTCCTTAAAGCTCTTGTTTAAGTATACATATTCTTCAATTCAAATCAGATAAAGTGGTTTGGCAAGGTCAACTAAATGAATTACTGTTTCATTGCCATATCAGAAAAAAAAATGTAGAAATAAAAGAAATAAGAGGGACATCATAAACTAACTGTGCCTCATTTTCCAAACAGCTTAACAACTGAACTGATTCATAAATGTTAAGAGTTTTGATAAATGAAAATCCCAAACAATTTCACCCTAATAAAAATATCTACATAGAATATGTGTCATCTGTCAAAACTAAGTTTGGTTTTGCATTACTCATTACATAACAAGCACTTTGTTTTATTACTATACTGTAGCTTATTCAGCTATGTTTTTACAAATGACAACAGAAAATGAAAGAGCTTTTAATGCACACATTTGCAATACTGAAGAAATGAAAAGCTACAGTAGCAAACTAACTCATGGACAAATATTTAACTGATTATGTGCACAAAGAATAAGGATTAGAAGCTTTTCAAATTCTCATAGGACATGTTCTCCAGATTGTTCTAGACTTAAATCTAAGAGCTAGGCCACAGAGAGTCCTTTAGTTTGGTATAGCTGCGATTGGCTTTAAAAACAAGATGAATATAAAGTGATGCTTGGCTTTTAAACATTAATAATCATGAAGAAAACTCAGGATTAGATTTTGAAAACAAAGTGTAAAATTAGAGGAAAGAAAGAAAAAGAAAAAAAAAAAAGAAAAAATAAATAAAATAAATTAAAAGCTGACATTGTAGTAATCATTTGTTTAGCTTGAGCCTCGAAGAGATATTTTCCAATGGAACTAAAGATTGTTTGTTTGTGTGTGTGTGTGTGTGTGTGTAAATGGGAGGAGATATTCAGTAACCACAGAGCAAGGTGAAATGTCTACCAGCCATTGGCTGGAAGGTAAATGATGATTGTGCGGGGAATATGGACGAATCAGAAAATGCCAAATGTCCAGTGAGCATCCATTCCCTCCCATTTAGGGGCTTGGGACCCTCAAGGTATGAGATCACACCTGGCATGGTTAAATGGATGTTGTGAATGAAGCGCAGCATTAGAGCAGCATCAATCTCTCTCTCGCTTGATGTCAATGCAGCTGCAGCAGCAGGAGCAAATAAGTTGTAAAGTAACAAGAAAATTCATTTGAAAGCTTTCTTCTTCAAAGAAACTGCTGCAAACACATTTAGCCAAGATAAGATAGTTTTCTTCAAACAGAGGATGAGGATGTGGCTCTCAAGAGCTTTGTGTTCATTCACTAACATTTCTGAGCTTGAGTGGCAACAGCATTCAGACAAGTGCCAAATACTCATTTTCACTAAAACAATTCTAGTAGTAGCCACAACTAGGACAAGTGGAAGGATTTTGGCGTTCGACAACTATATCAGCTTAGAATATTAATGTAGAAATGCAATGGCTAAGGAAAACAATTGAATAAATAGGAAGTTTAATTGTTTTGAGACATAGAAAAAGAACAAAAAATGATGCAAACAAACAAATGAAAGCAAATGAAAAGCAAATAATTGAAAAGTTAATTATAGTTGTAATGTAATGTTTTTTATAACTGGATTCAAATGGTAGATGTGCTTGCTGTTTTTGGCTAAAACTTTCCTCCATATTGCTGCTGCTGCACACAAAACCATTGTATAAACAATTTAATGTGTACAGACTTGAGAAGTTTAGTTTTGAGGTTGTTTCTTTTGATTTAATCAAGCATAACTGGAAGAGTTAAATCAGAGTTTAAAAACAAACTCTACAAATATCAAAATTAGATTAAACAGAAACACAAAACAGAACATTGGACAACTTGAAAAATATTTTAAAGTTGCTGCAGTGAAATGTAATTAATACACTTTTATTGAGATACTATTTCTACAAAGCATTTTAATAAAGATTTAATGTGGAAAAAGAGAGTGATTTGAAAAAAGAAAAAATTACAGAAGACATTTTAAGATATCTAGTATATAATTAACAAGTTCGAAAATATATATCTCAAAATGGGTACATCAGGAAAATAATCAAATTTAGCCAAGCTAATGAATTGAATTTAATAATTTCAAAATCCTTGACGTATAAATGGCAACTGGACTGTCATTTGGTCATCAACCCTTAACATTTGCACTATGTACACATATGAGCAAACTGTAAGACAGTCTATTGGAAAATCTATTTTTTAGCTTGAACCTGTTGATGCAAAGTCAACAGGCCTATAATTATTAAAACAACTCAGAAGGAAGAGAATTTAACCCAGATAATTGATCAGATGTTTGTTGGTTAAGTTTCTTTGTTTAATGGCATATCAACCTTTGTGAGTTATTTTATGCCAAAGTGATCTTTGTAGAACAATAGTAGTACTATTTAACTCATGGGGGGTGGCAAGGAAGTTGATACTTTTTCCAAGGATATTTGTTCAAAAGTGAATGTAATAGCATAACTGGAATTTTAACTCACTCACTACAATGTTGCAGTCCAGCATGTTAGCCACTATACTATGCCTCCAGATGATATGAGTGATATTGCAAATTACAAGATGGTATTAAAAAAAAAAAAAAAAAAAAATCAGTCTTGGTCCTTTAAAAAAAAAAAAAAAAAAAGGGAAGACATTTTGCTTTGAATTTGTTCATTTATTTTGTTCCATCCATTTTATTCTTGATATAATAGCTTGCATTTTATATCTAAAAATGAAGCATTGACAATGAGACAACATTTGATTATAAGCTGAGTAGTCTTAAATTATTCTGAAACCACAAGCAGCAAACAATATAAGATACTGCTAAAATGGTTGATTATGATATAAAACAAGAAATTCCCAAAATAAAACAGATGGAATACTTAATTGAATGTAAAATTTAAAAAATAAAAAACTTTTCCCCTTAAAACTAAAAAAATTATGATGTATCTTCCAAGAGATTGGCATTTTAACAAAGGATTAAAGAAAATGAACATTTCTTGCTTCAATATTAATCAAGAAATAAAGTTTTAAAAAGACAATCTGAACAAAAAGGAAAGCAAAGACTAAGATCTTAGAGAATTATTTAGGCTTAGTGGTTTATTATTATTATTATTTTTTTTACTTGCAATTTCTAATAATTCTAAATGAATAAATTATAAAAAGGCCTTAAAAAATTCCCCAATTGTATATAAATTATACTGATATTTTCTAAAGAAATATTTTATATATTGGGTATGCAAAAGTTCAGTTTTTGTCAGTAGTAGTCGTAGTAATGTTGGATTTTAAATAACTTCATTCAAAAACATTGTTTTTGATTGCATTATGACAAAGCTTATATCAGTGTGTATTTAAACAAAAAAAGTCAATCTTGACATGCTTTTGTTTAGAAAAAGATGGGGAGAGAAAAAAAAGAAAAAGAAAAAAAAAAGAATAATTTTTGGCATAGCATATGCTTTTTTATTTTGAAATAAAAATGCGATTCAAACAGTTTTGTGCAGTTTATGGAGAAAGTCCTGTGAATGATCAAACATTTCAAAAGTAGTTAGCAAAGTTTCATGCTGAAGATTTCTTGCTGAATACTTGAGAATAATCAACATTATAAATATTATGTGGGACATAATCAAAATATTCAAATCAAATATTGTTCATTTTAAACCAGATTGGTTATATTAATCACTTTGAGTTCTTGTTCCACATAAGTTGAAGGGAAAGAAAACCCTCAAAAAACCCTACTGAGCCATATTTCCATGTGTAACTTACTATCTAAATAAAGAAAAAATTTATTTTTAAAAAAATAAATGACAGGTGATCTACAACAATGTAAAACATAAGAAATTATAGCTCAAGCAAAATGAACTAATACCGTTTCAAGGGCCAGTTTTCATTTAAAGGTAGTGATGCTGTGTATATGTTGGGATTGGAATGAAGTCCTCTACTATAAAGTTCCTCCCAGAGAACCTAAGTACAACTACCAATGATATCAACTGAAAGCAGGATTCAATGAAAAGAGTTGAACATTAGTTAAGAGAAAGGGCAGAATATTCCATTATGAAAATATTTCTTTGATGACCAAGCTGGCAAGTTTTTCCTCATCCATTGTATTAACCAGCTATTATACCTTTGGGTTATCAGATATTTCAGGTTTTACAAAATCCTCTTTATGAACAAAAATTCAATTCCCTGGAAACTAGCAAAAAGTATCTAGAGCAGTTCTTTGCCAAGAAAGATTAAAAAAATGTAACTGGGAAGATAGAATTCTGAAGTTGCTTGAATGATTGTAGAAGATAATGGAAGAAAATAGTGAATATGTTACAATAAATTTAATATTGGGTGAAAAAATTATTTTATTTTTGATAAACCAAGCAAACTTTTTAGGTTACCAAATAATTGCAAAATTTTGATGGAAGGCTTTTCTAAAAAAAAAAAAAAAAATGCTTCTTCATTAACCTGGTGCTAATTTGTGTTTAAAAAAAAAAAGAAAAAAAAAAAAGATTTATGAGTTGGCACTAGCTTAACATACATTATATGTATACCAATATTATGCCCAATAGTTATGAAGTGTGTTGGCAAGAGTTAGGATATATGATAGAATTTCGAGAGAATTCTAATCAACCACAATTCTTTGGGAGCACAAGAAAACAGAAGGAATGTTGAGAAATTGCATTATATTAATGAGAAAACTTTTAATGTTAATCCACTTTTAGAACAGGTGTTACCAATGACCTGAAGATTTTAGAACTTAACATTGAAAGCTGAACAAGAGCTTTACATGCAAAACACTGCAACAATTGAAATAAGATATTGTTGGGAACCAAAGTTGGAACTAACCTGTTTACCTCCTCTCAGTGTTCTCTTTAAATAGTAAACTTGTTCCACTAAACTCTATCCAAAATTAGTGACATCATTTGAATATACTAGTTCTAAAGTAGAGTGATTAGATAAGTTCCATCTCCTAACCATTTCCTAGCAACTATAGGTGGTAATTCTTAACATTGAAAGTCTTGTTACCTGAATGTTTACAGCATCAATAAAGTCATAGCTTTCTCTTATAATAACTGAAGTCTCCAAGAAATTCTTAGTTTTATAGCTATTTTCTCACAATTATCAAAAGGGAGCATTGGAAAGATCCTATTTATACCAGTGTAGACCAGCAGAATTTTTTATTTTTTCCAAATTGTTTCTCTTGAAAGTCATTATGGTAATGTAATCGGTTAAATATTATATATTGCTATAAACACTGATTTAATCCATTCTATAATCTATTATTATTAGTAGTAATAGCCTACTACGGAATAAGTAAACTTGGAAGGTATCTATGTAACAATATGGACTTTGCCAACCTTTACATAAAGCTATAGTTATGAAGCACTTAATGAAGAGCAAAGTCACTGTCAATGGTTTGCAAAACTAATATGCTACTTATTTCTTCACAGGTTCTTAAGGTGCTAAATTATAATCTGAAGTTAAAAAAAAAAAAAAAAAAAAAAAAAAAAAAAAGAAGGCTAGCTTATAACTGATTTTGGAAGTATATAATCCAGAAATTACTTCAGGTATCAATAAGCACAGTGAAACTTAAGAAATTCAGACTATTTTACTCTCACACATCATTCCAAGAAAAAAATATTGTGTGCCAAGAAGAAAATGTTTTAAAATCTGTATTGGGATTTCCATGTGTAAAAAAATAAGTGCAAATTTTCAAAAGCAAAATACAACACATTTTAAAGAACAAAATCTGATCAAGATATCATTACATAAATTATCTAATGTGAACCCTACAAAGTGGGTCAAATTTTACATAATGAATATAACTTTGATAATTCCTTATTAAATCAGACTATTTTACTGCAGTTCATCACCAATTTCAAACAATCAATTTGATATCACACCAATAAAAGATTTTATTCTAAATGACCTTACAGATACTTTAATACAGTTCATTCAAAAAACTCTAATTTAATTCATTTCAAAAAAAGAAAAATAATAGCATCAGTGTTTTTGGAAAAACCTTCCACATTAAAACCATGCAATGTCTATAAAATAAAACAGATTACCTATTCTGTCATAAGCAATGGACAAAGATCATTAAGGGGAAAAATATTTGAATGGTTATAACCAAGTGAACAACTTGAATTGTGTAATTGTAAAATGCTAAGTGTCAGTCAAATAATAACTTAACAATGGAAAATAAAGAAAATCAAAATTAAAGATTTGAAGTCATTAATGCCTACTAAAAAAAGATGTTCGATATTTGGACATAAAATTCCTTCTTATATTTGCTCACTTTTAGTTTAAAATTTTTATACAAAAATGAATCACTCAAGAACTCCATTCTAAACACTGAGAAATTGAAGAATGGACTGAAAAGTAAAACATAAGAAATATAGATAAATTTATTGTTTTTTTTAAAGAAATTATCTTGCAGTCGAAAATATTTTAATCTTTTATAAGTGGCTTTGTACTTTTTTCAGTGGAAAGAGCATATCATATAGCCGAAGAATAATTAGCATATTGGATCTTGCTTATTCCTCACTGCATACTTTGCCACAATATTGTATTCTCTAATATCTTTAACAATATTTCTAAAATTTTTACATCATGAAATACCTTGCAAATTATAACTGAAATTCCAGTTTATTTATATTAATTGCATGAAAGAATCAACTTAGAAAAATAACAAATCTTGTGGTGAAGATATTCCTTAGTAAAAAATACTAAGGTGAAAGAAAATGAAGTCCTCAATAGTATAGAATCTAGATTGTAAGAAAACAGTTTAAACAGACTTATTTTTCATCAAAACAGTTAAGATCTAAGCACATACAAACTGGCAGTTTTAAAAAATGCATTTACAGGCTGTGTACATTTTTTATTAAAAATGGTAATGATCTTTGAGAAATAGATTATAATTCCTTTCACTACTCCACAACTGAAAGCTAACTATTTATTACAAATGTAAACTTATCTTCCAAACAGTGTTTGATTATTCAAAGTGATCTAAACATAAAAGAAATGGAACAGATTGGAGAATCAAAAAGCAATATGGGAAATGAATATAAATATTCTTTAATTATATAAAATAGATAATTATTCAATAAGAAAATAATACAATTGAAGACTGAATGGCTCACCTGGAAACATTACTTTACCTGGACAAAAGTAAAAACACTCAGTGTTTCTCATTTGTCTTCTGTTATAGCAATGGAAACAAGCAGCTGAATCCAAGTGAGATATAGTTAAAAAGAATGTGAGAAAATGAGTGAAGAGAATAGCTTTTCCTTCAATGTTGAATATAAGATGAAATGAAAAACATTTTAAAGATAGTATTCAAAATAATTACAACTGGTATTATTTACATCCCAATGGTTTAGTTCATTAACTTTCAACTTCATTGTTTGATGAGAAAATAAATTGCTTCTAAAACTATAACACACAAACCATAAACTATTGTCTACATAAAAACTAATAGATTTAAGTTAAGAAATTATTCATTTAAACAATAACAAATCTGAAATGAATTAATTTTCTTCTACATTTCTTAAATTCTTTTAAATTGATAAAAGATAGAATGTAGGAGTCTGTCTTGTGTGGGGGGAAAAAAAATTCAAATTGAGAAGTAGGATTCTTGATATGAATTGGTTGAAGACGTAAATAAAATTTGTACATGATGCAACACGCAATTTCGACAAAGAAAAAAGTTTAAATGAAAAACCAATTTTACCTATGTAAGTTCCTAATGCAAAAATCAAGTTAAAAGATGACAAAATGAAACTGAAGTTATGATTCTTTTTCCTCTTAAGAGAAACAAAAAATATCCAAATAATCAAATCATGATTTAAGTTTTTTCTTTTGAGACTAACAGGAATTTCCATTTAAATTTCTTCCTTTTTCATTACAATTATTTTCCATCAGAATTTAAAATCATCAGTTTTTGTTGTCAATGGAAACCTTTTTCTATCTTAGTTCAATTTATTCCAAGCTATTTAGAGCCTAAAAAATTGATATAATACCTATGTTTGAAATAAAGACAATAAATGAGATTTACAGTAGGGAAATAAGACAAACTTTTATGAAATATGAGGAGAATTAAGCCATTCTCAAGAAGAACAGAAAAAACGTCTGTAACTAAATAAATATCAAGTGTAGAGTGGACAACCTAAATTACATTTATTGCAAGTGATAAATCTGAAATTTTCATTTCAAGTAAAACTTTTTTGTAGCAACATTTTCGATCAACAGGATTGAATTTTTTTTTCAAATGGAAGACCAACTTTTTCCTTTCACAAAGTCAGAAATATGTTTAAAGTTTATATGAGGAAAATGTTCTATTTCCTGAATTAGTGTATATTAGTTAAATGAAGCATCACACAAAACCTCATTATTTTTAGCACACCTAAATTATAAGTCCATGTGTGTATGCTATGCAAGAAAATAGAAAAAGCCTAATTTTAAAACATTAGCAAAGTACTTACCAATAAAACTATGCAGAAGAAAAGTGGTTCTGTATAAAGTTTCACTATGTGTTAGTATAGTATGTCTGAAAAAACAAAACATAAGTATAAATCATTATTTCTGCTGTATTTGTTTTGATATATTTGATCTTATGAGACAGAAATTACAATAGGTAAATAAATGATTTAATTTTCTTCTAAAGACATCTTTCTTCAAAATCTTTCAATTTCAAAGGATCAACAATTAAAAACTGTAGATTTGTACCATTTAAAACTTATTAAATAAAGGACATTAATTTATCCTAGATAAAAATTCATCCTTCAGATTATTAATATATTTTTTGAATTAACAATAAATATATTTCTAGATGCTTTTTCTTTCTCATCATGACTGATCCAAATTTATTTCTCCTCTCACCTCAGTACAAAGAAATAATAGCAATAAATTAGTTTCTAATTTTTATCATTTACATGAATTAAATACGACAATGTCATAATATGGTAATAAATATATCTGTTATAAGTATTCTAAAACCTTTACCGCTTTAATTTCTAGATAAATGAATATTAATAAGGCAAAAATAAAATGAGAGAGAGAGAGAGAGAGAGAGAGAGAGAATGTTTTTGCACAATCAAACTACCCTAAAGAAAGACTATCATCATATATAAAAGAGTAAGAGAAACATATCTTCAGAGGTTTGTCATGTTTAGATAAAAACTATTTATCTATTCACCCAATATTTGTATGTCTGGAAACTATATTTTAGGTCAGTTTTCAAATATGAAGGCAGCATGAGTGCAGCAGAAGTGAGATTATTGTTAGCATTCCTCATAGCTTTCTCCCTTTAAGAGATCAACAAGTTCTGTAAGATTAGGACAAAGTTATTTATTACTACTTAAAAAAAAAAAAAAAAAAAAAAAAAAGAAATGAAAAAAGGGATTGGGCAGTGGTTGCTCACTGCTGCAAACTCATTTATTTGGCTCTGATAACAGTATAAGGAGTGATTATTAACTTAATGTGATCTTCTTCAAATAGCATGGATTATGCCATTAAAGCAGAGAGTAACCCTTCATGCAAAATCTATTCTATCTTCCCTATTTTACAAATAAAATACAATAGGCATGAATACAGGTAAAAGTTATTTAATAGATTAGTTCAAAGATGAGTATTTCACACGCTTTATTTAACTAAAATTTTAAATATGTTGATCCCTTCCCACACAATTTTCAATGTTCTATCATATCAGTAAATAGGATTTGTTAATATTATCATACTACAAAATATGATTAGTGAAACAAAATTTGTATGCAAGATATACAAATCTAAATTAATGCCTACAGAGTAAATTATGAGAGTGATTAGAATTCAGTTAATTGTTTTAAATGCAACAACTATTAATATCAATACACTGCTATTAAAAATATATTAAATGCATAAAAATATTCTGATGAGATAATGTGGGTTTGTGCATAGATATATTCAGTAACCACTGAAAGTATATATGCATTCTGGATATCGATATTTAGAAAAAAAAATTCCAATTTAGGATAAGTGAATGTAAAATTTAAATATGAATAAATAAAACAATCTGTAATGACATGGCAATATTTTTAAAATTGCATCAAGATATGAATATACATTTTAAATTAAAGTGATTTACATGAATTTTTCAGCAAATAACACAGTATGTAATTTCAAATTTAAGATTTAGTGTATAATAGTAAGAGAAACAAAGTACATTAATATATCAAAGAATATTTAAAATTTATAAATAAAAAAATTAAGGATGTTAAAAAAAAAGTGTTTGAGGAATGAAGTCAGAAAATCATTAGTAACTTTTTTTAGGCTAATAAAGAGAAGAGTATAGATTATCTACTCATTGTCAAAAACAAATCAATAGTATTTAAAGCCTACCTGCAATTGAAGCCCAAGTGGAGATGACAAGATGGATGATATCAGAACAAAGCAGAGGTTCAACATCTGAAAAAAATAACCCAACCAATTTGTTAAATTTATAGTGCATATATGTGATGAGAGTGGGGAAAAAGAATGGTTGAAATATTTTTTATTTGGTCCAGGTGTCTTTTTTTTTCAATAGTAAATAGATCTAAAATTATTAACTGATAATGAAGGAATTCTCAATTTGTTAGAGCTAAATTTCCAAAGGACATGGATGTCATTCTGGCAGTAGTTTTGAATTTCCAACTTATTTTAACAGAATATGAGAGAAATATTTTGAATAATCAAAATTCTATGGAAATTTTGGTATACCGAGAGAGAACAAAAGCAGTTTACCATTAAAATTGTTAAATACACTTATAAAAGTGGAATTTGATTTACTATAATCTACCTAGTGAAAATTGAGTTTTAAAAAAGTTTTATAAATCTATGAAATTATAAAGCTTCTAAATGTAAATTTCAGTATATGACAAATGAATAAATGGTGATAATTCTAAAAAAATCATTTTATTTAAGGAGATAATATAAAGGAAAGAACCATTACACAAAACATTTCTCTTTGCTATTTATGCAAATTGTGACTGTGGCAAAGGAGGGAGTTCTATCAACTGGCTGCATTAAAACAAGTTGAAGAAGAAAGCATCAGAGGAATGGGTTAACATGCATACACCTGTGCGCTGTGTAAAACATGTTTTACCAAGTTTGAGAGAGAGAGAGAACAGAGAACTAGTTAACTGGCTAAGAAAGAAGTGACCTTGTTTAGTGTTTATTCAGGTGCAAAGCACAACAATGGGGTCAACACCATCACCACTACTACTACCAAATAGAAATTATTGAGAAGATCAAGCAATTACAATTAAAAGAGACATGCACAGAATCTGTGGAAGAGGACAGCCAATTATTTGGATAGGATTTCATAAAACAATATCCAATGACTAAAACTAATCTGTTAAGGAAATGACCAAGGAGTTTGTTCAGCAACTTAAGATCAATGATAATTGTATTGTAATCAGTCACATTAAAGGAATATCTTTAAGTACAATAAATAAATTTTGTTCCTTTTGTCAATTTTTGAAAATTTTCTGCAAAGATTAAGAAAAGATCAAACAAATACATTACTCAATAATTAATCTTATGCCAAATGAATTTGATCAAATTGACAGTAACGTTATAGATAGAGCATTTATTTTGTGCTATTTTATAAGCTTAAAACAATGCTTAAAAAGTAATATAAAATGAAGTCAAAAAGGAAAATAGAAGAGAGAGCATAGAAATTCAGAAATAAAAATGTGTTAATTTCAACATAAACCTTGGACATACATGAAAGCTTAGAGAAATGGATATAACAAAAATCTTCAGCCAAATGATTGTTTACTATATGGCAAAACAAGTCTAAAAACAAAAATCACAAGAATTTGAAATCCTTTCTAAAAATAGCATTTTTTTTAATAATTAATATTTTCCTTTATTGGCTAACTGAAAATCTGTTTTTAGATATAGGTTTTAAGGAAAAGGCTAGAATATTTGTATTGAAAAATAAACACTAGAAACCTGGCATCTACAAAAACATGCGGATAGTAAATAAGCACTTCTCAAATAGCATTTATTGCAATCAAAGCAATTCAAGATTATGCAAATTAAAATTTGCTGGACTAAGATTTGTTTTCTTTTTTCATGCATCAAATGTATCAGATCTATTGTCTTAAGAGAGATCTAACCAGGCTGCATTAAAAGCAAATCTTTTGTAGAAAATTCCAGGGGGTATTTTTTCTCATTTCATAATCCAAAAATGGTCCAAATATGTTCAATAGAAATCATGTTAAGAGGTAGATTTTACCTTGAAAGTCACTTCATAATTGCCATTTGAATTAGACATTCTTGAGTTTTGGTACACGGCCTGGGACTCCATCCTCCACAAAAAGGGTTTTGTCTATCAGTGAGAAAAATCCATCTCGCAGAATAGATGTATATTTTTCTTTATCAAAAGTTCCTCAGTGATTCAGGAAATTTCTAAAAATGAACTTTTGACCCTTGCTTGTTTGAAAAGTGGGAAAATTAAAACACGAGAAAGAAAAAAATGACAGTGTGTCAAAACTATAATAGTATTTTAATTACCCAACACTTTTTCTGCTGAATATTGTCTAAGAAGTTCCCATTTTCTGACTGCTCTGCTATAATAAATCATATGAAGAAGTCAGTGTTTAGCTGATTTGGGCACATCTACCACCTTACAATGAGGATTTTTTTTTTTTAAAAACTTTTTGATAACACAAGTTAATTTAGATTTAATCATGTACAGTTGAAAGTGCATTTTCCAATGTTCCATTCCACACTTCGACAGGGTCACTAACATTTCAACTTTTAAAATTAGATAATTTTTGTGCTCCTTGAATAGAAAACAACAGTGCATTTATTTCTGTTGTGTTTTTGTAGTCAACTGAGTAATTGTCAATGAATCTATTTTTATTAAACGTCAAATATAAGTTAAATAATAGTATCTATTTACTTAGGCTATTTTTTTAATAGAACATCATCTTGAGGTAGTTCATTCCTTATTATTGGAGAACAGTATTGTTCTTCAATCTATTTTGTCTAGACCTAAGTTTATTTCTATCAAAAAGTAAAAATAACTACAGGTTTTAAACTTTTTAGTTATAGAAGAAAAATGAAAGATTTGGTAAAAAGTGATCAAAATCAATGTTTGACTGTTTGGGGGCAGTAATAACGAAGAACTGTCCATTGGTACTAAAGGAATGTCTGAACTGGAGAGGAGAAACTTGGGAGATATTAAGATATATAGTATATCCAAGTCATTCTGCATGTCCAGTTATTTCTCATTCCTTTAGTAGTAATACTATCAGCTACAGATGTAATTTATATCATTTTTATATAAAAGTTTAAAAATTTATTTCCTCTCATTTAATAAGCTAAGAGCAATTCTTTATTGAATGAAATTTGATCGAACTTTTTGTTTTCAATATAAACTAATGAATTAAAACATGGAAAATGATATAACTGATCAGTTAAAAGTAAGAAATTAAATTGCAAAAATAATGCTTTAGCTTCCTCCAGATTATTTAACTAATTTTCATAAAAGCAAAGATGGTTATCACAATCCTCACTGTTGAATATATTTAAAGGAACTTTATAAAAAGTTCATTTGTGTCTTCTGTTTAATGGTTACTAAAAAGATTAAAAATTAGTAATAATTTGATACTTGGAAAATGCACATTATATTTGTTTATTGAATTTAAGTGTTGAAAAGCAATTAAAAATGCTAAAATAAATGTATCTTAATTAAACAAATTTAACTAATAATTAAACAATTTCTCTTCATTAGTTGACACATTCAATATATACGCGCACACATACACTATAAAGATTTTTCTAAGAATTAGATATTGGTTAAACAAAAATTATGATAGAAATGTGAGATTAGATATAATTCTCTTTTGAAATAATGGAAGAGTTATGTTTGCTAATGTTTCGCATTACAAACTTGAGTAGATATGGCACTGACATGAAACAATAGCTACACAGAGAGCTTAAAGCTATACACTAGCATTATTTCTGCTAGAACATGAATATCATCAGTTTATATTTTTAATAAACCAATATAGAATAAGAACATTTCTCCCAATATTTATCTTTCACAATATCAATACAATTTTTAAACTGGCATAAAATTTAAACACAGTACCAGAAAATAGGAACTCAAAATTTAAAATTACTTTTGTTTTCATTGGAGAAAGATCTAATTCTTAAAAATGGTAATCATCAAGTTTTACTGATAGCATTGATTCCCTTGTCTCTTTCTTGCCATCTGTCCCTGTTGGCCATTCCTTTTGGCAGGTCTTCTAAACTGCATCCAATGTCTGCACATAGCTAATTTAAGTATTTGCTGGTTAGTCAACACTAGTATCTCCATACTCAGCAAGTCTTGTTCATCTTACTTGGATAGTTTGTAAGATGGGAGGCAAGTGGTTCTACAGCTATTGTTTTGTGGGGTGCTGCTTCCAGGATTAAAAAAAAAAAAAAAGAGAAAAAAAGAAAAGCTATATAATTTTTCAAACTATACTGTCCATAAACTGATAGAGAATTCTGCAAGTATTTGTATTCTTATATAAGATTAACATCCTTTAGTGAATATGAAAAATGAATATTAGTTTTGGACATTCTAAATACATATTTTGATATGAATAAACTCATCAAGTGCTACAGTTACATAAAAGCTGAAAAGTTGAACTGAATGAGTAGTTGATTTATTAAGATATATTTCATTACACAGTAGTAACAAATTACCTATTAACCAATGTAAATGAATTTCGTGAGGAGTAGTATGTAAGGTAGACAAGCACAAACATGTCACATTCTGTGAATGGTTACTTTTTAAAATAAGTAACAATTAAAATAATGAGTGCAGGCAAGTGTAAACTTGTCGATATACAAATAACAAAATTGAAAGAAAATTATATATTTTAAATATTCTGGAAGAGAATTGGTTAGTTGAAAACTGACCAATTGAAAAATATTCTTTTATCATTTTGATTAGAAACCTTGCAAAGAGACTAATGTGCATACAGACTAATTTGTTTTTTTTTCTTTTTTAAAAGCCAGTTTTCTTATATTATGTGTATGTTCACAGTTATAGTTTATATTATAATATAGAAGTTATAATGTGCATATAAAATCTGAAAACCCTTCCATCCTTCTAGAATAGAAACCATCAAAAAACGTAAAAATTCTTACATCAATTTCGATGATATTACAAAAAGTACATTTTGTAAATTGGCAATTGAAATAAAAAAATATTTGCATTGGAAAAATTCTTTTCTATTAGGTATAAAAAGTAGAAAGTTATTATATAAACAAAACAAAAGTCTAAAGATAATTTTTTAGAAAAAAATTGAACATAGGCCACAATAGTGTGAACAGTCAAAAAAAAAAAAAAAAAAAAAAAAATCACAATAGTTCACAGTGCAGAATATTAATATACATAAAATGAGTTATTTAACTAAGAGATGTGTCAAGTTTTTTTGCTTTCAATAAATTTGTACTAAATGGTAGATTAAATGTGTAGATTTTACAAGAAAAATGTGATCTTAAAATTATATTAATTAAGAAATTTTTTACCTTAACTGTATTTATGCTCATCAGTTATTTTGTACAATTTCAATAAGTTAAAATTACTGACCAATTATATGCAAATATAAAAATACAATCAAGACTTTTTAAAAACTCAGCTCGAAAAGATATACTTATTAAAGAAAAAAGTTTGCTCTTATAAAGTGGAGAACCATGTATAATAGAACAACATTGTAAATATCTAAACCAAAAAATTTTCCTGACACTAACTAAAGTAGAAAATTTAAGTGTATTGTATGTATGTGTATCACTCACACACACACATATATATATATATATATATATATATATACTTACTATTACAAATGAACATCTTGTTGGGACAGATACCAACATCAACTGGCTCAGTGTGGAAACTACAAAGTTTTAAAAGAAAATCTTGGATCTGTAAACATCAAAGTTCATCAGGACAGTATTATTTTGCCCACTGTAAAAGACTAACAATTAGCTTGAATGGTTACACAGAGAAAACTTCAAATAGAGTAAAAAGTACTTGCATAATAATTTTAGTGTATATGGTTACACCCAGATAAAAAAAATGGTTATATTTTAACTCACCCAAGGAAATTTTAAATAGGAAAATAATATAATTATCTAAAAAGAGAATTAATAATCCAGCAAAATCTATGCATAAAGAAAAAATTGCTAAACTAAAAAACAAGCAACAAATTAGGTCCATTAAATTTTTACTAAAAACAAAGATTTGCTTAAAGATATATATATATATATATATATATATATATTTAAAATATAAAGTACTGTAAAGTGGAAATATTGAAAACTAACATTAGCAATTTAAAAAGATGTTTAACCAGAATTTTTCTTCAAAAGACTAAATTTACAACTTTTTTTAATCAATATTTTGAGCTTAAAAAAAAAAAAATAAATAAATAAAATGAATGTTCTTGTAAATAGAGGAAAATCCAGGCCAAATTATATCAAAAGTTTTAATGGCAGATCAATATCACAAGTTCACCACAGCAAACTGAACAACTTGATTTTTTAAAAAGGCAGCTCCAAAAATGGTATTAGGGAGAAAAAAAAAAACAAAAAACAAAAAACAAACAAACACTGCTGCTGCTGCTGGGTTTCATAAAAAAAAAAAAAAAAAAAATTAAGACAAGCAACAGAAAAAAAAAAGTTTAACTAAGCTCAAAATCAAAATGTTTTGGTTTTTATAAAATGGTAGTGCCAGATTTTTAGTTAAGCAACATAAATTCATTGACTGCTCCACTAGATGCAGTCTTTGGTTTTGATTAAAAAAAGCTGTTTTTAAATGGATAAATACTTGAACAGTAACAATTAGGTGACCAATATTTCAAGTTTGAGAAGAAAAAAAAATCAATATATGACAAGCAGTTTTGACTAAGAAAATTTAAAAGTGAGCAAAAAGTAACCATGAAAGTCTAGAGTTAGTAGTTTTAGTATTTCTATTTATTGCAATTATAGATATTATTCAGAGATAGCCAAGTATATGAAGTAACTAAAATTTGATAGTCAGACCCCCCCCCCAAAAAAAAAACCCAATAAAAAACATAGCTTTGACAAAGAGCAAGAACAAAAAAAAAACAAACAAAAAAACAAAAAACAAAAAGCAACATTTGAAATTTTCAATAGTATAAATAAATTTCCTATTATTATAGCATACAAATAACGGCTGCAGATATTTTGCTTTACTTACAATTTACTAAAGACAGGTATATAAATAAATAAAAAAAAAAAAACGTTATAAACTGTTGCAATGTTTGAGCATCATTGTCATTATCTTTATTTTCAAATATAAAATCCTGCAAGTAAAATTTTCAGAAAATACTGATTAAAATGGGTTAAGCAATCATTTTATTTATTACCCTGATTAAATATATTGTAAAAACAAGTGTGAGTCTATTTTTTAAGAGTTTCAATGAAAAATCAAACAATAAAATAAGCAAACAAAAAGTACCAGCAGCAGCAGCAGCAGCCCATTTTTATGAAATATCAACAGATCCTCTACCAAGCCCCCAACAAGATCAAGCTCAATGTGAAGAATCAATTTTTCTTTCAAGTCAATATAGTGAGAAGAGCTGCCAGCATTTTAAAAAAGGCTGTGCAAGGTTATATAACAATAAGAATAAATAATAATAATAATAATAATAATAATAATAATAATAATAATAATACTAATAGTAAAAGATGAGGAAGGTGGCTGAACATTGATGTGTCCAGCGATGTTGAGGAGACGCCAGAACAAACGTGCATGTGTAAGTGTTGCTCATTCATGCCCCAGGGAAAGCTAGAAGGTTGTACAGTTCTCCTTGAAATGGTGTATTTCTTAACTATACAACCTACTACCTCAGTCTGGGGTCATAAACCTTTCTTCTCGTTCTCAGCTCAGTATTTCACGTAAATGCAAGAATGGGGACAAAGAAAAAAGGGTAGCTGACATTTTAAAAAATTTACTTTGATTTTTTTTTTTCAAAGAAAAAGTAAAAAGAAAGAAAGCAAAAAAAAAAAAAGAAAAAAAAGAAAGAAAGAAAGAGTAAACTCCATCTGGTGGTGGGACATGGTGAGAATCAGGTCTTGAGTGTCAAACAGACAGCACTAATGACAGAGCAGTTTAAAAAAACAACAACAAACAAACAAAAAACAACATAGTAACATATTGGCATAACCAATCATAGAAGAAAAATCAAATAGTAGTGGGAACTTGATAATATTTACTTTAAAATGAATGTAAAAATATTAAATGCTAGCAGAATATACATACATTTATACATATCTAGAGTTTTTACCACATTACATTCAACAAAAATGCAAAAGTTAATTTTGCAAATAGATAATATAAAATGTATGTATATATGTTGGTTTTATACATGTGAACACATCTATAATAAAGATATATATAAATGACGTTACATACTTTTCACATAATTTGCAAATAGATTTTACTCATATTTTGAACAATATTTAAAGTTAGGAAGAAGAAAAGTTATTTTGGATTATGTCTACATTATTTGCTGTTTTTAAATTTCTATTGTAGAGTTCTTTGAAAATATAAAGTTAAGAATGCAAAGAAACTCATGAAAAATATTACATTAAGAGTTACAAAATGTTCCAATTTATGTAACACAACCTATCATTAAAACAAATGCAAAAAAAAAAAAATTCTGGATACTCAGTGAGATATTAATATAATATCTTCAATGTTTAAATCTGGGTGAAGGAGAAGAGAGAGAGAGAGAGATGGGGAAGCATGCAGACAGACTGACAAATTGAATTTTTTTGCTAATGAATGAGATAAAGAAAGCAAGATATATATATATATATATATATATATATATATATATATATATATATATATGTGTGTGTGAAAGAAAGAGAGATTATCTGTAAAGTGCTTAGTCATTAGATGATGATGATGTGTGCTGCTTTTATTCGTTTTCCTCTCGGAATCTTTATCCAGTCTCTGTAAAATTTCTAGCATCCTTTCGGGTGGTGGGAGCCAGGGAAGGAAGGTGTTTGTCTCATCTTATACTTTCCTTATTGTGCTCATCCAGTAGTACATTTACTGCAATCCGGCATCAATTAGCAGCAGCAGCAGCTGCCACACAGTGGTCATTGGCAAAGACAGATGTAATACACAATGTAACTACTAACTTTTCACTTACCATAGCGACACTGACCCATAAGCGTGAGCTTGTGACCTAACCTCAACACAAGTCCAGAGCTACGGGTTTGTGTAACCAGGTCACGCACAAAAGGAAAATGTGTATAGAGACAATGTCAAAGATGGAAGAGGTAGGGTGGGTATAGAAGACAGGATTTTCCGAGACTATAAAAATTGGATCTTGTCAATCAGCTGTCAGCTTTGGTTAGCAGCAGCTTCAAATTGGTCTTTTCTGTTGGTAGAGTAAAAGAATGACTATTGGTTGCAAACAAATGTACTTACCTGCATTTCAAAGCTACATGTAATACTTGATTCTAAACACTTACAAACTTGAAATCAGCCTCTTCTATTTTAAAACCTACAAAATAACAAAATTTCATCACAAATATCAAAATATTAATAGACCTATCATTTTAATATAAATAATCAATTTCATAAAAAGAAACATTTCTTCATATTTAGATTTTTGTAAGAGCTAATATGTTTTCTTAAGCAAATGAAAATTTGGTATTAGATATGTATTTTGCTTATATTATATAGTATCATAATTCAGGCTTATACTGAAATTAATATAGAATATTGCTCCATTTAAGACAACTTTGTTAAGAAAAGTACAAAAGTGAAACCTTAAGACTTGAAATGGATTTCTAATTTGAATTAGATATGAACAAATGTAAGAGATAATCAGTAATGAAATATCAATGAATGAGTGTGTATTGTGTGACTAACCTTTACAATGACTGGACAAGTATATTCTTTTTATCTTATTCAGGATTATATATAAAAATAAAAAAACAAAAACAAAACAAAAAAAAAAAACAGCCCTTCCACTAAAGTTCAGATTTGGCTTCCTGTAGCTTCTCGATTGCTAATTTGGTTTGATGGCATATCAACCATTGTAGGTCATTTAATGCCAAATCCTTTCGATACATATATATATTAAATATATGATTTCCAAACACATTTTGTTGATAACATATTTAAACAAGCCTGAGCTAATTTTTTTTCTTTTCGCACAGTTAAATGGTTTCTCTTATTTCTATCTAATATGAATAATTCTATTTACCATTAATTATTTGTTTGCACACTGTTCAAGTACTACTATGTATCAATAACAATTCAATTAAACCTTAGTCATTTGTTTACACAGTTAAATACAAAAATAGTTCTATTTCAAACAATTCAATTTAGCATAAGCACAGTTTAAATGTTAAACAGTTCTATTTGACCCATAGATAGGACCCTTTCAGGTGCTACCGCTTTGGCCCAGAATGGACCTGGGAGCAATGGCAATAAAGGAGTACTCTGCATTCCCCAAACCTTCAGCATTACTGGAGCCTCACCATCAGATTGTTTAGCATCATTTCTAGGACACTTGTTGGGGGAGTCTTACTCCTCTGCAGAGATGCAGTCAGCCAACTGGGCCATATAGCTTCTGGGTTTTCCAAAAGCTAAAATTTACTATTTAATGCCTTGGTGGACATTAAGTTAAATGCAACAAAGGCAGTTGATAGCAATCCTTAAAGAGGACTTTGTAGATTGTTTTGAAAAGGGAATTGGGTACTATGATAAGTGAGTAAAGTCCCAAGGTGAATACTTTAAAAGGACTAAGATGTCATTATCCTAAGTAGGCTATTTTGTATTAATAAATGGCTGTATACTTTCTTGACAGACTTTGTATACTATTTGTTGGCATGCAAGCACCCTTATATATTCTGATACTCAATTGTAGAACAGCAATCTAATAACTTGTGAGGTTTAGTATTTGGTTAAAAAGAAAAAAAAATAACGAGAAAGAGAAAAAATGCATCACCTACAAAAGCCAATAGTAGCAAGAATTGATGAGAAGAGACATTGTTGAACTTCTCCTTATCTTTCTTTATTATGGTTGTACAACTAAAGCTCAAGTTTTCTAAAACAATCAGCTAATTGAGTCATAAGAGAAGAATTATTCAGAAGCAGCTGAACATAGGTTTATTATTTGGTTGCAATACAGAAAATTAGCAAAGAATTATCATTCATTTGGGGGAAAAAATGCATGCATTAAAGTGTAGTGACAACCTACAATAGTAATTGAAGATTTTGAAAATTAATCTAATAAGATCAGTCAACCTAAGTGAGACGGGTTGATTTTAATAGCATGCCAACCTGTCTCGGATTATTTTATGCCTTGAAGTTAAGGCATCATGTTCATTGTATGTTTGTATTTAGATTTTTTTTGGCATTTGGCACACAGTTCTATTGAATATGAATCATGTTTAAACAGATCTATTTGACCCATACATTAAACCCTAACAGGTACTGCCATTATGGGTCAGAGTAAATCTTTGAGTGACGGTAATGAAAGGGTACTCAACCCTTCCCAGATCTCCGGAACTGGAACCTCATCATCAAATGTAGTTTAGTGTCATACCAAGAACATCCCTTCTGTGTGTGTGTGCTCTCACTCCTCTACAGGAACTACAGTCAGTATACTCTAAGCCTCATTGGCAGAACATAAGTGTGACTGTCACACCAAAGGGAATAGCAGTAAGCTATAATCCAACATTTTTGGTGAGGTGATAATGATAAAAAGTCTCATGAATACACATTTCAGCTTTGAGGATGTATAATATATGCAGTATATGATTGATTGGGAAGAGGGGAGGAAAATATTTAATATAATGCAATGGATGACCCCACCTAAAAAAAAAAAATTTGCTTATATTTTGGTTATTCTATGGTTTACAATCAGAATTCTTAATAGAAATGTGTAATAAGATTCATAAAAACCATCAATATCACAAATTCATTAATTTAAACAGAAAATTGTAAATGTTTTATAAAAGCTAGTTAACAGTTAACACAAAAATTAAAAAAACAAAGAAAATTATGAAGAATTTCACACAGGCCCTATTTTTCATTAAATATTGATACTAAATTGACAAAAATGCAAATAAGATTTTACTAAATGTTACCAGCAGACTAGTGGTTATAAAGAAAAGAAAAAGCAGAAATAAATCTATCATCTATGGGTAAAATAGAAGTAATGTTTTAGAAAAATCTTGTGGGGAAAGCAGAGACAAACTGTAATACTTAAAGATGAATAAGAAAGAAAAAAAAACAAAAAACAAAAACGGATGTAAACTGAAATTCAGAAGAAAATGAATGTAAGTAAAGAAGGATTACAGGTTATAAGAGTGAATACTTAAAGCAAACTAATTTAGATAGAAATTAACAATTCTAATTCACCTTTTTTTGCTCAAGTGGTTTTTCAAGTTGTACTAGTTTTAATAATTATCAGTGAAATGATTTACATATATATTTTTTTTTATTCACCAAAATCCAAAAGAGAAATACATGTTCAAACATTTTCTTCTAGAGCTTCTATGCTGAAATTCTATGTGATAAAAAGAAATGGGGAGCAATATGTGAATGTGTCGTTGAAACATAGCTGCATGAATATGGCAATGGGTAATGTTGTTCTAAACTAATAAGCAGCTCCCAATACCAATGGCAGTTGGCAATAGATCAATAAAATGCCTGCTGCTGCTGTTATGGTGATGAGCAACATCCAGATATGCCTCCAGTTTTCAAGATGGTACATTATGTAATGTCAGTGGCTGCAGCAAGCTTGGAACTAATTTCTTGAAGGGAAAAAAAAAGTTAGTTTCTAAGTTAAAAAGTTTATGTAATTTTCAGTTAACACCAAACACTAACAGTAAATATAAATATCTAAGAAATAGATTAGTATTTAAAACTTATGTTTCTTGTAGACAGGTGACAGGCTGCAACAGTCATGTCAAATAAACCAAAGGGAAAATAAATGGGAAAGCTACATGTGCTAGTTAACTGGCTAGCTGATTTATTTGTAGATGAACTCACTGGGTTACAGTGACATGACACTAATTGCTGCTTGTATCTCTTCATATTGCACATTCAGCAATTGCAAAGCAAAAAGAATTAATGTTGCATGCACATCACCAAATTATAAACAATCAAGTCATTCCCTGATAGAAGTAAAATCTTCAGCCATGTTTCAAAGAAATGGAATGTCAAATCATTACATTTATCAGGAATCATCAGCTGTAATCAGGTTAAATATCTTTTTAACAGTGCAAAGTTATTAAAATGATATGTATTCATCTATAAATAGTAATTCTCTAAGAAGTACTAATATAGGTAGTCAACAAAAAACAAAAAGTTGTCTAGTACTAATAACATTTATAATAGACTGGTAACAAATAATGAGTATATAAACAATCTGAATTAGATTTCTTGTTAAACAAAATATACATAAATTTTTCTCATTTGCCATTGCATTGTAGGAAATGCTTGAAGTGGAAACAAATATGATTGGAAAAAAAGTTCATTTCACATTTGAACGGTTCCACATGCACTTCATGGTCTGAAGTAAATGTTTCTTCTAGATTGCTAAATCCCCACATTAGGTTATTGGATTCAAATTGTTAGAACCTATTCTATTTATTAATCTAATTTAAAGGAACACAAAGCAACTATTTAGTAACAATAAAGAGTATACTGAGGTTATTTTATTTTTTTTTAAGTAAATCCAATTCGGATGAGAATCTCCTCCAAAATAAATCAAGAAAACAATCTAAAATTAAAAATTAATTCATAATATAGATTTAGAACATATGAGAAATCCATTATAATTGTCAGCTTCCAGTTATAATAATTTTACTGAAAGAAATTATTTTCTGCAATTTCATAAAATTGCCATTGCAATGTGTAGTAATTTATCTAGATCAACATTTAGATGACTTGCTTTTAGTAAATATTTTTTCCAAATTGGCAAAAGATTCTATTCTCTATAAATTTCATGTTTCAAACTAAATATACAAAATTCAATATAAACACAAATATGCATATAACAAGGTATACAGCTCTTTAACAAGGGTTATTAATGAATGATTTATTTTAAAATTATAATCATTATTCCTTGCTGGAAGAATAAGAAAAACATTTTCTGGATACAATTTTAAGAACAATTTTTGATGATTTAAAAGTATGCTCTTAAACCAAAGAAACAGATAAATTGATGAGTATAATAAATTTGCAAGGATGATATAAGCAGACTAAATAGAAAAATAAAGCTTTTATTGATAAATAATTGCCAACTTTATATTCAAGAGAATGTCTGAAAGATTAATACATCTTTATTCAATATACTACCAAAATTTGTTTTTCTCAAACTCAATACAACCAAATCATTAATTACTTCATGGAAAATAATGAATTCTATTAAAGTAGTTTATTTTGACTCATTTTTTAAAAATCATATATTTTTTATTTTGTTTAAATAGCAATTCACTTGAGTTGACAATCTACTAAAACAAGGATTTAGTGTGAATTGGAAATAAAAGATAGTCTTTTGGTAAGATTCAGATTTATATCATCAGCCACTGCTTGGTAAATGCACCAGCTATTCTTTTTCTCAATTCTGTATAGATTGGACTGTCTTTTGTCATTCAAAATAATCATAAAGATGTGTTGGGTGTAGCCCTGGGCTCCTAAATTTTTTTCACTATTGTCTTGGAAAACAATTTCAAACTTTGTGTGAAATAATTATAAAATGTTCCAAAGTAAAAAAAAATTTTTTTTTTTTTTTTTTTTTACTTTTCATTTTTAATAAAAATGCCATTAAAACTTTTAGGAATTGAGACAGACACCGACATGCGACTAACAAAGGCATGGACAGCTATCAATAGGCTATTGGTCATATGGAAGTCAGACCTGACTGATAAAATGAAACGCAATTTCTTCCAAGCAGCGATTGTATCGATACTGCTATATGGATGCACTACATCGACTAACTAAACAGCTGGAGAAAAAGCTTGACGGTAACTACACAAGAATGCTTCGAGCTATATTGAACAGGTCCTGGAAGCAACACCCCACAAAGCAGCAGCTATACGGCCACCTACCACCCATCATGAAAACTATCCAAATTAGACGAACCAGACATGCAGGATACTGCTGGAGAAGTAGGGACGAGCTCATAAGTGATGTACTCCTATGGAAACCTTCACATGGCCAAGCGAAAGCAGGGCAAATAGCTAGAACCTACATACAGCAGTTCTGTGAGGATATGGGATGTAGCTCTGAGGACCTGCCGGAAGCGTTGAACGATAGGGAGAGGTGGCGAGAAAGGATCAGGGATATCCGTGCCGATGGCACGACATGATGAGTTTGGAAATTGTGATCTAAACATGTTAAGAAAACAATGAAACATCAATTAAACAAAGATTTTTTTATTTGGGGGGGGGGAGAAGAAAAGAGAGAGAGAGAGAGAGAGAGAGAGAGAGAGAGAGAAAGAAAAAAAGTGAAAAAGACAATTTTTAGCTTAAGTAAAATAAAAGTGAATTTTCAAGTCATGGAAGAAAGTCCAAAATAACATTTTACTTGATGATACAAAAAATACATATGAGAAATTAAATTAAACCTGATTATTTCAGTTTGATACTAGTTCATGTGAAAGCCTAACAGTAAATAAAAAAAATATACATAAAAAAGATTGAAAAAAAATAAATTAAAAAAAATTGAAATAAACAAAAAACAAACAAAAAAAAACAATAGGGCCTGTACTCCTAAATCCGATGAAAAACTTTTTTAAAGAATTGATCAAATTAAAAAAAAAAAACAAAAATAAAACAAACCTTAATATGATGTAAAAATCAGCAAAAACTTTTCATCCGTTAATAGTCAGTTATACTGACTTTAATTTTAAAAAATTACTATTTGTGGAGAGTCCCCAACAAATATTCTAGGGACACTTAATCTTAAGCTCTGATGTAGCTTATAGTAGATATATACAAGAAAATGTTTGGATGAAATTTGAAAGTAGATAAGTGTTGTTATTGCCATTACTTTTCATAAACTCAATTAGTGTGTAAAGCCTGGACAAGATGGACAAGAACCAATACCAAAGAATGTGTATTTTGTATGAGTTGTTTGTAAAAGTATTTCCATGATGCTTGCTTGGTGTGACAAGAACTTTTAATGATCTAATGATGTTTAAGGGTGGTCAAGTGAATGAAAATAAATAAAAAAATAAAGAGAGCACTATATGGGGCAATGCACCCAGTGTCCATGTGTCATATGAATTCTGGTGATATTTCAGGTAAAAATCAATAATATACCTAGCTAGCTGGGAAATCATTAGCAGGCATGAGGCAAGCAGCCAACTAAGAGACTAACTATTAAGGAACATGGGGAAAATAACAGAGAGGGATAGAGATTATTTTCTTCTACCCATATTACCACACCAGTTTTGTCTGAACAAGTGAGGCCAGAAGAACATAATAACCTCCACTTCATATAAAAGGGTAACTGACTTTACTACATTTTTTACCCATACATCTCAAAGTGTCAGCTCTTTGGTGTTCCTCTCTTACTTCACAAATTTTGCAGAGTCATCCAGAATAAAACCTATAACCACTGATTATAATTGCATCACATATAAGTCCTATCATATAGGGAGATTAAGAGAAAATCCTCTTATTTCTGTAAGAAAAATTGAATGACTTTTGAATAGGTATGTGTGTTTATTTTATTGTTACAACTCTGCAAAAGCCATTGTAGTGATCATTAATTCTGAAAGTTTCTTAAAAGGATCAGCTCAAAGTAGGCAATACAAATGGGACAAAATAGTTCCCCCTCTTCTGAAACTATTACATTTCATCCAATGAATGAGAATTCTTCATTGATTCTTCAGTAGCCTGAGATGGTATCTGAAACTGAATCAAAGAATTTTTTCTAATTTCTATTGAGTGGCATGTAATAATTTATTAGCTTTAAACTAAATTGGATTTGGCTCAAAAGAAACAGACTTCAATCTAATGCAAAATCTTAGATGAAATTGAGTGCAAAAATTACAATATTTAAAAAATCCAAACTATATACACATGCAAATACAAAATTTTTAAAACTAAATAGTGTAAAAACAAGTCTTCAATTAACTGAAAATGCATAAAAAGACGAGGAAAACATTTTCATGTGAGGTTGCCTGAGCTAAGAAATATCTATGAACAGTTTAGCTTTAGGAAACAAAACCTGAGCAATGGTACACTATAAGTAAATTTCTGTAGCCGTTGAAAATAATATTTTCCAGTGTAAAAGTTGTGTATTTCAAGCTAAAAAACAGAATAAAATATAAATGATATAAATAGCTAAATATGTGCAACATCATCAACTAGATATCTAACATCTGCTTTTTTAAGGCTCCAGCAGAGTGCAGTTTGGTTGATATAAATCTAATAAAGTCAACATTGATGTAGATTTACAGTCAAGATCCATTGGAAGCACTGGTTCCCACTAGATCACTCAAGTTAAGCAGTGATGAACCTGCTCAGTAATTAGATGGGTAACCACTTAGGAGCAACAGGTACTGTAAGCAACCCATATACCAGACTAAGCAGAGTTTAGTAAATAGGTCAACACCGATGTAAGCCCAAAATAAGTGTTGTTAATAGTCCATAGTGATCAAACCAAAATGTTATTGAACAAATACTAATTAGCAATTATAAAATGTAAATAATTAGGAAATGCCCATGGTGTAATGGTTATCGTCATAGGAAATGGTCATGGTGACACGAGTTCAAATCCTGAACGAGACTGATTGCATTTCACATAGCACTAATACCCTTGGGAAAGGTATGAATCCAATTATTCTCCCTCACCTATGGGTAAATAGTAGGACAGACTAGGTTCTTCAGCCTTGGTGTGGCAACTAGTCTAGGAGAAGGAAAACTCTGAATTCAAACCTATTAAACTCTGCTTAAAAATTGACCTTGTATCATATCCTGCCCGAGCGGAGGGGTTGGTAAATATAAAATGTAAATAATTTGTTTTTATAATGATCAACAAGATTGCTAAGAATTCCATCATCAACTATTTAGTCTTCTGTTAGTTGTCAAAAAGAAACTATTGACAGTAATAAAGATCAGAGTTGACTAGCAGAAAAACATTTACAAAATGATCCTTCAAATATAGTCACTTTTAGCTATTATGATGAAAAATAAAAGTAAAAAAACATTATATATGACTTAAGGTGGCTCCAGATGTTCATAAGCTGGATAGTATGACTAGAGATGGACAATCCAACTCTAAACAAAAATTCAACCAAATTTGTACTTACATAAAGATATTTCTCTATAAAACTCATTAGAAAATTTTCACAAAAGAATATTAAAAATATTTAAAATATAAGGCAATTGTTAAATCTTATGTGGATTTATCTTTTACAACGATTAGAGTTTGTAACAAGTTTGGTGTAAATTTTTGACAAAGATATTAAATTCATAAAGTAAATTAACAAATTAGTTGTCTAACTAGAATATTCACATTTAATTAAACTTTACTCAATAGATTTGTTATGTAGTTCTTCAAGTTAGATGTTGAATAATTACAATCGTATCCATTATTACTTTTGATGAAAAATGCGGATGTCCAAACAAAAGCAAAATGATTCATACCAATTAATATAAAAAAGGAATATTATAGATAAGTAAACAAATCAAATTGATAAATCACTTTTAAATTGATTTGTTAAATTGCTTTCTTAGAGCTTTGAAAATGGCATCCACTGAATGTTCAGTGTCTTAGCTTCTTTGCAAATCATGCTCACCTTGTGATTAAAGTTTTATTGGCATAAGTAGTTTTATTTTATGAGGATAAAATTAAGTCAAACAACAAAAAAACAAAACAATAAAAAGGTTAGCTGAATCAGAAATGATCCTCACAATTCCTAAATGTTTGGTTGATACCTGGTCAAAAATTAGAGTTATGGGCAGATATTTGATGAATTATAAGATTAGCGGAAAGTCCTGGCATTGCCTGAGATAAAATGACTGCAGAGGCAAAATAAATTAAGTCTTCCTGTATAAAACGGAACCCAAGTAACCATAAAACTATTAAAATTATTTTTAAAAAGATGTATTTGTAGGAAAGTGATAAAAAATTTCTTAATATATATGCATACATAAGGTTTTATTTCAGTTGTGATGTAGTTGGTCCAATGGGAGTTAGCTTAGGGTTAGACCTTGGGTCAGTAAATGAAAACAGCTTGGAAATTATGGTTTTTTTTTCCTTTTCATTTTTTGCAAATAGTTTAAGTAAAAACTAATTCAAAGTTAAAATCTTTGCTGTCTCATGTTGAGTGAGTGACAATCCCCAAAATAATGGCAGTAGTTTGAGTAGCTAGATACAATTTAAGTGAATAAATAGACCAAATAGTTCTTTAAAATTCTTTCAAAAAAATTTATAATTTTTATGTAACAAAAAGAAAAATAAATGAATAAATAAAAATGTTTGTCTAAAAAGAAAACTCTGGTTTGTTCACATTGCAAACATTCATCCTAAAGATCATTAAACTCTAAACTTAAACTAGGACTTTAGAATTTTATTATTTTAGCCAATGATTAAAAAAAATGGCAAATTTGTTTTTTAAAAAACATTTTTCTTATGAACTGGAAAGCAGAGTAGATATTTCAGAAATTTTAAATGAATTTGTAAATTTTGGCTAAAGAAATGAAATCTGAACTAAAAATAAAAAAAACATTTATTATTGCTACGAATTTTGTTCTATTTTTCATAATTCATGATAAGATAGTAATTTTTTTAAAAAAGAAACAATATTAATCAATAGCTAAAAAAAACAAAAAACAAAAAAAAACATGTGAAAAGGATTAAAACATCAAAGTGTACAAAATCTAATATTACATTGAAGTATTTTGTTATACAAAGTCTTTTTTCTTTTAAATGATAAAAATTTACTTATTTCTTTAAATGAATAATCCTTTTTGCATGCTATTTAAACTTTTTTCTTTAAATAAACAAATAAATCCATTATCAAACAAAATAAGTTTAATAACTTAATGGGGAAAAAAAAAAAAAAAAAAAAAAAAAAAAAAGATTTAAGATTTGTTAGATTTTTAGAATAGTAATAACTATTGCTCCTTGTGATTTAAAAGTTCAAGGTCATTTCAGTGGCTTTATCTTGATAAGTAAGCAATAATGAAATTATCAAAACAATCACCAAAGACCAGATTATAAATTAGCTAAAAATAAATCATTTGTTACTTTTTTAAAAGCTGAATATGCAAATTAGATATCCCATTAAGCATGATATGAGTATTCTGCTTGACATAATAGGCAAAATGACAACTGGATGTAAACTGTACTTATTTTTATGACAATTTTATGTAGTGTGTGTGTATGTGTGTGTGTGTGTGTGTGTGTGTGTGTGTGTGTGCATGTAAACACACACACCTTATCATTTCTCAACATATATAAAATCTTATTTTGTATTATTTGCTAAATTTATTTTAATCCGAAATACTTCCATATTTTGAATGTTCTTGCATTATTCAAGATGTAATCAGTAATATTTTTAAAAAGATTTCCTGGTTAAATTTCAATACCTAAGCATTAAAAGGCATCATTCTTTTCTTTTAAAACTATACGCAATTTCTTACTGAAATTTTGCTCAAATGAGTTCTCTAAACAATGACTATCATAATTAAGCTACTTTTTCAAACTTTACTTTAAAAATTTTTGAAATGAAAGTTGTTTAAAATAATACAACCCTAAACAAAGAGTATCAATCAAAAATAGTATTTGCATTAAGAATGAAGACTGATTCCAATCACGATGAAAAATCAGAAAATACAAGACAGAATATATGCCAACCCTATGTCATTTTTTAAAGTGATATTGTAGACCCACACTCTGATGAGCAAAAACATGACCACCTGTATAATAGTGTTGGTCTTCCTTACCCCTAATGAAACAGCTTAATCAGGCGGAAACTCTTCCAGTGGAATCTTGTATAAAGATATTCACAGTAGGTACCAGCTCTTTCCTCAGATAATGATGTACTCTACTGTTCAAATTATTCGGGATAAAGTGAGAGTTATCAAACCAGTTGAATTTCTTCTACACAGTCCATTTTCAATTTGTGTGTCCTAATTGAAGATGCTTTTAGCAAAGGACATTGCTAAGCATTAGTACTCTGATTGGTAGGCAGTTACACAGCCCTATACATAACAAGTATCTATGAATAATGATGCATTCCTTTCTTCATCTTCAATTTTTCAAGTTGCAAATAAGTATTCAACACAACTGAACATAAACAATCTACAAGTGGTACCACTTTAGAAATAATCTGAGCTAGTTCTTTAACCATAATAATTTGGTATTTATTAAATTATTTAGATCTTTTTCTGGCTCATATATGCAGCGTTTAGTACATCAAAATGAAATACTTGAGTCTAGCTTACCTACTTATATACCTCTGATCTTGACATGCACAGTTATGAAACAATAGCTTTCATTTTTATATGTGACTGGTCATAAAACTTTGGTTCCAGATTGTGTACACACACACACATTTCTGTAACCTAATAAATATAAATGCATGCCAAATTTTCACTCAAACAACACTCTAATGTTAATTATACATCTTATTTGTATTGAACATCAATAACTTATAAGAGGTAATATAAAGCAGTTGTATTTGCAATAGGCAAGTACTACTTTTTACATGGAAGTATATATATATATATATATATATATAAAAATACTTAATCAAAACAGTATCATAATGCTAGGAGATATCAATAGATATTTTCTGTTAATCAACCAACACAAGGAAATAACTATGCTGTTGAATACATATACAATGCAGAAAATGTTAGGAATTAATAATTCTGAATTGTATGAATTAAATAACTTAAAACCTTTGTATATTCTTCAAATTAAACTGATTTAACCAGATTGTATCAAAAATCATTCACTGTTAAACATTAGACAATACTAATGTGGAATTAGTATGAATGTATTTTTCTTGTTTATGAGGAAAAAAAAGTAAAATGTAAATCAAAGTGTTAGAGAGGAAAAGAGTACTTGCCTTTTAAGATATGTCAATTGCAATACATTTGTTTCACACTAATTGAAGATCAACATAAATAATTTATCATAAGCAATGGTTATTGACTGATTTTAATGGCATATCAACCCATCTAGAATTATGTTATGTATACAGTTTAGAAAATTGCATTCATTGTAGGTTTATGTTTACATTTTTTGTACAGTTGTGAAGAGTTTTCTTCTGCATACAGTTATATATAAAGTATTCCTATCAAATAATTTTTAAACAGATCTATATGACCCAGAGATGAGACTCTAAGAGGTACTTCCACTTCAGGTCAGAATGGTCCCAAGAGTAATGGCAATGAAGGGATACTGCACTCTACTTAGATCTCCAGAACAGGTACCTCCCTATTGAATACAGTTTAGTGTCATACTAAATACATAAAATTGTCATTGATATTGAAATGATTCATACCTTTCCCAAGGGTATATGTCCGAAAGTGAATGTAATTACGAGACTGGAGTTCAAACTCGCTTACTATGATTGAAATGATCCAATCTGTATTTACTTTATATAAAAATTATTTTGGAGAGTTTGATTCAAATTGGTATATGTAGTTATTTACTAAGCCGAACTTAGCTGTGACACAAGAGCAAAAGTATAGGGCACCCAATAAGAATTGTACTCTATCAATATTAGGAGGAGCCTCTGTGGCATAGTGGTTAATGTGCTGGACTGCAACATTGTAGTAAGTTTGAACTCCAGTTAAACTATCATGTTTACTTTTGAACTAATACTCGAGGGGAAAGGTATGAACCCTCCTTATCCCCTCTACAAAGATGGCTTTGGCATTAAATAACCCACAAATGGTTGATATGCCATTTAAACAAAGAAACCTATTGATGTTCTGTTAGCCAAACTTAGCAACTCAACTAGGTTGATGTATATAACTGCTTTTAATTTTTTTAAAATCAAATTTATAAAAATGATTTTTGTCTACCTTAAAGCCTCTTAGGATAACTATATGGTTATTCAATAAATATGGGGAATATTTTAAAAAAGTAAAATACATTGTTTTTCAAAATTTTTTTACTAATAAATGTAAACCCTGCATTGTTTGGAATTGGTTTATAGTAAAAATTATTTTAATCTTGCAGAAATATTTGTTTTCAGGTGATTCAAAATAGAAGCAAACCAAAGTGCTCTAGGTTTAAACAGAGGTTGGTCATTAAATTCTTGATAGCTTAGAAGTGCAAATCATGTGAAATTTTCAAAAGAAAATATGTGTACAGAGAAGCATGTCTTAGTCAAAAAATGAGTTAAACATAGGTGTGCCAGCACAAGGTGGAATTGAAAAGACAGACCATAGAGTGAAAACACTTTCTGGTTAAGAAAAAGTTCTAAGAGCAGCAGTAAGTAAAGGAAGTCAGGTTGACAATCTTTTGGGACATGAAAGGATGTACCATGATGCATTTCCTTTGAAAGATGCAACTGTAAAGTGTTTCCTACTGTCAACACCTTAGGCCAAATTCACCTTATTCATTGACTTTTTCTACCATTTAGATATAAAGTTTACCAACTGGAAATGAACAAATAGCCCTAAAGACAAAATTTTTCAGTTATCTGATAATTTCTAATTACAAATCTTAAGAAATTTAAGAAAATAAAAATGATTAAATAGCAATTAACTAATGAGAAAAAAATTTGAAATATTCTAATCTAAACTTCTTTGATAATGAAATTAAAAATGCTTACCGGTATTTTTCTGCTTCCTTAATTCCAACAAGAGTATACTGCAAAACCTAAAAGAAAAAAGGAAAAATTTTAAGTCTAAAACTCAGATTATTTTGAAGATCATCAACTTAAATTGACAGAGAGAAGCAAACTTAATATTTTTTGACTTCCAAACCTACTTCCAACTAGATGAATTTTTGTACACTTGATATTTCATTTTAGAGTATTTTTAAATTAAGAGTATATTATACAACAATCATGAAAATATTCTTTCTTTTACACAACTTTTTTACAATAAACATTAAACCTATAAAACAATTCCTTAAATATATACAACAAGCACTCATAATTTGACTGCTTCCATCTCTAAAACTAGAATGTGTGTGTATATATATATATATATATATATATATATATATATTGGATTGGCGTTTGAGTCAACCGGGTTTCGGTCCCAGCTTTGGGAATCTAGCCACACTGAAGAGTTCTTATAGAACGAAACAGGTCTGTCTGTGGATGACTATATATATATATATATATATATATATATATATATACACACACACACACGTTTATTTATATAGCAGAAATTGTTGATAGCAAAAAAGAGAATTTTTGTTCCACTTTGTAGCCATGTTTGTCACCAATGATTTTATAAAATTCATGCTGCTGGGTATAAAAAGTTTAAAATGAACTTATTCTTGCTCTAAAATGTAACAAGCAACCTAAATATTTTGGTTCAGTCTAAAATCAACTTATTTTATAAACAAGTTAACTAGTGATGTTCTGAAAGCAATAAAATATTTTCAAAATGCCAATACTTAGGATAATTCAATAAATGTTAAGCACACAATTTTGATTCAATATTTCCAAGTTCTGTTTACAGGCAAAGAAACAATACTAAATTAAATAATCACAACAGTGTTGTTACTATCCCTGAAAGTTCTGACTTTGATATCCTATGAATTGCCTGTTAAATAGAACCATAATAAGCACTTAAGGTTATTAAGGCTATTCAAAATTCTTCAGGAATCTTGTATTTTTTAAACAAGAATTCCATATAATTTTCCATTATTCAGTTGTACAAAAAAAAAAAAAAAAAAAAAAAAAATCACAAATAGATTCAGAAAAACATTACTGCTTCTGTTTATGGATAATAAGTTTGACTACTCTGACAATATTTAAAGTTGTTTTCAAATTTGAGAGTATAATTGGCTAGTGTGTTGCCAATAACAGCAGAAGAGTGTAAAACAGGTTTTGTCAAAATAGCAATTATTTTGGAAAGTTAATTCTCCAAAAGTTGGTTCATTGTATCAAAAATACCATTAAATAAAAGAATACAAAATGAGAGGTATCAATAAAAGAAAGGCTATGATAAGGTCTGCCAGAATAAGATGTCATCTTAGTAGTTCTGAATAAGAAAAAAAAGCATCTTGATAAAGCACACATGAGATTTAACATCAGATAAATGAGATATTCATTATATTTTGATTTTATGTATGCAAAGTGAACATCTGCATTAAACAAGATTGATTTCTCATAGGCAGATATTAGGATATGTTAAAAAATTATGAAATATTACAGAAAACTATAACAATATATAACTAGCAACATTGTCAAACACTTGGCCTGCTTTTCATAGTGTTTTAACATGAGCATCAAACACAAGCAGTCAAGTAATCTAGAACCAGCAAGATCATTAACTGTAAAGAGTTCACATAGAACATCTAAGAGTCAACTACACATTAAGATTCAAGAGGCAGAAAGTAAATTTACCAACAGGTGAAGTTTCTGTTAACCATTTTTACAATCATGTTATGATGCTATTAAAATAGAAATTTATTTGGTGGCAAAACATTCAGATGAAACAAATGAATATAATATTAACAAAACAAGAAATATTTCACGTGTCATTGCTGGGTTTGATTGAAATCAGTTATTATTAAGAAATCTGTCAACTCACTTATACTATTTGACAACATATAAGCCTCTTCTTCAGTTTACATGTTGATATTAACTCCTATAGAGTTTAGCAAAGAACAGGTATTTGTAGTCTATAGTATCTACATAGACTTGAACTTCAGGGCAGTTTTTCTTTTAATAAATCATCAAATATAGTATTTCACAACTGCATTGGTATCATTAATATATTTTGAAAGAATTTTTTTTAGTATAATTGAATTTGTAATGATTATCATCATAGAACTATGCAGTAAAACTTATGTGCAGTAGCAACCTTGCTCCAATTTTATTCCACTCTTGCAACATTCAATTTTATCTTGAAACAATAAATCTTAATATTCATGTGGGTTTTGCATATTTAGATTTCCATCTTCAATTATTAAGATATTATGATGAGGTGCATTAATACAATATTTATATACAAAAAAGGTGGACACACTCCTATTGCCAACACTGAAGGGTAAAGAGACAATAAGCCAAAAAAAAAAAAAGTCAAGGGGAGGGAGAGATGAAAGAAGCATCCTAAGATCAACAAAAAGATTAAGATAGCAGGAAATGAGAGAAGCCATTATGAAAGACTGATTGTTAAGTGCTTTTCAACTAAATAACATGACATTGATGGAATGACAAAAACTGTTGACAAAACTGTCACTTAAGCACACAAGATTTTCTATCCAGTTGGACTTGTCAATGTTTGGAACCTCTAATATTTGTCTGACCAGTGGAAGGTAGAGTAGTAATTGCAAATAAAGGCATTATTGACAAGTGTAATAAATATCTTTAACCAGACAAGAACAGTAATAGAGAAATTATAACAATCCTCTTTAATGATATTAGTTTGATGCCACACTTAATCATGGTTGACACGTGTAGCAGATTTTTTGAATGGTGTTAGAAAAAAGATTAAGATGGTTAGAATCTTTGAAAACCTTTTCAAGCAAATGTGTGTACACCTGTTCAGTTTTATGCTGTCTTATTCTCCTTCAGTTATACACATCTTCATCTAGCCATCTTCACAGCAAGCCACATAACCTGTTTCACATGGACCAATTCCTTTTGACATTGATTCCATCTTCCCAAATGGCCAATGAAAGAATAGGTGCAAGAAGAAAATTTAATATATTAAATGAAAGATTGAGACCTAGAAACCATGGCAAATCTGAGTAAAGAATTAGGAGAAAATCAATTTCATCTTAGAATTCTTAAAGAGGTAGATATAGATTTGATACCTGTTCATAAAATCTAAATAAGTAAACAATAACAGCAGTAATGATAATAGATTTTACATATTTATTCCCTAATCTGTCAAAAAAAAATGAATAAAGTGGTAATTTTAAAGAACAAATTTTATAGCTGCATGACAGATAATAAAATGTTGACACAAATAAAAAGAATAGTTTGCAATTTATACAGAATATCGATTCTCAGAAAACAATTCAATAGATTATCTTAACCAAATCCAGTTTGATATTTTAATCTTTTACAATTGTTTCAAGCAGAAAAAAAAAAGGTCTTGTAAAATTCTTATTTTACAACCAGTGTACATATCAGTTTACAATTAACACCATGATTTGTCAGTTCAATATCATCTACAGTAAGAGACTATCACAAATAAATATTTGTCATTTGAAAATTTTAAGTCATTAAGATTTCAAATGATGTTGGATAACACATACAACAAATACCAAATAGAAAAACAAAGCTTCTGGAGAATTTTAAAAAAAGAAAAGAAAGATGCACGAACAGACATAAAACTTGATTGTTTTGGTAATCAAACTCATTCACAAACAAAAAAAACATATTCCAAAGAATTAATATGTATAACACAACATGCTAAAAAACAAGATAATTGAATGTGACGATTCCATCAAAACCTAAGTGAATATTTCTCCAGTTTAATTGGAATTTAAATTTAAAGGAGAAATACTCTTTTAAGAAAAAATGTTTAAAGTACAAATATTGATAGCTCCATATTGAAAATCATAGATCTCATTTGAAATAACCATTAAAAAAAAAAAAAAAAAAAAAAAAAAGTGAACATCTAAGTTAAATTTGTCATTTTAATTAGGATAAGTAAATAAAACTTCTTGTCAGTTATATCATTTTAGCCTGCATGTTTACTATAAGTAATATTTATATTGAATCAAATTATCAAAATACAGATTACAAGCAAATCTTTATCCAGTTATCCTATGAATTAACATCTCTCTAAGTAATACAAAGGTCACTATCAATATATTCTACAAAGTTTTCACATATAAGCTTTACTAAATGTAAAACTCGACAAGACTGAAAAATGTCTGAATAACATTTTAAAATAAATATATTACTAATATCTATTTAAAAATTGGTAGAAGGTAAAGAAGCAATTAAAATGAATAAATATAATTCGACATTATGAATCATTACATGTTTTCAGATTTCTAATTATCATAATTATTCACAAATAAAATATTGTTCTAGAAATCTTGCTTGGGAATTTTCAAACTTTGAAAGAAAATAACATTTATAAAAAAAACATCAGATTAGCTGAACAATAATCATTATTGTTCAGCTAATCTGATATTTTTATCTTGTAGGGCAATTAAAAGTAAATCAAATGGAAACTAGTAAAAGGAAAATACAAAATTAAATTAGTTTTAATTAAGAGTAATAGAAAATAATACAGTTGTAAATGGAAAGATGTATATCACAGCTAACATAATTGGTTGGTAAATATTTGATAGTGGGCTTAAAATTCAAAAAATGTGGAAAAATAATGGAATTAAAAAATATTGTCTATCTTTATTCTTTTTTTACTCAACATAAGTCATTTTGAAAGCATTAGAAAGTTTGATTTCAAGTGCTCCAGAAATTCATCATAATTTGCCTTGATTTACATTATCTTAAAAACAAACATACAAATTACTTAATTCAAGATTAGTTTATCTAACAAAACAACATTATAACAAATACCTAATTAAATTTCAAGGAATCAATCAAGATTAAAAAATATATTTTAAAACTAATCAAATGAGATTAAACCTAATAAAACAGATTTAACAAAGAAAAGCAAAATCATAAAGAAAGAAACATTTCTTGGCTACTACAGACAGGTGGAGAGGTAAGGACTAGTTAATAGCAGTCAGTAGACCAGAACCAGAATTTACTTTTTTTCTAATACTTGTACAAAACAAGTAGGAAGTGTCAGATAAAAATTAAAAATAATACAAGTGAGAGAGAAAAAAAAAAAAAAAAGAACCTGAAAAATATACCATTTAACACAATAAGGAATGTTTAGTGTATTTATGGTCAACAACAACCTCAAATAATAAACAAGAAAAAGTGACCACTAATCTCAACTAACTCTGTAATGACTGGACTGTTGACTGAGTGAAGTAAGTGACTAAGAGGAGATACAAGGCTGTCAGTAGGCTAGACTGGGTAGCAGCTATAAGCAATAGAAAGCTGTATGTTGGTACTGTCACACATTGTACAACAGATAGACAAGTTTATGCATATTATATTACCAGGAACAGACACACACACAGAATCAATGAGGCAATAGTGAGTCTTTAAGTAAGTGGACAAAAATATACATAATATGTTGTTGCCAACAGGCCAGGCTGTCTAGCCACAACTACTGGCTCAATGATTTATTGGCATACATACACTTCATTCAACAAGGGTTAGCTAATTAAAAAATATGCCATAAAACTTCATGGTGCTTCAACAATGAACAAAATTTTCAATAGCAAGAGAAATTCACATATATATATATATATATATATATATGAGAGAGAGAAAAGAGATATCAAATTTTAGGAGGACAAAAGCCAAAAAGTTTGTTTTTTTAAATAAAAATAATTCTTAGGATTTTTATTTTGGATATTAACTTAATGAAACAATATTTACCGTTTTGTTCCAATATCTTCAGCTATTTTTCAGACAACTTCATAAATTTTACTTTATTATATTTCTCAGCAAAGAACTGTTCCAAGTGCCTTTTGCAGTCTTCCACGGAATTAAGATTTTTTTTAGTAAGATAATTCTGTAAAGATCAGAATAAATAGTAATCTGAAGATGTAACATCTGCTGAATATAGCAGATTAGAGAAAAAAAACCCAGCCTAACTGTAACAGTTTTTACCTGGTTGCCAAGGAAATATAATTTAGTGGTATCCTGATGGAATATTTTGCTCTTTTTCTTAAAATAATTCTGGGTATTTTCTCTCAACTGCTGCTTTCAATAGATCAAACTAGGAGAGTTACTTGTTTAAATCTAACTCATAATAGAGGACACTTATTTTCTTTGGATGAAGCCCTGTCTTTATTATGATTAGTGGTGGTTTGGTTTCTTTGTTTTAATGGCATATCAATCTTTTTAAGTTCAGCACTATTAGAGTTAAAACTCTTACTGTGAAATTGCCATCCAAGTTGGTAGTAGCCACTATGCCACAGTGGACACCTTTGTTAGTGGTGGTGCCTAATAATCTCATATTCTATGTTGAGGAAACTTGAAAGCATTATAGCATTTTTTAATCACAATTTATAAATTCCAACTAAATATTCCTAATGAAAAAGTTTTATCCATACAATAATTTCATATGAATTAGAGATGAAAAGGAATTTTAAAAGAGTACAGGATGGATATTTACTTGTAAACTTTGCAAAGGAAAAGTCATCAAGAACTTTTTCTCAGCATTATTTTTACTTTAAGATATCTCAAAATCTATAAATTCTTATGAACAAATAAAGAAAATAAAATATTAAAATGTCACAAGGAGTATAAAGAAAGAAAAAGTTTATTTTCTTTTACAACAGTGACAAATTTTATGTGTGAAAGAGAAAAAAATGCAACTTGTAACCAACATTTAGGCAGTGTTTAACTTAAATTTTAAAATCTTTTTCCTGACAACAATGTTGGATTGTGTTTAGAGGGAGAGGTTTAAAGCAGTGCTGTGTCATTTGCATGATACTTTCAGAGTCAGCTGACTATTACTAGACTCTTAGATTACCAGCTTCTAGCTTGTTCTCTTTTCCTCTGGTCTCTTAGTTTGCTAACTCCCAGAAACACAGAGAGTATTGTGTGTGTGTGATCCCGTTGGTGTGAAAATATGTAAAAAGTCTAAGTGTTCCACGTAAGAATAATCTACTTCATTTAAAAAGAAAAAAAATACTCAGTCAATTTAAGTTCATTGCCACAACTGTAATAAAATAATGAAGAAAAATTAAATAAAAAACAAAATAATGGCAGATTATAAAGCTTTATAAAGCATAAGCAAAACCTGAAGAATATTAAGAACAGTATTAGTTGGGAATGAAACAGGACATTTTCCTCTAATTTTCTTTAAAAAACAAAAAGTTAAATGGATCCTTTAATACTAAAAAGTTTAGAAAAGTTTCAACAATTTCTATGTTGAATAATAAATCAAACTACAAAGAATAAAATAAGCAAAGTTTAAAAAATGTCTATAAATGTAATAAGACTAAAATGAATTTTTCAGTTTATCAATTTATTAGGTCTGATTTGAGTGTGATGTGAATTTTAAAACTTGCTGAAAAGTTACAATCATCTGAGATTCAAATTAATATGGCCTTTAAAAAGCAAGGCTTTAATACATGGAAATAATTATACTGACACAATAAACCTATGAAATGCCCAGTTGTTTTTGTTTAGGTAATGTAACAAAATTCTAATATTAAAGTTCATTAAACAATAGAATATTGACAAGAATATTGAAGGAAGGGGGGAGGAAAAAAAAAAAAACCCAAACAAAAAAACAACCCCAAAACAAAACAAAAAAACAAAATAAGACAACAACAAAGAAAATTTGGAATCTTAACCACAAAGTTTAGAAAAGTAATTATAAAGAACAAATATATCAGTGCAGTGGCAACAGTGTAAAAAAATCCCAATGAAAATACAATCTATATTATTTTTGTAACTGAATGGTTTCTATTAGTCAAACACACAACTGATTGAAATTATTAAATCAAAGAAATTGATTCAAATGTCTCACTTATTTAGAGTTTCTATTTTTCTTAGAACATGAGTAATAAATCTCAATCTTAAGGAAGGTAAATAATTTGTTTAATTTTGGAATCTTTTTTCTTTTATTTAACAGTAGACAAACAGTAGTCATCTTTACGAAGACATTTTGTGAAGGAAGGTGTGTGTGTATCCTTGCAAGCCATTGTTAAATTGTAAAGAATGATAAAAGCTTAAACTAGAAATGAAGTAATGAAAAAAGAAACTTAAACATATTGATGAAATTTCTATCAAAGAAAAATAATAGAATACTTCTAATTAATAAGTGATGCGATAAATATAAATGATTTTTTTTATCATTTGGAAAAACTGACTCCATTCTTTTCCAGACAGCAAAAGCAGGGTAGGGGTTCTGTAAAGGAGTGGCAGTTCAGCTGACCAAATCAGATTTTGTAATAGAAACAAGTCAATCAAGTAAACAAGCTAAGAAGGACAATAATAATAATAGTAATAATAGTTGTTGTTACCTCTTTACCAATATATAAACAAACAAATAAATAAGGAAAAAGAAGGTAGAGAAAAGAATCTGTTGGTTAGCAGGTTTCAAAAAGCCCAAAAGCATTCTTGTCATCAGCTGTGATAATCAGCTGCCGCTCAGAAGCAGTAGCAGCAGCAGTAGGATAAGAGTGAGTGAAAGTAGGAGGGACTGTAAGAAAAGTAGGAGTAAGAGCAGGCCTAGTTTTCGTTTTTTGTTCTAGGAGAGGTGGTGGTGTTTTTTTTTTTTGCATTTTTTTTTTCTTTCTTTCTTCTCTTCAAGTGAAATGACTAGTTGACCTAGAAGGCTGGCTGTCTAGACAAGGATGACTATGGCGGCAGCAGCAGCCAGCCAGCCAGCCAGCCAGCAGTTATAACAACAACAATCACCAGCTTGCACTGGACTAGCCGGTAGCAAGGGGGAAGGGAAATAAAGATGGGTGGTAAATCATAGTAGACCGGGTGTGGCTGATGGGCAAAAGGTTGGATAAAATTGAGGTAAAAAAATCAATCAATACATGTCCCTTTCTCTTGCTTCTCTTGGGCCTTGTAGCTCTGACTAAATGTTGGAAACGGCCTAATGCCACTAGTAGCTACTGATAAGGTGGACCAACAGAGAGATACAAGTTTGTGTAATGTATGGGTGTTGCTATAGCCTTTGCTGATGCTGCAAGAGACCTTGTCATATGGCAACAAGAGTTAAGATGAGCAGATGGTGGTGGTACTGCTGTGGGGAAAGTTGTAATTAGCAAATTTAGTGACTAAATGAAGGATCCGCTGTCAATGTTGGGATGACACAAATATCATTAACCATCACCAGTTTCACATTATTTAATTTAAGAGATTTATTTAGCAGGTTAGGCACACCGAGAAATAGGAAATAAAAGAGAGAAATAAGGAAAAGAGTATTTGCAATCCTGGCTTTTATATGGGCGTAAACATTGACTATAAGAAATACGCAACAGCTTTGTCTACAATAGCAAAACTCTAGGCAAGCCTTTCAAGATGAATTTTCTGGAAGTTATTTTAATCAACATCTGACATTTATATCACTACCCAGTAAATAACTGCAGTGGAAACATTCTGTAACTAGAACTATCATCTTATTCAAATAAGATTCAACAAGCATTAATAACATTTCTTAGCAAATACAATTGACTGGTTTTAATTATACAAAGTTACTAAGAGGAATAATTTTCTTAAAACTAGGACCTATCTTTAAATTGGTCAATTAGCAGCAAATTCAACTTTCTTCACTTGGTATAAAAGTTTCCAAATGCACAAACAAATGTCTGACAATTATTCACCTAGAATTTTATCTTAAATAAATAAAAAATATGACTATTTAGAAAAACATTTCATCATATCCTGTTCTCCTTCAATAAATGAGGACAGCCAGATATTGTCTTGTATGAATCATCAACTGCCAATAATTGCCCAATTAAAAAAATGCAGAAAACAAGTAGATTTAATAAGACTAAAATAAATGCTAGTAAAAACAGTAAGAGCTAGAATAAGTTATTTTTTGGCAAAGATAAAGTGTTGTTATAATTATACATTATTTTAGACCAGTTTCCTAATTTTTGGTTGAGAATAAAGATAAAGTAATTGGTCTGATAGAATCAATATATAATTAGAATAAAAATCCACGAAATTGACATGAAGCTTAAGTTTCAGAGTAATATTTAAACAAAACAAGCTGAATTTAAAAGAAATAAAGAAAAATCTTCTTTGTAGATGTCTTTTAAGGGGAGGTAACTTTGCTTAATGTTAATACATTTAAACTAGTAGACATTTTTATAATGTTGTGCCAGAATGGCAAAACTTATTCCCTATAGAAAAAAAGATATTGGTCATGATTTCCTAAAGTCTATATTCAAATCCACCCATTCTTGATAAATCAGATTAATTGCATAAAAACAATTTCAACCAATCCATTCTACAAATTTATTCAGGTGAAGAACTCAGCTAGTATTCAATACACTGTGCGTATATATATATATATATATATATATATATATATATATATATATATATATATATAATATAAAAAAAACATAATTTTTATAAAGCAATAAATGTAATATTTATTGATAATCATATTTACTGTCCTATAGGATATACATTTTATATAAGTATTTTTGCAATTACTATTCACAACTCTCAGATCTGTCTTGTGGTAAAACTCATACTTTTTGAATCCTAATATCACTTATTATAGAAGCAGAGTAAAAAAGCGTATTTTATAAAGCAAACAGTGATTCTTTACAACAGGATCAAAACATAATTAGGTTATAAACTAGATATATTTTTCACACCAAGGAAATATTTAAACACTTTATCAATAGTCAACACAATAATTATATAAAAGTAATAACTTTAAAGAATTCATTTTGAAAGAAATCAATAGGAATGTTAATTTAACCAGTTATCTCCCTTAGATTTGTTGGAAACTATATTATCACAAATGTGGAAATATATATAAAAAAAAGAAAAAAAAAAAGAAAAAAAAAGAGAGTAAGCCAGTGGGGAAGGTGAGTTTCTCCTTGTGAAATTCCAATGCAATCAATCCCTCCCCACAAAAGCTTTACTCTTAACGTTGATAAGAATGCTGTTCAAAATCGTCTTAGATTTAATTTTAAAAATTTGTTATTGTTAATTAAAAAAGGAAAATAGTAAAGATGGGATAAATACTTAAAGATAGCCAATCAATAATTGAAAAAATTAGAAAATATCTACATTGGCATAAAAACCAGGAAAAAGAAAAAGAAAAAAGTAATCTTGTCTAATATTGCTATTTCAATGAGTTGAACAAAATATATTTCAAACTTTTATCAAACTAAAAATATGAATTTTACAAATGAACTCGGAAATCTTTATAAGCTTCATATTTAAGTTTGATCTGTTAAGCTAACTGAGAATTTAGAATTACAAGTCTTTCAATTAGCTGAGTAATGATTATAACGTTTATTTTTGAGAGAGAAAAATTGTTTCATTAACATTATATGAATAATATAAAATTTAAAAGATTCTAGAAGTTGATAGAATATTTCATTTTCATAGTCTAACAATCTGATAGTGCCAAAGATTTAATATTCAAACAGTACAAGACAATTTATGCACCTCTAACTGTAAAAAGGCTCAAAGGATTATGTACAATTATAAATTTTATCAGAGAAAAATCAAAATCTGTATTTTTGTCACACACACAGTGGTAAGTATGACCAAAGATTCAAATCTATAACAGACCAAATTACTTGTTTCTTATATTTAACCATATATCTCACAAAAAGTACTTAAAAAATGTTGTACAAAGCAACAAAATTTTTTTCATGAAACTAGTTACGAGATCTATTAAGAATTCTAAAAAGATTTCCCGAGATGATATAAAGTAAAGTTAGCAAACTCGAAGGCTCTCTTTTCAATAGTTACTTACGCCAAAGTGTAGGGGAGGGTGCTACTCCTTTCCTTGGATTGCTCCACTTTACCCTTGATACATACCTTATAATGCTGAGTATTAAGCAAGGAGGTATCAAGTAACATTTTTGAGACTGATATGACTCGACCCGGGAATGAATCCTGGTCTCCTGGGCCATTGGCGAACACTCTACCAAGTAGACTAATACAGGTTTTCTTTTGTTGTTTTGTTTTATGAAAAGCGTTTACTAATTAATAATAATGGCTTTGGATAAAAATAGGATGAGGAAAAGTGCATTAAAGTAAGATACTCTAAATACTAGAAATAAAGACTAATATTTTGAAAATCTCCCATAATATAAATCATTTATTAATAATGATTAACTGATCATTGAAAATCAACTGAAAATTCATCCGTGATTCTATTACATAATCATAATGTTAGAAAGTGTACCCCACCCCTGAATAATAAGCATTTATTGAATGTTACCATAACAGCCAATTTAAAATGTAAAAATCTTGTATGATGAATACTGGAACACCTTCAATATTAAGATTGAGAGAGAAAAAAAAGAAAAAGATTAATTTGGATTTTATACTTTTGTTTTTAAGTCTATTCTTTCAGTCTTTGAATAATATATTTTATTTTCCTTTCTCAGTTGTTTTAAATATATCCAATTCAAAAAGAACAAAAGATACAAAATAGTTTGAACAAGGTGTACTGCTAAGGAACAGCAGGTAGAAAGTTAGTCATATAAATATTATTACTACTGTAGGGAGTTCAATTTTCACAAGCTATCAACAGACTAGACTAAGGTTAGTAAATAGCCAAGACAGTTCAAAGAAAAAAGTTTTGTTAAAAGTTAAAAACCTTTTATTTGATTCTGAGATATTATCCAAATGCAAGCAGAAAGTTTTGCTAAAAAGTTCTTAATACATCAATATTTTTAGACAACCATGAAAAAGTGTGCATATTAATTGTTATGGCAAAATAGTAAAAGTTCTAAGACTAATTGGGTGCTTTACTTTCTAAATCTCAATTTTCAAAGAATGTTTTTTTCCATAAAAATTACAGATATCATTATAAAAAAAAGTTAAATTTTACAAAAATGTTGTATGAAAAATCTTTTTTAAATAAAAATGAATTAAAAAAAATAATTTTAAAAGTTTAAAACTCAATTATCAGATTTTAGATTTGGTTATTACTTTTATAATTCACCCACAATGTAAAAGTCATCATTCTTTTATTCAAATTGAAAATTTTTTACCCACTAAATAAAAAACGCCCACTAGAAAAAGTTGAGAAAAAAAAGTCCCAAATAGTGGATAATAAGGTTTTACTATTACAATAAATTCTGCAATAAGAGTATATCACTGAGTTCACTTAACACCGACACAACACATATCCTGTTGGTCTGTTATTTCCATAATGCGACTAACTAAATTCACTATCTAGATGCTGTGAAGTGAGAGTGCAGCTTTTGCAATAAAACTCATAGGTGCTGCCCTTACTCTAGGAGTTTTCTGGTCCTAATACACTAAGATCTTAAAATGGTAAAAAGTGAATTTAAAAACCAACTGATTATAAAAAAAAAAGAAAAAAAAAAGGTCCAAAATTCCCCAAACCACAGAAGCTTGTTTGACTGGCCATCATGACAGTCTTGTTGCAGAGCCTAAAAAAAGCAAAGAGAGGAGAGGTGGAAAGCTTTCAAGCAAAAATACCCATCATCCATACTAGGTACAGACTGCTGAAAGCTTTATGAATATTTTATGTGCAGGTGCAAATCTTTGACAAAGTTATAAAATGTAAAGTGAAAATGTGAGAAGTGAGAATCCTTTAGTGATCAGGTGACAAGCTAAAAGAACATATTATACTAGATACATTTTATTTCAGAAGATATTATCATGAAATAAAACTCTCCACATCTAATTGTAACCTAGAAGAAATATGATTCATTTAAATAATTATTCTTCATTGAGAATATTTTAGAAAAAAAATTAAATAGGAGAAAAATTATTACATTAAGAAAACCAAATTTGACTTTTCAAAATCGAATTAATTTGGAAAAACTACTCACTTTGAAACAACTCTTGAAAAATATCACACCAAATAAATGGATGAAAATATTCTAACTAGAGATAGCTTTAAAAGAAGAATGCATCTATGAAAGTTTTGAAATGAAATACAATTTGATTTTAACTTTATTGAGAATAATTTACAAAACTTTCTTACAATAGAATGTGCTATTAACCCGATTAATTCAGCAATCAAAGAACAAACTAGAAAAAAAAAAAAAAACAAAAAAAACAACTGATTCCCAGTGTATCATTTAATGAATAAAAAGATAAAATTCCAATGATATAAACCGAATAAAATAGTTTAGCTAGTAAACCATTAAACTAATCTTTTGTAAAGGTATAAGATATAAAATGAAATTTATTAAAAGTTTAAAAAAACAAAAAAAAAACAAAAAAAAAAAAAACAAAAAAAAAAAAAACAAAAAAAAAAAAAACAGTATTTTGTAGTATTTGGATTGAAGAAAAATTATCTATAGCCTTTAAGAACTGATAGATATTGATAATAAAAAAAAACAACAAATCAGTGATTGGTTCACTAACACGTAAAAAACCCCAAAAACACATACATAAGGAAATTTGTATTCTAATATTTCTAATGCTCTAAGCCATTGAAGTGATTATATATGAAACATCTAATCAAGTTCTACACATTCAAAAAATAATTTCCATATCGTTAAGCATAGAGCTTAACAAAAAAAAAGTTAATTTAACACTAATTTTTCCAAATGAGAAATAAAAATCAAAGAAAATTTTCAAAATGTTGATAAAAAATAAACTACATGCAATCTTTTCAAAACTCACACACAAAAGATGTTACCTACAGCTATTACAACAAAATCAAATTTTATATATTACTTTAAAGGGGATATAATTTTATTTAAAATTTCAGACAAAACTAGCATATTCAGAAAGTACTATGTAACATAGCTAATTATCTTATCTAATAGAAAGAATAGCTATAAAATTTATGAGAAACAAAAGAAAAATATTTTAGATTGATGATTTTTGGATAAAAGTTTTTTTCTCTCAATTATCATGAATTAAATGTATCAAAGTAACTTCCCTTTGCAAACTGTGGCTTTACAAGAAAAGCTTTTACAATATTTAAAAAAATGAAGAGTATTATTCTAGAATAAGCAATTCTTGTTTTGTCTGGTAAAAATTTCCAAACCTGATTTTTGTTTAATATAATTAGTCAAGTTTGATAATACAGAAGTTGAAATTTGAGTGCAACAGAATCAGAAAAAGAAAGATAACTGGCAGTGGTATAGCAGAGTAATAGAGCTAAGATAACTGCGCATGTGCTCTAGCCACGTTAACAGCTCTGGTAGAGTTTAGAAAAATTTACTAACAAGTTTTCTAAATTTCTTTAACAAAAGAGCAAATTCATAGAAAATTATTTTTAGGGACAATTGTCAGCCAAATTAAAATTTTCTTTAAGCAAGAAAAACTTGGCTGATAATGATCACTGCATAATTTGATCAGACAAAACTACAGAATAAGCAAATACCCTCACTACCAGCTTAGATATTAAATTTCAAAGGAAAAGAAAAAAGAAAAAAAGTAGGTGTGTGTGGGAGGAATTTGTGGGGAAAAAAGCAAAAGGAAAGAAAATGTAAATAGTGAAACTTGATAAAAGTAGATGTGGAAATGATCTTGGGTAAATTTCAAACCAAGTGTGAATAAAACAATTTTCCTAAACAGTTTTTGCAGAATAATTTATGAAACATTTTTTAAAGCTATCATTATATTAAGTCTCGAATAAGTGTTACCTCTTATTGAATGTTCTATTAAGAATGTATAGTGTCCAAATCAGTCCAAGATGGCGAGTATTTTTCCTTTCAGAGAAATTATGCACTAAATAGGTGTTAGCAGTGGGGCTGCTTAAAACTGCAGTTGCAGGCATTGCGCATGTACTGTGGCCAGAGCAGGCCAGACCAGGCCACTCCCACCACAATGAAGAAGGTAAAGTGATAAAGCTAGGGATAAGATGCACTGTAGCAGGTGCAGTGTTGTTTGTTCAGTGGTTAAGAAAAGCTTCTTGTGATCAGTGCACCATTCCAGTCAACTGCAACAACAGCAGCCAACTGATTCATTTACCACCACTGCAACAGCATGGAGACACACATAATGAACAAGATTTACACAAGCCTGTACTACTATTTCAGATAAACCTTTAATTTTCACTTGTCAACACATAAGTCGTTTTCGTGATGATCTTTTATGTAATATATAAAATGTGTCTAATTAACAAAAACCCAGCACTTAAAAAAAAAAAAAAAATCATAATGAATAAACATAGTAATAAAAATAGTATAAGCAAAAGATCCTATAATTGCATCATCAGACAAGCAATACAAAATGTAGCTGTAAAATTAATGGGTGAAAATTGTGTTTTTCAAGTTGCAAAATATTACAAGGTTAAAAGTTATGTGTTACATACCTAACATGTGGAAACATGAAACAAGTGTGATAACTTCAACAAAGAGCAATTAAGAGTACATTAAAAATCAGGCATAAAAACAGTTTTATTTTAAATACTAAATTAAAAAAAAATATATATATCATTAATGAAAAAGAGAAAAGTAATTTTTAAAAGTTCTGTCAACAGTTGGAAAAGGATACAATTTAATTTCAAGATTCAAAATTTTAAATGCCTTTTATTCAGTTGCAGAGGTAATAGACATGAAATAAACTAGAATCCTTAGGTATCAAATGGCGGTTACAATCGAGGACGTGCAAAACTAAAATGTAACATAATAGTGGGCAAATTTGAGAGCAGAATTCAAAGAATATTTGATCTCATTTAAAAACTCCCAAAAAGGTAATTGTTTTATTGTAAACTAAATGATCTTAGATTTTATGCTTAATCTTATACAACAAATAAAGAGCACCATATGAGTTAAATAAAACAAGCAAGTGGTTTATTAACCAGTATATAAGAACTCCAAGAAAAACTGTCAGAATAAGTGAGCAAGTAGATGCTTTAAGTATAACTATTTCATGTGTCTCTCACTATCAACTGGACAATATAGGCTTTTCAAGTATTGTAAAAATGATAATTACGAATGACAGATACAGAAAGACAGACTTCCTTAAAGAAAAAAAAAAGATCTTTAAAAACACTAACGGAAAAAACAAAAAAGGTCCAACTTGATATTTCACAATCGAATATGATTGTTGAATAAAGATGATACATTCCGAAGTACTTTTATCTCTTTAAAAAAAAAAAAAAGAAAAAGAAAAAAAAAAGTACAAGATGATAATTCTTACATTATTTCTGATGTCAAGCCAAATAAATAAATTCCTTATCAGGGAGAAGTATACAACATTGCACAGCAGCTTTCAAATTTCCTACAATATAGCCATCATTGCTGACACTCAATTCACTTGTTCTACAGAGGTCGTCTATGCGCATGCGTTCTTAGCACACCACTCCTATCATTGCAGTGGAGACTACATATGTTGTAGGCTACCATACACATGGAGGAAATTGTTAATATATAGTAAAAATATAGCAAAATATTAACTACATCATACTTCACTAAAATTAGCTGAAGATAGTATCACTAACCTACCTGTCAGATAAACTTATAAAATTTCTAATAAAGACAAAAAGTAACTCCAACTTATAGCAGTTACAAAAATAATTTTTGCTTCAAAACATACATTTCAATTTCTGAATCATTAAAATGGCATAAACCATAAGAAAAAGCCACAAAGATTTTCAAGTGAGTGCTTATAAGAAAGATTCCAGAAACTTGCAACCAATTTCCTTACTTGCCATCTTTGTTGAGGAGGTAACCGTTAGTTTGAATGTTAAGTAAAAGAGGCACAAAGTATGAGCAAGTTGTGGCCCTTACCTGCCAACAGAGCACACATGACCCAGACAGGAATTTTGGTGAGCTGCAGACAGAGTATGCCAGATAGCAAAGCACTTACCCATGACCTCAATGGCTACATTCTTAGTGCGCCATCTAACTAGATAAAACTCCAGTATTTGAATTAGATGACAAGGTCCAATACATAAGGTCACCCCAATGAGGTAACTTCCTACACCTTTCAAGTGTATCTAGACGGCAGGAAGGCAAGCAGTCACCAGTCACACTCTTATGCATAATTACTCCGTGTACAGGAGAAGGGGAACCCCGCTGTCTCATCTCACATACATTAAGTACTATGCCCACATTTTGGCAATGTGCTTGCGCAGTCACCGGCTTCTTCTACATAGCCACGCATGCGCTATGTCATATCTTTGCTTGTATAGTCATCGTCAAACGGAAAAGAAAGGAGTACCTCGTGTCAGGTCACCAGAAAGATTAAGAATCTGCTAGCCCGCCATCTTTGTATATAAAATACCATGTGCCCCACTAGATAGCAACAATGACAATGCAGGTGGCCATACTAACAGCTTACAAGGACTTCAATTAGAAAAAAAAATGAAGCTGGATTCCCTAGTCGCTGATAACACCAAAAAGTGAGGGAAGTACCATTTTAATCAACATACAAGTCATTCTGATAAAAAGACAGAACTAAAACTTTAAACCCTATACACAAAAGCAAAGTTGTTTTCATTTGGAATTAGAAAAAAAAAAAAAAGAAAGTGTATTATATCCAATATTTAAATAGTCACAAGTATTTATTTGGTAGTTTTTGTAATTCAAGGTACATTCTCTGCCTATCTTACAAAAAACAAAAAGACAACAAATGAAGGTCTAAAAAAAAAAAAAAAAAAAAAAAAAAAAAAAAAAAAAAAAAAAAAACAACAACAACAACAAAAAAACAAACAAAAAAAACAAAACAAAAAAAACAGAAAATGCAAATGAAATAACACCTACAGAAGTTTAAGGGGAAATAACAAAACGACTTACAATCTGAGCATTAATGTAAATTCAAAATTTAAAAGATTAAGCCATGGTAGGTAAGCGAAAAAATGTGGAAGTCATAAACAGAATGAGTATATCCGAGTTACAATCGCATTTACCAAGCCTCCATCTTTTTTAGTAGTCAAGTGTTGTGCTTAGCCACTACTTACCACACAGTGACAACTATTTTATAGCTATAATTCAGTACATCTCTTGCTAGCTGATGCTGCAATGAATACAAGGTAACAATCCATTAGGTCATGCATACCACGTCTGGTGAACGTGGCCTGTGGGGGCCACTTTGCATAAGTCCTTGCCACGGGCTAGCTTAGTGCACCAGCTTATCTGACCTCTTGTGAGAAAAGAGTGAGTGTGAGGGGAGCTGTAGTCAAATCTCAGCAGCCAGACACCGGCATTAGCAGGGTTGAAAGGGATCTCCTCTTCCAGACAGTATTCAATCCACAAAGGGAGGAAAGAACGAATGGGGACAAGGCGCACACACAACTCGGGTCAGGAGAAACAGGGTGGGAAGCAGGAAAAGAAAAAATTTCTAAGCAGTGTTAAACAAAAAAAAAAAAAAAAAAAAAATGCCATTGGATATAGATCCAGTTGATGATTTATATATCCAGAAATAACGTCACAAAAGAACAGTGTAGAGTGAAATGATTTGAAGGCGGCAAGATGTAAATATCTTATACCCATAGCAGCAGCAGCAGTCATGCCGGTCGCTTAAACATGAACTAGTATATACATATATACAAACATCTATCCAAGTAGTTCAGACAAGCTAAGTCCACCTGAAAACTGGCAAGATCAGTCCAACAAGTAGGTGTGATGTAAGCATCTATTATTTCACATTTAGTAGCCAAACAGGTTAGATAATGGTGAAAAATTCTCTATACGCAGCTATAGGTTGCTGCAGACGAGAAACTAGCTCTACTTCAAACCCTGATCCGCCATACTGTTATAGTTAACGCAACTGTGCTTGCATGTCACTTGGTGTGTGAGAGTAAGGCCAAAGTAAAGTGAGGGAGAGTAAGGAAAGGAGAGTAAGAAAAAGAGGAAAAGGAGTAGTAGGAAGAGTAAGAGGAGAAGAAACAAGTGAAAGGAAGAGGAGAAAACATGAGGGTGTGTGCCTGAGAGAGAGAGAGAGAGAGAGAGAGAGAGAAGTGAATGAGTGAGTGCTTGTGTCTGTGTGTGCGCCTGCTGTGTAGCTTTCTGCCGATTTGAAATCTAGAATATATCCACCCAAGGAAAATATTCCTGGATTTACACACAATGAAAAAGATCTGGTGGAAAACAAAAGCTAAAATCTAGGAATGTTAATTTTTTAAATCCTGAAGCAATGAAAAATCTTGTTTAAAAAAAACAAAAAAAACCAACAAAAAACTATCATAAACTGCATTGTACAGCTGGTTAAACGGTAAGCTAGTCTTACAACATATTGCATATTCACTGATCATGTGACCCACAGACAGAAATTTCCTTACGCCATGTTTTAAGGCATGAAAGTACAGCCAAGTGATGTAAGAGCTTTGTGTAAATCGTTTATAGATGTCGAGAAATTACTTTAGTTGATTCTAGCTGTAGGGAGTTTCCAAGCAAATATTTTTAAACTGCTGCAGTCAACTAACTCTTTCAAGTAGCTCTTAATTCAAAATATAACCAAGACAAAATTATAATATACTTTATCTACTTTCTCGTTATCGACAAATGTCAGTGTGTGTGTTTTTTTGTTGTTTTTTTTTTGATGTACAGCTATCAGTTTGTGGAACACTTAGAAAATGATAAATTTTGTGACTGTGTGTTTAAGTCTTCTTCATTTAGTCATCATCTTGTACAGGGAGTAAAGCAAGCTAGTTGGCGAGGAGCAAAGGCTGCTACTGTTGAGAAAGAACAAGTAAGCAGCTAGTGGCTGGCAGGCTGGCAAGCAGGCAGGCACCAGTGACAAGGCCAACTTGATTCATCTGAGCTTTCACAGCTGATGTAATTTCATTGATGGCCTTATTGTCTGCTGCCCTACTCCCATTTTCCAGCTCCCCCCTTCTCTCACTCTCAAAGGCATACATAGATAGTCAAAAGCACTTCTTATTTGCACAACTTTATTATGAGCAAGTCAGGCATCATCGTCATCATTTCAGCAGTGTAGTATGAAGAAAAGGTTTGATTTAAAAAGTTCTCATTTCTCAACAGATGTAAGGTGTGTGTGTGTGCACATGTATGTATGTAATAGGGTGCTGCTTGCTTTCTGAATGTGTGCAATCTCCTTTCTATTAAGAACACATTCACATACTGTTAAACTTTTCATACTTTGAAGAAAAAAATGTTCACATTCCTATCCTTTATGGTTACACATTCATGCACTGTAGAGAATTCATTTTGTTCAAGCAAATAGTTCTCAATGAGGACAAATATTCTGTTAAAAATCATGAAAAACTTTATCTTTAATAGAAATACTTGTTCTATTAAAGATAAATGTTTCTGTATAGCATTCACGGAAAGATCATAGCATTAACAAAATCTTTACAATTTCTATAGTATGACAACCAATAGAGATTTTACTAACAAAAGGCTGTTTGATGTAAAGAAAATATTTTCTAACCTTAACAAATATGAAAGAGTAGAGAAAATCAAGTCACAGAATATAAAGTAAGAATTTAAAACTACCCCCCCATTCTGATTCAATCAATATTAAAAAAATAAATAAATAAAAAATAACTTGATAATTTTGTAATATTTTTTAAAAACTCACAGATGAATTATATTGTAAAGTATTACAAATTGATAATTTGTAGAAACTCTTCAGTTAATTGAAATCAGAAAATGTTTTAGTCATGAAAAGTTTAAAGAATTGTCATGGTGAGGCATAATTAATCTATATTGAATTTAAAATGGGATTAAAAGTCAACTAATTTTCTTAATGAAAATAAAGGCAAAATGATAAAGTTTGTTAACCAAGTCACAATTTTTAGATACTGAGAAAAGAATTTGTAACTGAATTTTACTTGTTTTATTCTTTTCCTATTATCATATGACTACATAAAAGATGAAATTCCCACATTCCCATAGGATTTGTCTAGTTTAAAGTAATGCAAAAGATAAAGAAGTCTTGTTTAGCTAACATTTCTCAATGTATAAGTCAAAACTTGAAAGTTCATAAGAAAATTTTAATTTGTACCTATCAAGATTACCAGAGTTATCTAATTAAAAAGAATACTTGACTGTTTTTAACATGCAATCCAAATGTAACTGGTTGCTCAAGTCAATTTTGGCAAAAAGGTTTACAGATAATCATAAGTATTACATTTAATAATTACTTTCCTCTATTTGATAGAATTTGTGGCCAAGAATAAGTTTACAAACAGTTTGGTATTTTTAGAATTCAGTTGATATTATTACACCATAACATGAAATAACAAAAGATAAAATTTAACTGTTACAGTAAAATGTACACACACAAAAAGCTCAAAACAAGTGTGTAAATATAACAAAATACAGATTTGTCTTGTATCTTTAGTTGAATGTACAGGTAACTATGAATAGATATTGAAACATGAGACACGTTTGTTATATTATTCATTAATGTAGATATACTTCCTAGAGAAACAGCTCTAGAAGCAGGAGGTATGATAACTTTGTTTATTATCTATAACTTTCCTGCAATATTTGATGATCAATTAGAAAGCAATTTGCAGAGTAACACTATTAATGTAAGCTTGAATTGATTAACTTTTTTTAATATTCTACAGGTGTCTGCTTAATCGAAAAGTAATAAATTGTTTTGGAAAAACAAACTGAAAGGAAAGAAAAAAAGTTTTGTTGTTGTGGGTTTCCCTAGTTTGTTTGCTGTATCTAAATAGAAACAGATCAAATAATATCTGCAGCAAGACAACTTGATGTAAACCTGATGCTAATGCTAGGAAAAAGATGGCGTGAGACTTTAAACCAATGAAAGTCGTCCAAAGTAGCATCTATGTTAATGCAGTGGGTCATGGTTGTACTACTGGCAAAGAAAAGGAAACCGAAAGGCAAGCAAGAAGAAGGGTCGACAAAGGCAGAGTTGGGGAGGTGGAGGCATCAGCAGCAGCAATGAGAAGAGAAAGAGTAATGGCAGTGGCAGCAGTAGCAATGTGATTGTCAGCCATACACAGAGTCACAGCTGTCAACAGAGAAAATTCCTTAACTGTAAAAAGATCTGTCCTTGTCATAACAGGCATCTGCAACTATGGCAGATTCAAAGCAATGAATATAACAAACACTCAAATTGATAAAAAGGTACGATTAAGTTACATTAAAAAAGGGGGGGGGGGAAAGGTCTTAGTTTTCTTCCTTTGCAAGAAAAAAAAAAGTACAAATCAAAGTACTATTAGAAAAAGTAACAAGATAAGTTCAAAAGATATATGAAAAAAAAAAAAAAGACTAAATAAAAAAGAGTAATATTGAAATGTTCATGGGCATTCATGTTTTACACACAAAAATTATGACAGAATTAGTTAATATTAAGGAAAAAATTAGGACAAATGATCAGGGATATATTTCATTTTCAGTCAGAAAATTTTTCTTTTAGCTTAGCATTTTATAAAAATCAGTTAAATTGCAGATTATTCCAAGTATCAAGAAAATCACCTAATCAAGAAGTATAAATATCAAAAGAAAAAAAAAAGTTTTTAGAATAGGCACATGAAATACCCATTATCTGAAAAAGAAAAGAAAACTCAAAATATTTACTATATTCCTCCCTATAAAACTTAATATATTTCACACCACTGTACTTATACGCATCTCTGAAAATTTATGAAAATAGCTATTACAGAAAAAAAAGGAGGTGGGGTAGAGTAAAGTTTACTTATCAGCAATATTTTTCAGTAATAAAAATTAGTGAAGACATTTCACAATTCACACACAAAAATATATATATATGTGTGTGTGTGTGTGTGTGTGTGCACGTGCGCAAAACAGAATTCAGATGAAACAATTTGAAGAATTTAATCACCTTCTTACAAGGGTAAAATGTGACAAGTATGAATTTAGTGTGGGGCCTTCATGGTCTGTGTAGGTAGTGCCAGAAACTATCCAGTCTTGCAGTTATTTCCTTTGTGGATACCTGAGATATCAGAGACTGACCCTACATACAGTGGGGAAGAGCAGCCTGAGAGATCACCTCTGAAACTAGACTGGTAGTTTTAGGCTCTTGCCATAATGCTTCTAGACTTAGAGTTACGTCCCTTTAGCAACCACTTTCATAACATACAGTCACATGTTTCAAATCTCATCACTTCAAAAAATAAATAAAGCTAATTACTTTTATTTGAAAATTATTAAAATGACAAAGTCTACCATGTGCTAATGAGTTTTAAGATCAAGCTTGATATTAAATTGTATAACAGTTTTAAAACTTTGATTAGACCATCAAAACTAGTTTTTAACTTGAAAAACTTATTTTAAACAAATAGTAGAATGCCAATTGTGAAGTTTTTTGAAGAATATCTATTTAACAAAAAAAAAAAAAAAAAAAATTCATGAGAGAATAATAAACATGCAAAGCTTATAAGATGAGATTTAAATATTCAATGTATATTTCATTTTTATTATTTTTCTCTTCACATTCATCCATTTACCTTCTCCACAGTAAATTTTGCTGGTGCAGAGTTTATTATTGGTCTGTTCTATTCATAACAAAATTTGCAGTCTTGTTGACAATATTTTTATGAAAGAGTCATCATAGCAATTTTCAAGAACACCTCAGGACAAAGGTGACAACAGATTTAGCACAGTAAAATTTCTTTTATCTTAAAGCTGGAGAATGAACTGCTAAAAAATTTAAGACAAAAAAAAAAAAAAAAAAAAAAAGCTACAAAAAATTACTTGAAGCATTGTATTTATCAAATATTTGTAATATTGGAATTAATTTTTTTCAAAAGCAAAAGACATTTTAAATAATTATGTACTTATATTAAAATAAGAAAATGTAATAAAATATTTCATAATCATTTGTACATTCAAAAACACAAAGTTGAAAAAATAAAAAACAAGACATGTGAAGAAAATATTAAGCAATTAATTAATTTCTACTTATGAGAAGTTTTCATTGAAATATATTTTTCAAAAAGGAAAAGAAAAAATGCAATTTCATAGTTATTTTCATGTTGTTGCATTTTTGACTGTTTAGAAAACATGGTAGGATACACCTGATATTCCACTTCAATTTTATGCCAAACTATTTTAATTATTCAAATATGAACAAATGTGTTTGAAAATTTATTCAACTGTAAGATATTAAGATCATTTAAAAGAATTCTATTAAGACATTGCAGTCTTATTCAAGAATAAGCAAACCTTAGAAAACATCTACATCCAACAGAAAAACAATTTCAAGGACATTTTTATCAGTTCAAGTAATTCAAAATAAGCTATTGATCAATTCTCCAGCATTTGAACTAAGCTAGGAAATCTGACAAAAGCAGCAATTTTGGAAAAGATGAGACTGCATCCTATATCTCAAGAGTGCATCTTTAGTGGACAATACCTTAACTATTTAGGTAACCAAAGCTGTCAGGATCAAACAGGGTTCTTATCTGTAGTTCTATTCCCGATTCTATTCAATGCTGTATTATTGACTACCTAGTAATACTCTACAATTTTTATTCTAAATGGTGTATTCAAAATCAATAATTTGACTAGTCTTCCTTCATATTTTTTCTGTGAAATTTTTGCTGCTTTTTATCACTTTTTAGCTATGTGAAACTGTATTTTCAATTTTGTTTTCTTTGTCTTTATGGTTCATTTTTCTTAGGTGGCACTTTAATCCTTTGTCAGAATAAAAAAAAATGCTACTGACTTTTCTGAAAGTAATCAAACTCAAATATTTACTCAGAATTGAAAATTTTGACATTATTTGTATGTATACCGATAATCAATTAATTTGGTAATGCAAAAAAAAAAAAGAAAAGAAAAAACAAACGTAAATAAAAGAGACTATATACTTAGAGTATATCAATGTGAAAAGTACATTTTTTTTTATTTTGCTAAGGAAGATAAAATGGAAATTTGCAATAAAAGCTTTATAAAAAGCAAAATGACTGAAAAGAATGTGTTTGTAACTAAGTATAGTAATATATATTCAAAATAGGCAAGGACAATTTAAAAAATGATATGCTTATAAAAACAAACATTTTATTTAAAAAAAATCAATTTAATTATCATCAATGCAGAAGAAAAACTTAATACTCAAAGAGAATAGCAGAATCTTACCTTAATGCCTTTAATTGTTCAGAATAAAAGTCAGCAACAAATAAACAAAAGCTAAAACAGTGAAGACAACTAGAAACTATCAGGCTTTTAAAGGCAGACTAAATTGTAGCATTCTGATAAGGTGCTCAACAAAAACACTTCAGAATAATAAAATTCCAATTTTCATTGTTATGTGTACTTCAGTACTTGTGTAACAAAAATAAATCCGTATTTAAATGTATTCAACATAATACATTTAAAATACTTACAATCACAATTTAAATAACACAATGAGTAAAGAATCATAAAAATGAAAATTTTAAAATAAATGAAAATAACATTGTATTTAACATTTAATGAAAGTGCCTCTAAAAGGTCACCAAAACCAAATGCAATAATTATCCTTATATACAAATATCAATTTAAGTAGAGCAATAATCTAAGTAGCTACAATATGTAAAGTGAGGCGAAAATGATAAGAAATGAATTCATGCAGGAGTACAAAAGAGATGATTTAATGACAAAGGACAATTTCAAATAATTCTTTTAACTTACCTTAATTAAATCAAGAGTTCAAGAAAAATTGAAAAAGACCCAATAGATGATTGATGCCTTGTAAAGAATCAAGAAGTTTGTCTGAAAACAAAAGTAAACAAAAGATAAAATATCAACCTAAAAGTGAACTGCTTGAAATTTTAACTCATCAAAAAGACTTTAAACATAAAAATAAGGTTTTATCCAGTCTGACACTACCAATTATTTTAAAATTTTATGCTAAAGCACAGTCAGAATTGCACAATACAAACCTGATTTTAGGTATAAGTAGACAGAAAGCAAATATATTTTACAGACAGAAATGTTAGTTAATATGATGTAATACATAACAGTATCTACTAGATGAAATAATGTTGTCAATTACATAGCTATATTTATCAGATAATATAATACCAGCTATGTCAAAAATATAACTTAAGTGCAGTATGCAAGATGTAATTATAAATACATTCAAAATGATGTTACATCTTGGATAAAAGCACGGCAGTTTAACATCTTATATGTTATGATCATAATCGTAAAAAAAATTCCAATGACATGTTAATTACTACAATCTGATATCATTTATTGCATTAAAATTATAATACATTCTTAGAAATACTTACTACAGTTAAATGAAGTAATAAAGGTTTTGGTATAAAACAAGTTAGAGGATTAGGTTGATAAAATAGCATGACCATTGCAGTAATAAATGCTGTGATTAAATGTTCCAGTAATGAAGATTCCTGTTGTGACCTCTCTGTAAGGTAGCAATTAATGCATTATGTTGTAAATTCGACACAACAGTTAAGTTAAGCAATAAGTATACCATGGTTTAATGCTCACCACATCATCAAATAAAGTGAATTTGTCTATAAAAATTTATAATTCTAAATGTGAGTGTGATACAAGTCAAACTTGATAGAGTATTGTTCCTAAGATTGCTATAATATGCTCTTTACAAAGTAGACAATAACCTGGATTGCTAGCCAAATTTAGAACAAAAGATCAGATAATTGTAGACAATAGTACATGAAGACAAATTAAACATATTTTGCACTCATGTAAATAGTGAATAATTTGACATTTACCTTATCAGTGAATTTAGTACTAGATAAAGAAATACATTTTAGTCAAAAACAGAAATATAATTTTCTGCATTCTAAAGTGAAATTATACGTATAAATATTAGCTATCATGGATATGTAAAAATATCAGTCAGATCAGAAATAGAAATTAGTATTAACTAGAAAATTGCCACTAATCAAGAGGATTGCAACATTGTTTCAGAATTTGATTTTAATCATTCAATATATTCTACATAAATAGTTATTCCAACAAGATCAGATAATTATAACCATAGAAAATATGTGCATGATTCCAGATTAACACCTGAAAAAAATAACAAAAATAAGTTCAAGTTGAGAATTCGATTAATGAAAATGACCAGGAAAAAAAAAAATGTAGCCAAAAATTGTATGATGGTAGAAGTTTTTCACAAGTAAGTTTCAGTCAAGTAATCTCATTACAGTTTAATCAATATATTACTTCATAATTGAATTTTATAATAGTAATTCATAGAAAATAGATACTGAAAAAATTGTGAAGCTCATTGGTCAAATGAAGTTGATTAAAACAAGATGTACATGTCTACACCTTCCAATTCAATCATATGTAATTCCTTCAATTTCTATTAATGATAACCAGAATTTAAAAAGCAAGCAAAAATGCAATTTTAAATCTGGAGAAGCAAATGTGTTAGAATTTTGAATAGGATGAATAAAAATGTTTAACATTTTTGTTTGTCAAAATAATTTCTAGCTTTGGAAATTTAAGAACTTTTCATAAGACTAAAATATTTTTTTAAATCCATTTATTTATGTACAAATAAGTATAAAGACTTGATAACATACCACAGAATGGAGGGCAAGGAACCCAAACTTTTCCTTGAGGACAAAAGTGAAAGCCTGTAACAATGTTTGAAGTAGATGATAGGTTACATCTTTTAAGTTTGCAAAAATTATAATGAACTTTTAGAATTAGTTGACATAAATAATATAAAAAGATAAGTAAATAAACAAACAAAAAAATACTAATCACTTATGGAAATAATGGTAATAACTTTTTTCTAAAAAAAAAGAAAAAAAATCTAAAAATCATTTATCTTGAAATTGTATTTAATTTTTTTTCCTTTTTCAAAGTTTAATGAATTATTTTTATTCACATGAAGCTAAAACAATTGTCTCATGATCTAATAATTAAACAGGATAGCAATCAAATTTGTTCATTTGAAAGATTTAGGACACAAAATCAAATATATTGTATAAAGGCTAAGTTAATTCAAATATCAAAAGGGAGATAACTGACTGCCTTTTATTAAATACAGTACAAAATACCAAGTTTCAGAAACAGTGGCTCTGGTCAATATCATACAATTGCATTTTTTAATACATTTTCATAAACAATCAACTAGTTTATAATCTATTTCATTTGTCTGAATTTAACCAGCTTCATAGTAAATACATTCGAAGCAATTAGAATTCTAAACTTATCTTTCGTTCATATCATAATTTAAAAGAAAATAGATTCATTACATATATATAGTTTCAAGAAAGTAACAAGAAATGTAAATAAAAGTGAACTACAAAATTTTACAAAACTTTCAAGAGATTAAGAAGTTGACTGTGAATAGAAGTGCTTTATAAAATACAGATGTGAACTTTGTTCCTGGACAGAGATATATTTCATTAATTTAAAAAAAAAATTGAATTTTTTTCACCCACTTGGATCAGTATAAATTTTTAAGATCTGATATCTACTTCAAATAATAATAATGATAGGATACAGTCTAAAGTAAAAATTAGTTTATAATGAAAAAATAGCAAATCTAATATCAAATAATCAGCAAATCTTTTGATAATGATAATAAACAATAGAGCATGAAAAATAGAGAGCTGCTATTGATTAGTGACAATTTGCTATTTTGTCCTACAAATTCAATGAAATCATTAACATGAAATTTTTAGTTGATGCTAAATCAAAGTGATTGCAGGCACCAACATCAGGTAATCTTTTTTTCTTTGACTTTTTATCCTACTTCATTCTTTTCTTCCTTTTTCTATTGGTAATTATAAAGTCCTATTGTTTCAAACATATGCCTCTTTACATCCTTCCCCCAATGTTACAGGCCTGATAAAATTTATAATTAAAAAAAAAAAAAAAAAAAAAAGAAAAAAAGAATGAATTATTAAAAAAAAAAAGAAAAAAAAAGAAAGAAAGAAAAAGCAATCAATTTAGTTATATAATTTTTAGTAAGGTATCATTTATTTATAAACATATTTTAGATATTTCGCCAAGATTATGTGTCAAGCAGAATTAAAGATCAGAAATATCAATGATAAAAGTATTGGTAACTAATTGTTGTGAGGTGGGTTAAATAAAAAAAGAAATTGATCATCATTTTGGCTTTCACCTTTACTAACAGAGTATGTTTTTTTGATTAACTTTAAATCCAACAAAAATCAGAATATTTAGAATTACCCAACCACAAAAGAGGAGCAAGAAACTTTTCCTCATTTTGCAAAAAAGCTTTAATATTTCATTAATGTTACACAGTGATCAAACAAAATATAGTACCAATGAAAATTTTTTTTATGAACAATCAGTTCTTACCAATCATAAAATAAAGCTTTTATTTTAAATAAATCATAGCTAGAACAGCCAGTTCACAAGAAATCATTGAATCTCCTTATACCAGTTAAGCATAATGGTCTAATTCTGAACTATGTATATATATATAGTTCAAATTCATAAATGTATGTAATATAAGTCATTCAATACCAAAACAGGTAAGATTAATCAAGATTAAATACCAACTTATAATCTAATATCAAGTATAGTTTTCTTCCTATATTTGATTCCTATCTAATAAATTATAAAATGGCACATATAATACTTGTTGAAAAGTGAAACTTAAAAATATATCAATGAAAATATATTTTGAATTTTCAGTAAATTAAATCTTAACTCTTTATAAGACATCCTATAAAAGAACTATTCAATAGTTATATCCACAATTGACTATTACAACTATGAATATATGTGTGTGGATGAATGATTAGTATGATAGACAGAATGTAAATTGTCAAAGATATTTATCTGTTGTGATGTACAAATAAATATAAAGATTTTATGTAATATTGTAAAATTTTAGCCTTCATGCAGTTAAATCTAGTTTCTTTTATAATAGAGAAAACTAATCTTATGACCATATACAACCAACATCTTTTTCAGCTTTAATAGATTTTATCAATAAATAGTTTTGTCTCACAATTATTTAAAGAAATATCTACTCAACAATAACTTCATTAATCCCTATCAGTTAGGAATATAAATGAGAACTAACACAGCATATCTTAATTATCATACTTATCAATAGCACTAAACAGAAAGAGTCTAAGATTAAGCCAAAAGTAGGGATATCTCATCTGTTAAATAAAGCTGAAGGTAAAGTCCCTTGACACACAATAGCAGTCAATATATAGAAAAGAGAACTAGGTAAACTAGCCTTCTTTTTTATGTGAAGTAAGGGAAAGATAGTACATAAAGTGGCTTTCATCAAGTATTGTACAGGTCACAAACCAGTGACCTTCTTTTCACTCAATTGCTTAAGTAGAGCTAATGCAGACACTTGTATATTTAGTTAGAACAACTTGAGTGTTAGCAATGGAAGAGTTAGGATTCTATCTTTATTTCAAGAACAAGTTGCATTCAGAGAATAGAAAGTTACCATTGCAAACAATCCTTCTATCAACTTAATTATAACTAAGATAAAATGTTATAAGATGAATAAGAAATATAAAAGATTGTTGAAAGATTTTATTTAAAAGATATCCATGATCAAGTAGAGAATAAACATAATAGGCTTCACTTTGTATCAATGTTTATGGCTTCAAAGTTATTACTTGAATTTTGATATGAAATTTTCAATGTATAATATTTATGTGATTAATATTCACCATTGAATCAAGTGTATTGATAAGATTATGCTGAAAAATACGCTATTGTCTGATATAAATACTTTTTATTATTAGATTGGACTTATTAATGTGCTATGTATATGTAGTTGCTTCTTACATAAAACTTCCAATTATATAATTTTAAGGCACAAAGTATTTAAGTGAACTATTTTAATGAATATATCATTTATGATTTGACAGTTAATAACTCAAAATGGATACATTTTAGATATAATCAAAGAATGATAAAAAAGAAAAATTTTAGTATTGATATATTAAGATAGCCTAGTGTATATTTGAAGACAATGAGATTTAAGATTTATCAATAGTACAATCAAAATTATTCTTTGTTGTATATCACCATGAGTGCCAGAAAATCACTCGATCATGAAATAGCTTTGAAGAATAAGAGGTTTTAAAATTTCAATAATGTAAATAAAGAATCAATATAACTAAGATAAAATGTTATAAGATGAATCAGAAATATAAAAGATTGTTGAAAGATTTTATTTAAAAGATATCCATGATCAAGTAGAGAATAAACATAACTTCTAATATTGAAGTTGGTTGTCTGCAACCACAAGGAGAGGCTTCTAAACAGTTTGATAATGTTCAGAAGAATAGAATTAGTTAAACTTTTTAGTAGTAAAGCTAATAATTTTTGGTAATTAGTTCAATAAGGAACTTTAGATAAAGTTGAATAACTTATCAATTAAATTACTCCAATGTTTTTATTAACAAAATTACTACCAATCTCAAGTATGAGAAATAGACTTGAATTATATTGTGCTTTTTACATAAAATCTTTGAAAAATATAAAAATCCTCAAATGTTTAAAATGTTTCAATTTATGAAAAATTATGTTACAGAACAATGAGAATGACAGTAATAATAGTAAAAATTAAGCTCAAATAATTTTGTTTCTTCACCCAAGAAAAATGAGGCAGAACATAATTGTAAATAGTCTAAGATATCATGGAGAGTCCAATATATCCCCCTCCCTGACTGTTCAATATTGCCAACATTTTCTTTTACATATTCGGATTTTATAAAAGTAAAGTTGGCGACTGTAGACGAGGGCTACCTGAAAGCTCCCTTTTCAATAGCTACTATGCTGAGGTGTAGGGGAGGGCAATATTCCTTTCCCTGGATTTCTCTGCTTTACTCTTGAAACGTACCTTATAACGCTGAGTGTTAAGTAAAGAGGTATCAAGAACCATTTTTTGAGCCTTTGGTATGATTTGACCTGAAATTGAACCCCAGTCTCCTATGCCATTGGCAAACACTATCACTAAGCCAATTTGCTAAAATACACATAGTAGTAATTTAGAATAGTAAGTAAAGCAAAGTTGGTGACCCAAAGGCTCCCTTTTCAATAGCTACTACACTGAAGTGTAGGGGAGGGCGCTATTCCTTCCCTGGATACTTCCACTTTACCTTTGATATGTACTTTATAATGCTGAGTGTTAAGCAAGGAGTTATTAAGTACCATTTTTTAAGTCTTTGGTATGGCTCGACCTAGGATTGAAACCGGGTCTCCTGGACCATTGGCAAACACTCTACCCACAAGTAGAACAAAAAAATTTGTGCAAAAAACTGTATTTCCATGTTGAAATTAAACATCCAAAAGCAACAAAGCTAAATGGTAATAATAGAATACAGTATAATTGTAGAAAACATTCTTTAATCATACTTAAAAAGGAAAGGCTGAATGTAAATTTGAAGTTCAATAATACTAGAATTCTAACTGGATGTTGTTAGTAGAGGCAATCAAATTATTTGAAATCCCTATCAAAGATCTATCAGGGAATGAATGAGACAAATACTACTAGTATCTCATTAAATCAAGTACATTTTCTCAACACATCAATGATAAAAATAAATAAATAAAAAGAAAAAGGAAAAAGTGAACCCTAATTATCAGCAGAATATCTTGCTCTAATATTTTATATAAAACCATCCTAACTTTTTGGAGAGTGGATGACGTCTTAGGCACTTGCTCTCTAGTGATCATTTGTAGGTTAAAAAAACATTACAATTTGATTTTTTTTTACTAGGTGCTATGCTACTATGGACCTGTGTAAAGCTAGCCTAATTTTAGAATAACTATCAACAGTCTAAATTATAATGGTTAATATTATGATATATAAAGTGAGAAAATTCTTTAGACAGTATTCATTCACAAGGGAAGGAAATAAAGTACAAATCAATACTTTCTGAAATTGTATTGATAAACAAGTCAGTTATTAAACAGATTCATGATATCCAAATTTAAAACTGAAATATTTTATTTCTATAATAAAAAAAGACAAGAATCAAGAAAATTAAAACAACAGAAGTGAAAAGTAAAAATCAAAAAAATGATTTCATTGTAATACTTAATAAAATGCAAAATACAATGATATAAATTGTGTATATAAAAATGTAGTAAAAATTTTTGTTAAGAAAAAAACAAAATTGAAAACCTACCATAACCAGATTGGATCCAAGTTTTTATATTGTAATATGGTTAAGAATTGTAGACTGAAAAACATAAAAATAAAATTTACACAGAAAATATATATTCTATTCAGTTTATAGCCACCACTAACAATATTTACTTTATAAAAAAAATTAGAAGACATTTACAGATGAAAAGAACACTATATTGTTTAACTAAGAGATAAAGCTCTTGACATTAGCTATTTGCAACAAAATTTAGTTATTAAAGTGTCAACAGGAAAAGATTGTACCTTCATTTTCTTTTAATATCATACATAGACTTTATTCAAAATGTTTTAAAATATTTTAATAGTAAATTACAGAAAAATATCAACGAACTGTAACATAATGACATTGATTTTTGTAATGTCCTAATCATAGATTTTTTTGTACTGATCATATATGTTATATTCAACAAATAGTCAGTTTCAGAATTAAGACAGTTTGTGGCAATGTGGCCAATGATGATTCATGGCCAAATTTTAATGCTAACTTTAAGCAACCTACCGGCTCATTGGCCCAGTGGGTAGAGTGTTCGCCAATGATCCTGGAGACCTGGGTTCAATCCCAGGTCACGTCATACCAAAAGCTTTAAAAATGGTACTTGATACCTCCTCGCTTAACACTCAGCAATATAAGGTATGTATCGAGGGTAAAGTGGAGCAATCCAGGGAAAGGAGTAGTGCCCTCCTTTACACCTCGGTGTAGTAGTTATTGAAAAGGGAGCATTCTGGTCACCCTCAACTATGGTTGCCAACTTTACTTACTTAAGCAACCTATTACTGTTTAGCAAGCAAATGGTGACTAAATCTATCATTGCAGCAAAGTTTGTATCAATCAAATATTGTTCTTTAAAAGCTTACACATTTACCATCTTGCCTATATCAAATCTTAACCAAATGTATTACACTTTTTGTAATTATAATAAAGTTTGGTCATTAGATCTGTACTACTGGTAAGTTGTTGGTAACCATAGTCGAGAGTGACCTGAAGGCTTTCTCAAGGTGTAGGGGAGGGTGCTACTCCTTTCCTTGGATTGTTCCACTTTACCCTTGATCCTTACCTTATAATGCTGACTTAAGCAAGGAGGCATCAAGTACCATTTTTTGAGTCTTTGGTATGATTTGACCTGGGATTAAACTCAGGTCTCCCGGGCCATTGGCAAACACTAACCATTATGCCAATCAAATTAAATTACTTTAATTATACACAATTTTTTTATAAACCAGTTTCTTTTTGTGCATATTATGACATTTTGATAGATGTACTCAGATTTGCCGATTGAGTAGAGTGTTCACCAATGGTCTGGGAGATCAGAGGTCAATCTCAGCTCGAGTCATACCAAAGATTAAAAAAAAAAAAGGTACTTTTATGCCTCCTTGCTTAACACTCAGCATTATAACGTAAGGATCAGGGTAAAGTGGAGCAATCCAGGGAATGGAGTAGCACCCTCCCCTACACCCTTCGGGTCACCCTCAACTAAGGTCGCCAACTTTACTTTGGAATATCAAAGGCAACTTTTTATTTGATCCATTGTGGTATATGCTTCTCATTTTTGTCAAGTTTAATGTCCTAATTCAAGATGTGACAGGTAATGAGAATATAACCCAGTGGCTTAAATAAATATAGCCGAGATTTGAAGATTAATAAGTAGAACAACAGAAAAAAAAAAATGTTCGAAAGAATTTATAATTGTAACAACACTTTTTAGAAATTCAGATATGAAGCATTTCTTTATAAGGCAGTTTGAATTCATTTCCCCACTTATGTCCTTGAGAAAATTATGAATCCAATTCTATGTACATCTATGTGTTGATAGCAAGGCATATTGGGTTCTCTAGCCATGACAGACAACAAGACTAAGAGAAGATGATGAAAAAACTGAAGAAAGCAATAAGAAACCACTCTACTATCCCTCTCAAAAAGTCATAGTTATGTGCATTTTATTAATAAAGGAAGCCGTGGAGAGTTGTGATTACTCAAGTTCATGAAAGGCCATGAAACTCTTCCTTCCATTCAACAATACAGGGAAAAATATAATTTAAAACAGTTTAAGAATCTTTTCTTTTACTTTGTTTACACATTTGATTATAACTTTGGGAGAGAAAAAAAAAATGCTGTCTTGCTGAACATTTTGAATGAGATCTGAGCATTTTTTTTAGTATATGATTTGAACAGGGTAAATCAAGTCATTAATTGAAAATTTACTTTTTACTAGTTTCTAATTAGCACTAAACTGAATTTTATTTGAAATTGTACAAATGAAGAGCAACATAAATGTACAAAATCAGTCATTTTTGTTTTGGGCAAGTCAAAATATGAAACTTTGTTACCATTTTATATCAGGAACTCCTAGGTTTAAATAAAAACATATATGAAAATAAATAAGCTTTATGCTAAACATTATTCACTATATGCACCTGTATTTAATCTAGCAATGTGTTGAATGTAAAAGAAATTTATTGAAAATAATTGACAAAAAACAGTTTAAGGACCAGGTTATTGAAAAAAAAAAGAAGAAAAAAAGCCTTTCTAACATGTGTTGGAGTGAAATGCCAAATTAACTCTTGATTAACTGTTTTAATGAAAGAAAGAGGCAAAGTGAAGGCTGAAAAAAGAAAGAGGGTAAAAAAAAGCAGGTTTTTATAAAAATGATGGTGTGATCTAGCATCAGCAGCCTATAGTAGTGGGGTTAGGTGAGTGAGCTTTGGCTGATCCTGTTTCTAGGTTAACAATTCCAGCCAGCCAGTTTAGAGAAGACATGAGAACATGTATAGCACTATTACTACTACTAGTGGTAGTGATAGTAGTGTTGAATAGTCTTTGGTTTGTCCCACCATTTTTTTTTCATGTCTATGCTGCTCATGGTGATAACAGTAGTGGCAGTAGTAGCTTGAAAGGAGAGCCCTTAGTTTTACTTAAAGCTGACTTGTCATATCTGCCAGATCCATAGACAGACAAATATATCAATAACATTTCCTACATAATAGACATTCCGACAGTGCTTCTAGTGCTAGCTGAAAAAAAAAAATGACAAGAAAGAACAAAACAAGACCAAAAGTAAACAAGATAGAAGTAAGAGAATAACAGATGACTACTGAAGACTAAAACCATGTCAGATATACAGACAGATTGAATAACCAGTGTCTAGCATAGTGCAATCACTTGGAAACTGACAACAGACTAATGTGTGACAACTCTAAGCCATAGTTACGAGTATGTCCCCCCCACATACTAATATGAAATACTTTCTATTAATTCAGCTAAGTCTAAACTATTTAGTAGATTCAAGCAATAATATTTTACATTTTAAGTGTAATTTGAGTCCCTACAGTAATTTTCCATTGTAAATTAACAAATATGAAGTGCTTAACAGAAATTAAAAACTAAAATCTAGTGGCCTTATACTGTGTGTATATATATACATACACACAAAACAATTTTCACAAAAAAATTAAAATTAAAATCCATATGATTATAATTACATCAGTTGTACATATAAATATTCTTAAAAGTATTTCCAGTCCAACAAACAAACCCATCAAAATATTTAATTTTTCTGTGAGACATTTTTGACAGATTAATGCAAAATTATGGAATGATGCAACACAAACCTATTCATCCTAATAATCCAATAAAGAACAAAATTACATAAAATAAAAGCAGTAAGAAGAGAAACTTTTTCACTTAAGATGAAATATACAACAGTATGTAAATCCCATCTCCTTTAATGAAAGATTAGAATTTCAAAGCAAAAATGAAAGAATTTGAAAAATTAAAGTTGTTTACCAGAAACTAAGTTTTAATTAATGTTTATCTCACAGGTAATTAAACTATCAACAGTTAAACAGCATGGAGAATGAAATCACAGAAGCAAGTGTGAATTCCTGATGAAGTAATTTGTGTTCACTTTGCACTAATACTCTTGGGAAAGACATACATCTAGCTCTCCCAATAGATCATATTAGATAAGAGATTACTCCTTGCAGCTGGTACCATGTAACCCAGTATGACCTGTCATGCAACTCTGGGAGTTATTATCAAGTAACCTTATTGTTCTGGGAAATGCTATGAGAGATCAGCATAGTAATCTTACAATAGATATATTAAGTAATTATACTTTTAATACATTTAAAAAATGGAGAGTTCAAACAGATTTAGACAATGTTTTTTAGCATGTTAAATTTTTACAAGTATGCAAATTTTATATTTGCTTCTATTTTTAATAGTAAAACTTAATAGATTCAAAATTGAAAAATACTTTTAATAGAAAATGACTTATACATAGAAAGTATAATTTATTAACAGAGATAAAAAGAAAATACCAAAATTTAGAAATAAAAGATGGAAAAAAATTCTATTTCTGTAAGACAAAATAAGTTTTATGACTGAAAAAAGTAAAAGTTGAGCGGTTCTGTATCTTATAAAGATTAGGATTACTCTAACATTGTAAAAATGGTATATCCTTGAGATTTTTGTTAGTGTAATAGTAATAAAATGCTAACTTAAACCCAATTTGCAGCATAATAATGTAGTTATTTACTATGCTTTGCTTATTTGTGGTACAAGGAAGGATGTATGTAGCACCAACTGAGACTAACTCACTAGTAATAGTTTACTGATCTAGCTTCTGAAATATTACACCATGTGAGGTACCCAACTTAACAGTATAGGGGTTCTATGCACTCACCCTGATCACTAATTTCTCAAGGGAGATAACTTAAATGTTAATTATATAGTACTTACCCTTATTGGCATTTGATTGCAAAATAAATTCTGTTGACATTGAAGTTTAATCAATTAAAATGTAATACTTTAAAATAGAAGTAGCTTTTAAAGCGTGTATCCTTACGAATTTATTAAATAATTTTCTTTTAATATTGCAGTTTCAATAGAAGTCTCATTTTCAGGTGATAATTTTCATAAATCATTTATAAAATGAGATTTGATGTAGGTCCTAAAGATGAAAATTATTGTAGAGCAGAACAGAAAATATATTGTTGGGGTTGCATAAACAATTACAGAAAAGATGGAATTAATTAAGATATTCTAAAAAATCTTTCTTATTAATGAAAATAGAAAACTCCGTAACTAGACAATTATTCTTTCAAGTATGAATAAATCTTTCAAGTTGTATTTGACAAAAAAATTCTTGGAGATTTGTAAGCAAAGAAAGCATTTGGTTGCTATTTTGTTCATAATGATACCAATATTTAGGTTATTTTCAAGAATATTTACTCTTGTAATTGATATCCTCAAGCTATTTATAGCAATGATTTGTTCTATTGGTTACATACCCAACAATTCTATGTAGAAATTCATCCATTTTTGTTATAACCATTCGGCAATTGTCAGATGAATAAACACTTGCATTCAGCTTCATTTCTGAAAAACAAGTTTCAAATAAAGATAATATTACTTAATAGTCAAAAAATTATCTAAGATTTTAACTTACTATTTCTAGTTAATAACTGATATCTTAATAAAAGTCAAAACTTTCAGCTGCATACACAGTTAAAGAACCAAATAAAGCAATCTGGACAAAAAGGATTTGAGTGAGAAAAATACAGAGAAGTAAAAATTAAAAACAAATTAGATAAGTTAGTTTTAGTATTTGCAGAAAGACTAGATGGTATATATGCTTATCAAGCTATTCTATATAGCTTAAAAAGCAAACAAAACAATTACTAGTTTGAAGTTGAATAAAATTTTAAAGCCCAACAGGTAAATATTTTAATATTTGATCACATTTATTTATATCCAACAATTAAACCATCATAAATAATTAACATTATACAATAAGCCTTTTATTTAAAAGGCTAATTTCTTACATTTTCAAAGGGTATTTTTTCTTTTGACATAGCATAAGATTAAAAAAAAACTTTATGCTGCACACACAATAACTGATATAATAGCAACATTTATTTCTTCAAAAGAAATTAAAATTTGTATATGCTAAAAAAGTGTAAGAGACAAAATTTGAATATATTGCAAAAATACAGAGGGAGAATAGTTAGATGCATATCTTTCCCAAGGGTATTAGTGCTAAGTGAAATGTAAACATACTCATCCAGGATTTGAACTAGAGTCAGCATGTCCATTTCCCATGACAATAACAGTTATACCACAAGCACCTTCAAAATCCTGACAGATCATCAGAAAAACAGTAAAATGTTTTTATTCTAATCAGGTACAATGACAGAAAATATTAATAGATGGATAGATAGCAAAAGAAAAAGTTAAAAGTGAAAGATGTGACATTAAATAAATTTACTGAATGCAACCAACTTATTTTTTGAACTGATAGAGGAATAGATATTGAAGGAATTGACTGAAGGTATTAATCAATGTGAAGGAGTAAAGTAGGCAAAATAAATATAAAATAAAAGGAACCAACAAAATACAGAGTATATGATTCTTTCAAACACTATTAAAACTAATTTTTTTTTTCAGAAGGATTGCCTAGTTTAAAGAGGTGAATCTGAAAATATATTCAGTTCCCCATCCTTAACATCAAATTCATATAAGGCAAAAAATAAATTATCAATTCAAAACTATGAAAAAAAAATACACTTACATTTTTCAAAACATTTATGTGACCAAATTCCCAAATATCACACACACACAATAAAATCCTTAGCTTCCTTAATATTTGATCAAATCAGCTATTCCAGATTTTGCATTATTAAATTATCACGTTTTACTCGTTCAAATGATGGTTAAAATTGTGTCTGGACATATTTTTGCAAATTCTTAATTGAGCTAAAATAAAATCAACAATTGTCATTACTTCAATTCATGTTTTTAGTTAATACAAGTTAAACTCGCATCATTTATTAAATTTTGTGGTCAAAGAGAAAAATCTAAAAGACATCTCTCTTCTGAATTCAAATGATAAAAACAAGTAAATCATTCAGAATCAAACAAACAATATCTAAAGGAAAAATTCAAAATAAAAAATGTTTGCTTAGTCTTAAAAATAACATTTATCATAGCTTGCAGCTAAAATTTCAGCTGGGAATAACAAAATATTCAAGCTATATCACAGAAAGTACTGACATACATAAAGAGGATAGTGTCATGTCCTATAAGCTATAAGGTCGTTGGTGTGGCATGTTGAGTAATTTCCTTTCCTGGCATCTCATGGGGCAATGGTAGTTACTTAATGGTGTCCATTTCCTCTCCAAGCAACAAATGACAGGCTGTACTGGGTTACATGGTACCAAGAGGGGGAGAAAAAAAAAAAACACTTGACATTACTGAAGACTTATGATATAAAAAGTTAAAGGGTTCCAATTACCTTACTATTTATCCATAGCTGATGGAAGAAAGATTTATACCTTTCCCAGGGGCATTATTATGAAAGTGACAAACTGCTCCAACCAGAGTTTCAACTGTTCACCAATTCCATAATCTAAACCATTATCTATTAGACAATGTATGTCTCCAAAGAGGATAAAGGTCATTAACAAATGATGAATAATAAAAAGCTGACTCAAAATATAATAATAATCCAATGTTTATGTCAAAGATGAAATAAGTAAGTATAGAAATATCAATTATTCATGTTTTGAAGGTCATTGAAAAGTTACGTCAAAATTTATGACAAGATACTGCATTTTAGTAAACATATGTATTTACCAACCCCTACACATAAGCATGATGTGAAATAAAATAATTTTTTTCAGCAGAGTTTAACAGGTTTGAATTTAGAGTTTTTTTCTCCTAGACCAGTTGCCATACTTAAGATGAAGAATCCAGTCTGCTCTACTATTTACCCATAACTGGAGAGAGAATAGTTGGATGCATACCTTTCCAAAGGCTATTATGCTATGTAAAATGCAAACAGCCTCATCCAGGATTTGAGCTTAAGTTGTTGTATCCATTTCCTATGATGATAACCATTACACCATGATCACATTTTGATAAATATACACAAATGAAAGTGCTGCCTTCTGGTGCACAACTAAAATGATTTAATTATTTATTATCAATTAAGTCTGGAGACTAATCATAAAAAAAGAAAAAAGTAAAGCATTATTTATTTTCACAAGTACTTAGTTTTCAACAATCCCCTACCTTGCAAGAGAGTCCCAGTGACATAATAGCTAAAGTACCAGACTGTGGCCTCAAAGTAACTGAGTTTAAACTTCATTTAAGCTGTTATGTTCATTTTCGGTCTAATACTCTTGGGAAAGGTATGAGCCCCGTTTTCCTCCCAGCTATAGGTTAAATAGTATCACTGTTCTTCAGCAAGGATGGTTTTGGCATTAAATAATCCATGAAGGTTGATATGCAATTAAACAAAGAAACCTAATCAAAACAAAAACTTCCCAATATATATATATATATATATAAATCACATACACATTGTAACATTGTTATCAAATTAATATCTTCATTTCATACAAATAGCTTTCTTTTATGACTTGTGCACTGAAAATTAAAACACTTACAAAGGTGGATCAATGTCTATACCTTGATATGGAGTTATAATTTTTGATTGGAAATTTTCAGCTGCAGTGTTTAATCAGCATGATTAGTTTTCCCCACAGGATTGAGTGCATTAACAAGGAAGGCGATTATGTTGACAAAAAAAAAAAAAAAAAAAAAAAAAAAAAAAAATTGTTATATAAAACAAATGTTTTTTTTGGTCTAAATTATGGGCTTATTAATGTACCAACATAAACTAAGCACTTTAGAAAGGGATATACCAAGGATCAGAGATATCTTTCTTAGGAGGATAACATAAGTTAGCATTAATACTATAATTTGTAAGTTGTCTGCAAAAGTAATTCCTAGTTTTTAATCGAAGCTACCATACTCAGAATTGATTTAATATCACAATTTTAAGCTAAATGATAATTCAATATTTTTTTACAAGTGACAAAACTGGCCTCATAACAAAAATCTTTACGCTATGGTATTTCTTAAAGAAAACTAAAAAACTTGAAATGTCTTACCTCAATCATGAAATGGACCATTACAAGACATCAACTTTCAGATTAAAATCTAGAAAATAAAAATGGATATTTTTCTTCATTTGAAATGCTTAGACTAATACATTAATTTTAATATGAATTTTGCTCAATAGCAATAAAAGATGCCTTACAGTTTCCTTTCTGAGAAAGCAACCCCCACCCCCCCAAAAAAAACAACAAAAAAGCTGATACAAGGTTATTGTTTGATTATGAGACTAATAAAAAAGTACTTCTAATGTAAATTTTACTTCAATCCATTCTTATAAAGATATATCAGTTAATATAGTTTCAAAGTATTTAAAAAAATTTTTTTTTTAATTGAATGACTTGTCATAAGTAAAACAGACATCAACTTTTCATTTATCAAGTATTGTTTGATAGTTCCTAATAAATAGTGTAAATGTAATTCGTAATGAAGAATTTGAATTTTCGAACATTTGTACATTTGTAATATTTGTTAATGATTTTATAACTTGTATATGAGCTAAAAGTTCTTAAAACATTAAATATTTCTTTAAAAAGAGAAACCATTGAAAACATGTAAGAGGAAAATGGAGTACTAATAGTTATAGAAGTTATGCTTCTTGTATTCTCTGGTAGAAATAGAAAAATAGAAAAGAAAAAAACCAAAACAAGCAAAGATAAAACTCTGAAACCAGTTAGAAGATATAAGATTTACATCATGTTAAAAATTTATAACTGAAACAAAAAAAATAAGAGTTCAGATAAAACATGAAATGAAAAAAAAAAAAAAAAAAAAAAAAAAATGAAGATTTTTTATAATAAAGCTAACCCTTAGAAACCAGAGTTCCCATGTCCATGCCCCCATCCTTAGTTTCTGGCAGAAAATGTAAAATCTATGTAAACTATTGTAAACAGATTACAACATTCTATAAGTAATAGTGATGTAGAAATGGGGATTCTTTACCCAGAATTCAAGTTACCTAGGTATATGTACTTCTAGGTAGTGGCACATTAGCTAGTTGCATTTTAACAGTTTAAATTGAACAAAATATCAAATATTATCATCAAGGAAGGTGGTAATCAAAATATTAACTGGCAACATCAAAGTCTAAAATCTATGATAAGGAACGAGTTAATCAATAATTCCTAAGTTTTTAGGTTATCAGTCAAATTTCTGAAAGTAAGAAACAGCGTTTATAATTTCAATGAAATATACCGAATATCTTATCTCTCACTTTTCTTAGTTTAATAAATGGAAATTGAATCTTAAATAGAAAAAGAGAATTTTAAAATCTTTGCTGATAAAGCCTTTTCATTTGCATTGAAAAGGATACTATATCTATGGGTAAGAGCTTTTAGCTTAGAATAATGATTGTAAGTTTGGCTTCAAAAATGTGGTTTCAAGAAAAAGATATTTATGCCACAAAACTATACACAATAAGAAATAAACATACAATAACTGATGTCTACAGATTTTTAAAATTCATACTTATCCTAATATCCTAAAGTGATAATTTTAAAGCTAAATTTCAAAGGAAAGTAAACAAAAATCATATTGCATCCAAATCATATTGAAAATCCAATGGGAAAACAAGTTTAGAGAACTTTACTCAAAATGAAATTATATATGCAATCAAAACAAATTAACACAATAATTGATACCACATTTTTATAAGTAAGTCATGCAACAATGAACATAATCAACTAATAATTCTAGTGTCAATATTGGTTATTTTAAATGCTTCTTTTACGTTGTCATATATTGTTGTTTTACTAAGATTTGTATTGGAAATCGAACTTGGAAAACCTATTCATCAATTTTAGATAAAATTATTGTTTGTTAAACCATCCTTTATCATGACTTATTGATCTTAAGCAGTACTGAGGGATTACCTAAAATAATTTTCCTTATTTCATCTTTAAGCCTATTTTTTTAAACTATAGTAATAATTCTTAGCATGAAGTAGAATCATTTATTAATTTCATAAAAATCTGCAGAACTATGATAGATAAATAAATCTAAACAGTATGATTTGAGAAAATTAAAGATAATGTGAAGGAATTTTATTACTGTTATAAGACTTCTCATTAATTTTTAAATGTCAATGTTTTTTTATGGTTTTCAAAAATTTTATCAAAAACTAAATAAAAGCTATAGACAGCAAAAACAAAATTTCATACCATTATTTGCCTAGTTATATCTAATACTGGTTATGTTTTTTATATGCTTGTAGATTTTTAGTCATTCCTATATGTTTAAAAAGATTCATTCTAAATTGATTAAAGGACTGAACAGTTTTCTATAATTATTCCTTTGTTACTTTATTTAATTCATAAATTTATATATTAATCACAAACTGATGAAGAAATGATATTAAAGGTTTGGGTGACATTAGATATTAAGTCCCAATAAAAGGACATACACAACCAGATGTTCAGCATCCATGTGCTTTGGACCAGACCAATTGTGTTTGCAATGGTTCTTAACAGTTTCAAACACAAAACAAGCATAGTAACAAGACTGATTAACCTGGATTATTTTGACAAAATGTTGGCCACAGATCAAAATTAACATTTTTCTTAAAGTGGCATTCACAATAAACTAGTCTAAATGTTAATGGAGGATTATTAAAGAGTAAAGCTATGGTATTACAATAATCAGTTACTAGTTTAATATGAACTTTAAACTTTATATCATTTAATTATGAAAACTAAAAAAGAAACAGAATATTTAACAAATTGACAAAAATATAATCAAAACTAAAAAATCCTTACATCATATTTACATATGCTTACTTCCATGAGTAAACATTTGAAATTCACATTTTTTTTTCATATTTAATCACTTGAAATTCAGTTAAGTTAGTATACATTTGTCAGAAAAATTTACTAAGTTTGAAATTTCTATTTATTTTTTGTAAGTTTCATAAATATTCATTATTAATTAGTATAATAAACTGTAAATCTTAGGCATGTAACTAATTCTCTAAACCTTAATTTGACAATTCAAATTTAAATATGCTAATAATAAACTTTTAGTTATTCTAATACTACATTTGCTATAAATTTATAACTAAAAGAAAAAAATGAAGGTAAATAAATACCTTGCATTGGTAAGATATTCATAATGGTAGTTATGAATTCAATTGGCAATGCAATGAATTTAGAGGCATTGGGGAGGGAGGTGCTACTTGTAGATTTATTCTAAAAATTATTCCAAATATATACCCAATGAAATATTATATTAAGAGAGTTTAACAATTTTTAATACTTTTCCCTGATTTATATAATTCTAAGATTTAAAAAAAATAATACATTTAACTTAAAAATTAGAACAAAAAAAAATTACTTCTAAAAATTACAAAACCTGAAAAATCATTTGTTAAAAAAACCCTTTTGATATAAAATGCTGAAATATATTATCTACTAAAATCTTTAAGAAAGTAAATTTATATTCATATACAGAAACACTAGTATAAACTAGTAAATTATTCATTTGTTGATTACATTCAATTTTTTTGTTTTAACTTAAAACTTACTACCCAAATTCCTAATGAAAATCAACTAAATTTGTATTAAAAACTTTTATGCTGCTTCTGGGTATCCAATACAATGCTTAAATGTAAATGTTAGTGTTTTGTTTCTTTGGTTTTTTGTTAAAAGATCTGAAAGGTTTTTTTTTTTTGAGAAATTTATAAGAATTGAAGGAAACAAGTTAGATTTTCAAGGTTATCAGCAAGGTAAAGTTTATGCTTGTGATAGCATTCAAATTCATTCTCTTACTCCTATTAAAGCGTTTCAAATGTGAAATGTGCCCCCCCCCAAAAAAAACAGAACAAAAACACAAGAGTTTATTCAATTTAAATACCAAAAGATGAATCTGTATTCTAAAAGTGAAGAGTAAAATTTTGAACTATTGAGATGACATCCAAATGTTTGTTCAATCAGCTTTCAACAACTACAAAATCTTAAGTATGTGTGATTCTGTTTTAAGAGAGAAGTTGGTTTTTCATCTATTAGTAGTGAAGACAAAGAAAGAAATTAACTTTGTATATTATATAAGTTCAAAAATCAAATCCTGATTATATCAATTTGTCTTATTTTAATAACACATTCAGAAATGACAAGTGCATAGATCATTTTTCCACACAAGATGAAAACTTAATATTAGATTTATATTCCTATTCAATTTGCATTATTTTAAAACTATTTATTGCAATCATAAATCTTTATATTAAACCAGAACTAATCTGCAAAGTGCATTCCTGATGGGCAAATCAAAAGATGAATATTGAACATTGTATTCAAAGAAAATATTAAAAGATTAATAAATTTAAGAAAATCTTATCACATCAAAATGTTCAAACAGCAGACTTACTTTGATATAATTCTTAAAAATATTGGGAATTAGAGGAATACAAAAATGTAGGACCAGCAAAATAATCTATCAATCTTCAAAGACAAAGAATTGAACTTTCATACCTCAATACACAAATTTCATATCAGAGTTGGGTTTATCCTGTTAAATACTCTGAATCATTAAAGAAAACTTTACAATTGTTTGCTAGTCTTTGATCTTGATGCTTTATGAATTCAGAAATAAGAATCATTTGTAAAAAGTAAAGTTGGTGACTGTAGTCGAGGGTGACCTGAAAGCTCCGTTTTTGATAGCTACTACACCATGTAGTGGGGGGCGCTACTCCTTTCCTTGGATTGCTCCACTTTACCCTTGATCCTTACTTTATAATGCTGAGTGTTAAGTAAGGTAGCATCAAGTATCATTTTTTGAGTCTTTGGTATGACTCGACCTGGGATTGAACCCAGGTCTCCCCCGGGCCATTGGCTAACACTCTAATCATTATGCCAATGTCCAGTGTTTGTTATTTGTAAGCTATTACAACTATTGAATAAAGGAAGAAAAAGTATTTTGATGTCAGCAATTACTAAATTCTTACATCACTTTGTATCTTTGAGTACTTTTTCGATATTGAATGCAACAAGGAGGATTTGTCTTAATAGAATATTCACACTGAATAACAGGAAGCCTTCATCAATCTTGACCATCAAGTAATAGCTACGAAGGTTTCAGCATTGGAAAATCTGTCTTCTAACAGCACTTTTCTAGATGCTTCCAGGCATCTTTGAGAGTTTTTTTTTTTTTTTGCTTTCAGACTAGACAAAATCTTAGTAAATAGGTGAATTTTTATTGATTATGAATCATAGACAAGAAGACTTTAACTGTATTACTGGAGAAGAGTAGATCTTTCATTGTCCTTTGCTGACCATGCTTATTACTTCTGGAGTAATTGGGTGCAAGAATATCTTGATATTGATAGGATTTTCGCAAAACTTAAACTACATTGGATATAAAAAAATAGAGCGAGAGAGAGAGAGAGAATCTTCTATGAATAAACATCTGAAAAACTAAGGTGAATAATTACTGGTTGTCTTACAAGTAGTTTAATGTACTTTCATATGGTAGCAAGATGTATAGACCGGTATATATGTATGAAAGTAGTTAGATGGTTATGATCCTTGTCAGATAGAGCTTACTGGACTATTTTAATCAAGTTTATATGTATTAAAATTATTGCACACAAATGCCTAGAGAAATACATAAAACTCAAAATCACATTATTTTCTGAGATTTTCTTTCTTAAATAGTCTTATGGAAAAATACATAAACATAACAAAAAGTACTGGTATAGTTTAAACTTCTAAGTGAGTAAAGATATCGACCGTAGTCGAGGGCGATCTGAAGGCTCCCTTTTCAATAGCTACAACACCGAGGTGTAGGGGAGGGTGCTAATCCTTTCCCTGGATTGCTCCACTTTACCCTTGATACATACCTTATAATGCTGAATGTTAAGCAAAGAGGTATCAAGTACCATTTTTAAAGTCTTTGGTATGACACGACCTGGGATTGAACCTCAGTCTCCCGAATCATTGTCAAACACTCTATTCACTAAGCTAAAGTAAATTCTTATTTTTCATATCTTTATACAATCTAAAGTTTTATTAAAATCTTGTAAGCATTAAAACCAAGTACATAAAAAATTAAATAGAAATTATACCAACATGTCTTCTGTCATAATTCAAGTCAGATTTGAAACTGAACTCAAAATTCAGGATATATTGGGTTGTCAAATTTTAATACTTATCTTTAATTACAGAGAGTTACTTGGTCTAAATATCTTTCTATAAACGATAACACTTAACTGAAATTAGGCAATTATATTAAAAATGAATTGATTTTATAGCAAAGATTTTATTATGCAGAAAATTCTCAATTTGAAATAGAAAAAAACAACCTATTTTCATAAAAGTAAAATATAACTGAAAACAAACTGGCTAAATATAATACTTAAGATAGTTTTTTTTCCCATTTAACCAAAAGAATTTTATAAAATCTTTGCAACAAAAATGTAATTTCTTACATGCTTTGAATAAGTCAGCTTATAAATATACTATACACACACAATTTCATGTTGCTCTCTTAAGCAATGAAAAATAGGAGTACAACATTACTATAGGAGGAAAGGCACAGAAAAAACTACTATTATTTGACTTCCATTTATAGAATTTGACCAATATTCAGGTAGTAAAAAGAAATATACTACGAAAAAATTCTAATTATACCTGTAGAAAGATACGCCATGAAGTAGGTTTAGTGTTTCATTGCTTATTTACCACCTGATATAAAAGGTTCAAAATTTCCTTTCAGCTAAAACATGAAATTTACACCAGATTAAGTATTCTATCGGAAGTTATAAAAAAGTTTCAGTTTTATAAAATTCCAGTTTGGTATAAGCTTTTGAAAATAATTTCCAATAATGATTTAGTCCAATAAAAGATTAAACATTTTTTCCTCAGTTACGAAAACTGTAAAACAAAATACTTGTGCCATTTAACTCAATTAAGCTACAAAAGTAAAATGCTTCTTTATAATTTTTTTTTTTAATTTTGAAGCCAAAATAAGAAATTATCAACTCTAAAATCTTTACTTTTAGTGGATTAATAAGCTATGACAATTAGATAAACTAATTATCCCTCAAAGCAAGCTTACCTTTACTAAATGCCCAACTCTGGAATTGAATTGCATTTTAAATCCAAATATGTTTAAGTGAACAAAAGAGGATTCTCTCATCTGGTTACAAAGAACAGATTAGAATAAATATGCTACAAATTTCTATTCAAGGTCAATACTATTTTGTTAAGATTTTTTTCTTTTTGATATTTTTTCTTATATATGAACTGATTTAGATCTATGCACTAAGATCTGATTATTGCTTTCTTTTCCTTCTATGAAGGAAAAAGATTTAAAACTGAAGGTTCAGATTAAAACAATTTTAGTTGGCTGTATTTGTTCATGATTATCATTAAAATTGAGTGAAGCCTTTGATTAATTTAAACACCATTATATGAAGCAAAAGAATCAAGTCATTGAAAATTCTAATCTTACTGCTTAAATAAACAAGCAATTGCAAAAAAGAAAAAAAAAAAAAAAAAAAGATCAGTATTCCAACTGATAAAAAAATATTTAGTATTCAAATCGAAGCACTATGAATGAAAAGTGAATCAAATCAAATATTGTCTAACAGAAGAACCACAGCAGATTTAACTATATGTATAATTTTTAAAGAATTAATGCTTTGCATTTATGAACATACATCAGACATTGTATCATCTAGTTAAAATGATCACCTATCCTAAAACTAAGAATTTTTTAAAACCAAATTTTATGGCAATTTCATTTTGTCATTATTGACAATTAAGAAACCATGTTATTTCATGAATTGAAAGTATAAAAAACAAGAAAGCAAAGTCTTATTTCAGATTGATATTGGTTTATTTTAAACTAGATTTAGCTGAAATTAAATAAAACACCAGAAAATCTGCCAAAAGTAAATCCTTCAGTCATTAATCTGGGTATACTGAAAATCAACTTAAAGAAAAGGTTCTTTAACTGATTGCTTGGTCTTAATAGTTATTTTAGAAATGTTGCTTTTGTGAGATATACAAAAGTGGATCCAATACGTATTCAATCAGACACTTATTAGCTGAATTTTAATACCAAATATTCATTGTTATAATGTTTGACCAATCAAATAATATTCACACTGAATTAAGAGCATTGACAAGAAGGAAATTATATTGAAAAATAAATTAGGCAAATGCTTTTGTCTTACTTGTATAGAATTTCCTGGCTAAGAGTATGGAGTTTGAAAGTAGCAATATTTGTTTCAATCCCTTTTACCTAGAATTTCAACCTTTCAGCTTTACAGATCCCTTTTCCAAGAAAAAAGGGATTTTCTCACTATATAAGTCCATTCTAAAAAGTTGAATGATGAATATAAAATAATTACATCTAAATGTTCATAAAAGTATTCATTGATGTGTTTCTAAAGATAATTCATAAACATTTTGGAAGTTCTAAAAAGGTTTGTTACTTACTTATGGCCAATAGTGACTCCTGGTAAAAAATCCATTCAGTGCAATAGTGAATACTTGGCAACTGCAATACAATAAAAAAACACAACATAAAAAAATCGAAATTTGTTAGGCTAGCATAGGTAATGAACTCGGCAAACATTTTTCCAATTATAGAAAAATAATATACTTTATTCAAAGAAAAATTACTTTTCAAGATCTAAATTTTTTGGATATGTATATAAATATTTTGAGTTAACTGACTATTAATAATACTGATCCAAAAATAGCAATATAGGACATTTTTTTATGTTTCGTACAATTAAACCCTACAGCAACTCTTACATTTTTGTACTTCGACGTAAGAGGCAGATTCTACTAAATTTGAATTTTAATGTTATTCGATAGTCATAACTCGTTTAGAAATCTTCTAAGGTGTATACTGTAAGCTCTCGTCTAAATTCGTAAAGATGACACGAAAGGCAGTTCTATATAAGAGCCTCCCGCAGAGCGACGGTTAGTTTCGCAAGTGATTTATAGTGAATTAGATCTATACCAGATATTCTACTCTATCAGATTTGTGCCATGCTTGGTAAAACTTAGTAAGGTTTGAAACAAACATCCACTCATATTGGTCACAGAATTTTTATTGATGAAAACGTACATAGGACTTCACGCGGGGGTGAGCACAATTTGAAATTGTTAAACTACTTCACATAATCCAAAGGATTTTACATACAATCATAGTTTTTGTTCTTTATTTACTTGATTGATTCATGAAATGACGCAATGAAAGAAACGATTATAAAATTATAGAAACGGTGAAAAAGATTTTTGTAGTTAAGAAAAATTTCGAAGAAGAAAAAAGACATTTATGATACCCATAGAAGCAAGTTAACGATTTTCATGTGATTACTTTGTGCTGTTTTCTAGCAGGTTTTGGTTGATCTTAAAATCCATCTACATAATAATGAAAGGACAGACAATACCAACTCAAATTAAAAAATTTAAAAGTAAAAATCTAAAAAGTGATCTTAAATTACCAAAAACCTAACAGTTAAACTTGAACAACAAGTGACCTAAAAGAACAATGATTCTTCGTTAGAAATCACACAATAGAAAACATAAAAAGAAATTTTTTTAGGTGTTTTAAAATGATAATTGGTTAGGTAGTCAGAAGCAACTTGAATTAAGTTTTTTCTTTGTGCGAGTTGATTTTCCGTTCAATTGGATTGTCTTTGGTTACAGCCGCTTGTCACAAAAGATGGCCTAAACTGGAAATGATCAGTTTCAATCCCTGCACACGCTATTTATCTAATCATTCTTGTCATTCAACTATGGAAAAAAGAAAAAAAGAAAAAAAAAGTAACCCTTACTCTAACCAGATTGACAGATGTACACACATGAACCAACACTTTTATATTCAATTTTAACAGATTTGTAATTACAGTATCAGAGTTGTTCAATGTATACGTCGTGTAAAGGATAGAAAAATGTCTTTGTCTAAAGATATAGAATAAAACGTGGTTTTTCGCAAATGTAATGTGACAATGGCATTTTCAGAATGAATGTTGACTGTACAAAAGCGTATTGATAAAGCGTCTTTAAATGTTTAAGTAAATAGGACTTAACGTCAACATTTACTTGATATCAAAATATTATCTTATTACTATAATTAAGCGTGAGTTTTTTTATGATTAAAAAAAATGATTAAGTTATCTTTTGTTACTGCTTGCTACATTGACGACATACATATTTTTAAAAGGAAAACGCGTGCCGTGAATTTAGAAAAGCCATTAATTCATATTGACCACAGTACTACCATCAATATCACTTTTATTCAAAATGCACATAACGACTTTTTCAAATAAAGGATAGACAACGGGTAAAGAGAGAAAGCAATTCTTAAAAACTAAGTCAAGTACTTTTTGTTACTTTGTTAGTGTCTTTACCCAACCGTTCCTTCATCTCTCTTCCCTTCATATAGCGCGCAGTGGAAACTTTTTTGTCATCAATAATACCGGACTGTCATCATTACAACTTAGAGAACAGGAAAAAGATAAAAATAACGGAGCATTATTGCCCAACCTCGGAGAATAACTGGTTGGGAATGAAGGGGACACACACATGCATGGTAAATGAGTGTGTCTAGGGGGTGAGTGTGCGCGCCAGCCATGCCAGACTATATGAGAGGAAAGAGGTAAGAGGCGGGGGGATACATATCGATTGACCCCGTTATGACTCAGCGTGCAAATATACAGACAGTCGTCGCCGACAGACCGACCGACGTCGCTAGCCACACACACACACACACACGCGCGCGCGATCTATAAAAACAGGTTTAAAAGAGAAAATCGTCGCAGTAACTAGACATAAACATCCCTTTTCTAATGGACACCCACTCCAACAAAAACAATGAACTGGAATATGTAAGAAAATTAAACAGCCGATTCCATGAGTATGCAAAAATATCTAACAGAATCATCAATGGTTACGAATAACAGAAAATAGGGAGCAGCTTTAACAAATCCTACAAGAGTGATGGAAACAAGCGTTTCACTGATGATGATGATGATGATGGTGTTGATTGTGACACTCAAGCAATAAGAAAAAAAAATTGATTTGGTCTCTCTTTCTCCTTTTATAAAAATAATCACGAAAATAAGGAATCTTCAAATAAACATCATGATTGTAAGTAAGTAAATTTTTATACACACAGAAAATAAGATAAAAGAAATAAACCTAAATCAGATTCGCTTACATTACAATCTTAAAAAAAGGGTGATGGTAAAAACACACACACAATTTTTTAAATAGAATTTTGAGAGGGAAAAAGACTACACATGCTTCGTATATGGAAGACCAGAAAATGTAATTATGATTTTACTTTTGTAAAATAGTTTTGTTGATAAAAATCCGGGAAAGCGAGCAGAAAATAAAATTTCTTAATTATTGAATATCCGCGAGAAATCTGTAAACTAAAAACGAAGATGTGAAAAAATTCCCAGTTTATCACTGGAAAGTAGGGGGGAGGTGAGTAGCGAATGTTAGTGATGCAAGTAAATTAAAAACTATTTAAGATGAAGAGGAAGTAAGTTTAAAAGAATGTTTAATACCGGTCAATTTTGTGATAAAATGCACGCTATTGAAAAGTTGTCAAAATAATGTGTAATCCTGAAGGCGGACACCAGCAGAGAAAATTGTCGACCTTATTAAAGTCAGTAAACGTTAACGACGATGTCCTCTTGAATCTAGTTAGAAAACAACAACACTTGCTGGTGGACGCGCCACAACAGGGGAGAAAGGAGACGGCAACGAGTAATAGTTTGGGGATTGGGTGGCGACGGCTTTTTGCTACTTCCAGTACCGCCAAAACAATGAGAAAGACTGGAGGTGTTTATTAATGGCAAATTTGATGTAAATCTTTTTTAGACTTACCTTCAGATGGAAGAAGGACTAACAAGTCGAGTACTACTACCTATGACAGAAACGACTATTTGACTTATTCCATTTACACAAAGAATTTCAAAACATGCACTGTTTATTTCTTTATAACTGTCGTGTAGGTAGTAGAGGCAAAACTCTATCCTTTTTTTTTTTCTTAAAAATTCATAGGTGTTCATGATGTGTCAATAAAGAAACCTTTATGCGTTTGCTTATTGTACACGTTTTCTTATTATTAATGAAAGTAGTCAAACTATCGTACGATCCATTCTTGAACAAAAAAACAAAAAGCTCAATGCTGCTTCTTTTCTGTGTAAATCCATCCATGTGCCCTGTTCTTCGCAGAAACTAACCCAGCTGACCTAGTCGTCGGCCAGACACAGTAACAATTAATAATCGTAATCGCCAGTGTCCCATTTTTTTTACTTTCAAAAAGTTGTTCAACATATTACATGTTCCTTCAGTCCTAGTAATCGGCTCAGTGGGTATGTATGTAATTAAGTAAAAAGAGGCTAGAAAAACGTTCATGAGAGAAGGAAAAAGAGAGATAGAAAGATAGAAACACTAGAGTTGGTCGATTGAAGTTATATTGGGGAGGCGGGAAGACAGGAAAGTCGGCCTGATCACATGACAAGGACGAAGGAGTTGGGGAGGAGAAAGAGAATAAACTGGCGGCGGCGGCGGTAACAGCAGCAGCATTGCCTGCCGCCACCACCGTCTTAATAATGGAGGCCAGATCATTTGGTGCTGCTCGTCATTTCACAACTAAACCTCGTCTTCAACTTCTTAAATTACTCTTTCGTCTTCAATTGCTTAACTAAACGTTAACCTTCCCACCTTTTTTCATCTTCACTGACCATTTGAAAAGCAATTCTCTCTTGACGTAACTAAGCATATTTTGACGTAACTTTCAACTAAGATTTCTTACTTTTTTACTAGTTTCTCAATTGTTTAAAACGTGATCTTTATTATTTTTTCATTGACAATTTTCTATTAGAGGCGAAAAGGTAATTTATAGAAAGTTCCCAAATGGACAGTGTACTCAAGGGGAGAATGCCCATTGATCTTAATAAGAAAAGTGTGTCAGAGAGAGAGAGAGATTGATTTCAGTGTCTCTTGGAAACTCTCAAATCGATTAAATACATTTTAATATTCAGACAGGTTTTTGATTATTAGTTTTTTTAAAATCATTTTTTGTTAACTTTTATTGTGCAAGACAACTTGAGTGTTTTATGTGTCCAATAGATATGAAAAAAAAAAAAAAAAAAAAAAAATAAAATCAATGCTTAAGCTCGTTTACTGGCACTTCAAAGATTCCTCACGGAAACCAGACCGCTGAAAGATTAATTCGCGATTTTTAAATCAACTTACCAATTAAAATACTTCTATGTAATCTCATAAACGTGGAATAGATTATTAATTTTAAGGACAAAGTTATTTTTACTAGTCCACTTGGAAATAGAAGTCAATGTTTACTTACGATATTTCGCTTTGTGTGCCACAAGGCTATAGGAATCAATGAATAAAAAAGAGACACATCCTTAATGGTTATGTACACAGATTAAGTTAAGAAATCATTGTTCAATAGAAATGTTGGAAACGGATTGAGCAAATCTAGAATGCTGTAACTGAAAGTACTTGAAATTCTGTCCCTTAAATTGAGACATTTTAAGGGAGATAATCACAGTTTCCTTATTTGTGAGGAGATTCTGTAAGAGCTGGGGTAGTGACGAGGATAGAAGGACAAAAAATATCTTTCGTTCTCAGTTATGGTTTTTGGGGCACATATGGTAATAATAATTCTTCCTTTACAAATATAAAGGAAGCATATTCTTGTCACCAATTTTATGTCGAATAAAGAAAAAAGTTACTGGAACATTTTTTCAATGGATAAAATACTCATATATATTTTATGGGAAAATCCTTCTGAAATACTTGTATATTTCATGGTCATATGAGTTCATGTTTTTCTAAAAACATCCTCTTATTCGTCAAGATATTCTTATTGTTGCACACTCTCAGCATATTATCATCAATTATCCCTCGCTTGTTATTATTGAACAATTAAACACGGTTAATGATATCTTGGCCCTAAAATTGATCGGACAGCATTTATGCTGTCCATTTTCGGATGGGCTTTTGCCAAAAGTTGTAAATGAAATGAAACAAGTGTTATTAGAAAAGTGAGAAGAGAGCTGCCAATGACACAAGCACACACACGCACTCTACTGTTGCCTCTTCACTGCGATGGGGTTCACGCGTACTTTTAAGTGGCGTTAACACTAGTCAGCTAACAAAAGCCGGTTAAGATAAAATTGCCAGAAGAAACCCCCCCACCAAAAAAAAACAAAAAAAAACTTCGTTTTAATTCACATGTTCTTCGTCATTTTCTTTTTCATTGAATGAGAATAAAATGCATTATATGGCGTGCAAATACATACAACCACTTGAGCTTGTGGCAGGTTGTTGCTTTTTGTTGCCTCTTCAGAAGGTTAGATAAAGTGTGCTGAAGGTCAATATCGGCCGCAGCAACAGTGTCCAAGTTCTTTACTCTTTCTCCCCCCCCCCGAGATTGAAACTCAACGTACCCACGATTAACAGTTTGAGCAAGGCCTATTTGATACTCTTAAAATTTACGTATTGAACGAAATCAAAAAGTTTATGCAGTTATTTTTTTTTATTAGAGCAATATTTCCTAAGTAGCGCATATAAGGTAAAATTTTGTTTGAAAAAATTAACAAAAATTGGACATAATTGCCGATTCTATTCTTTAAATCATTTTTGACGCAATCAAAAATATGTTTGAAATTGAAACGAAACACAATCTATTCAGTAACGGTCACTACGAAAAGTTAGAATAATTAATAAAGATGATAAAAACGTAAATCTGCCTCATAGTTTCTCAATACCGACATTTCTAAATAAGTAGTCGAAATATGAAACTTCAAAAATAAAGTAAAATAATTCTTAGAACATAGACAAAGATATTCTTTTTCTATTTATTTAATTATAACCTATCCAAACCTAGGTTCAAAATTACTTTTTAAGGTAAATTTTCATTATAAGATTTCACATATTAAATTCTATACCTTATTCCTAACAGAAACAACTAAAATTTTTTACTCCACTCAGAAAATATCTGATGCAATATCAACAGATCCATTAGACATTTCGACGGTTTTTATTTTAGAATAGATCATAAATAAGACTAGTTTACTTTTACTAGAATCTCTAAATTGTTTGACTTTAATGGCTCGATTCGGAGTAAGTTGACCAGTGCATGTAAGGGCAAGGTGACCTGAAGCTACAGGTAATCTGCAATAATGGATGGCATTTGTTAGGAGATGCTTAAATAATTTCAGTTCTCATTTGTCACTTTCTTTATTTGGTCAAAGAGAAAAAGGTAGAAAGAAACTATTTTGGTGAATTTATCTTTCCCTTAACCCAAAAGAAAGTACGGATTTTTTTTTTACCTGGTTCGACCACTGCTGGTGAATTAGATTAATGGACAGTTTATTATTATTGTTGTTGCGGTTACTGCTGCAAGTGGTCAAAATAAGGTATTTCATTTATCATCTATAACAGCAATACCATCTATTCAGTTAAGTGGGTGGGAATCTTGTGGCTTAGTTGATGCAGCTATTATTATCATGATTATCATCATAGTGCTGATGTCTTTGATCCACATTCTCTTTTCTTTTCTTTTCTTTTTTTTTTTTTTTTTTAAATATCTTTCTATGCAGATGTACATAAGAAGTAAAGGTGGTGAGAATTAAGGATGGTCTGTCTGATTGGCTGTTTCCTTTCGTTTTCTTACTTTCCTTTTCTACTCTCCATTTAGGTATCGATCTGTCAACTATCCTTCACGACTAACAAATTTTTGATTTCAAGAATGATTTTTCTTTATTATCATTTCATCAACCACTACTAACAACGGTCATGGTCACTCATCAATCCATGTATTTGTTTTCAAACATGTATAAGACAGACATAATCCTTTCCTGTAGTCCAAATAATTGCAACAATGAATAAAACGGATCAAACATAATTAACATCTTAGTTTTGAGAATCTGCTCGCACGTAGGTACAATTCTGTAATGTCGCTTGCAAGTAGCGTGCCACCCTCATATATCTAAATTACGGCTCTGTGTAAGGTGAATCGCATAAGATTCCCAACGAAGACAATTAAGTGAGGAAGCTTAAAAAATGAAGTTAAGAAGGAGCAGGATATTATAATACTCAGTCATATGCATCATCACTATTATCATTACCGTTTCATTTTATTTGCTTCCTCATAATTTTCTCGTAATGTTATTTCCTTTATTGGATAATAAGGGTACCTTCGTTTTTTTTTCCTGTAATTCTTCTAATAAGCTATTGATTAGAAGTAAAGAAAGTAAAATACAATCGTGCTCAATATCCTGCCGATATATGTTAAGTTCATACAATACTAATTAATTAATATTTGTCAAAATCATTTTAGCTTTGTAAAAAGAAAGTTTATTTTTCTGAATAATAGATTTATCCGCACCCCACCTTTTCTGTCATTAGCGCCAATAATAAACTAATTCATCACTGACATTATCTCAAAAATCATCATTATCACCATCACTCCCAATGAGCAGCAGCAACTAAATAAATTCCAAAATTTCTTACATGATAAATTGGTTTAAATTTTAATTTATTGATTAAAGAGGTTTAAAAATAAATATTTCCTTACAAACACCACCATTTTATACAAATGTGTGAATTTATAACAGCTAACTAAAAGCAGCTCATAAAATTAGATAGATAAATAGAGAATAAGCCAACAATTACAAAATGGATAGAAGAAGAAGAAGGATTATGATGATGATGACACCCACTTTTTTGGCCGAATAAAGTAGATATGATGAGATTTTTTCTAAATACCCTTGTACACTCGCAGTTACTGTCATGATATATTTTACTGCCGGTGGGTGAGTGTCTTATTTCCATTCTTTATCACTTTCTTTCTTTATTACTTTAAAAAAGATGTTCAAGTGATTTTCAAAGTGAGTATAGTATATATTATTTTAAAGAAATATTTAAAAAATAAATGTTAACTTTACACAATTTTCGAACTATTTTAAGCTTTTATTCATGAAATTTTTTCGTCTGCAATTTTCTCGGCGACTGCTACAAGAATATCAGCTCGACTGAAATTTTTATAAATGGATATGAAGCTGTGAGACCAATTAAAATAGTAATTTATTGAGATGAATTCTAATAATTGTTTATTTAGTCACCAACTATTTTTTTTTCTTTTAAATCAAAATCACTAGCAACAAAGGAATTCATGTAAATTAAAATGGTCAATAACATATACAAGTACACATAAAAATGATCAAATAATAATTAATAATTTGCGATGTATGAAAAAATTATTTTGGAAAACATGGCCTAATTATAGCACAAAAGGGGGAAGCTTCAGCTGCCGATTTCAAGCTAATACCTTGAGGTATGGCAGAAATTTCTTGACGCTCTGTCCCATTACCGATCATATTGATCTTGGTACGCCACCATGGGATATACGAAGTGTGCAGGCCAGGAATGCTGAGTAAGTTTCTTTCACTGCAATTAATTTACACATGCAAGCTAAAACCTTACAAGAGAAATGACGTCATACCCAGAAAATGAATGATCTCTTACTTTTATTATGACTGGATATATATATATATATATATATATATATATATATATATATATATATATATATATAAACAATGTGCTGTGTATGATAAACTTTCGTTTAACGATGAAAATATATTAATGACACTTCTTTGTATAAAAGTCGTAGATTTGAATAATATATTTTCAATAATATATTTTTACATGTCTTTGTACGAGTGTGTGAAAGAAAGAAAGGAACGGTGCTCATTCCAGTTTCATCTTGTGTAATACGAACAATAACCAACGGACTTTCATTGTAGTAGGTTTAACATGATTCTTCTGATCATATTCTCATGACCCCTCCCCCTCTCATTCAAACAGTGAAATCATGATTAAGGTATTTTATTGTTTCCCTCAAGCAATTTAGGGAAGGGATTTTCTATGCATATTTAAATTAATTCCTACAAATTCAGATGTATTTCTTTTCCTCATCAGGAAATATACACACGCGTACGAAATTCCATTTTTTCAATGTTATTTAACTATTTGTAGGTTTTTGCAATGTATACGAGCTAGTCGCAGTTTATTCATAGAAATGTTATTAAACTTTTATCACTTGTATTTCCAATTTCAGTACGTCATTGGTGATCAGAATTTACTTATCTCCTATTCATATATTTTCATTATTTACATTTAACGCGTAGAGAAGATGTATAGAGTTGCTATTGCACAGTTATTGAAAGTAGATATACAACCATACACTTAATATATCTTTAATGCTTATCGGAACCTTGAAATATCACTTTTCATATGTATACACGCGCACAAACATAGGACTATACGTACATTAATCACACACGTTTAAAACACATATGTGTGTTAGACTTCTTTTTGAACAAAAAAATTCTAATTTTATTGCTTTGCTAGATAGACCCAATTCCATTTTTACCATCAAATGTTTCTTGTGGATTTTACGACAAGATACTTATGGTAAACTGAAGATCGATGCTTTCAAGCGGGTGTGGTTCACAGTTTAATTGACCGTCTCAAGCCTAGTACCAACAAAAAGACTTTACTTTCATGCTTTAAGTAAAAATCTTATTCTCATTAGAAAATAAATGCTATAGCTATAGCAGCGATATATTAAGGGGGAAAAAAGAAAGAAAAAAAAAGAAAAGATTTAAATAAAATAAAAATAAATAAATAAATAAATAAATAAATAAAAGAAACTAGCATTTACTTATGTACAAGTGCTAATATTGGTGCTGCCGAAGGTGATCAGGGTGTATATGTATGGGTTACGAGACTAAAAAGGTGAGGTCGTTATGGTCTTCCTTCATTAGGAATGTAGTCCAAGCAAGACATGTCAGACAGTACGGAATTTATCGATCTGGAAGCGGCAAAGAAACGGGAAGCTGGGCGAAAGGGGCGGGCCGTTAAAGAGATGAACTATTTGCATAAGAAATCTTGTGAATGGTGTCTGGAACGTTCATGAAAACTATTTTCCAACTTGACCCTTTATTGCATCAAATATTGACAAACACTCGAAAATTCCCTGGTTCCTTATCTCAACTTACAGCTCACTCTTCTCCTTTTATACACCCCCACAAACAAATAGGTTGTGTAGCTGAAAAGTTGTTTTTCTTGTGTACCTTTAAACATCTCTTTACATCTTGTAGAATTATTATTACCAGTTTTCTTACATTCGAAGTATTTGCTTAATTTTCTTTCTTTTTCAATTATACCAGAGACTTGTTCATCTGATTTAAATCTAAACTTGTTTTCTATTAAATGTATCATAAAGTGATTATACACACGCACACATACACGTCTTGAGAGGCAGCTGTAATATTCTCCTTGTAATAATGTATCCAATTTTTTTCGCACGTGGACAAAAGATAGACACGAATTGTTCAGATACCTCTACAAACAGAACAGAAAAGGCACTAAAAGGTGGTGGGACTAAAATACAGACAACTCATTATTTAAGAGTAAATTTCTTATATCTGTAATCAAAGATAGTGATATTATTGTGATATTTTTGTTTGTTACAGATATTTGAAAAAAAAAACACAATTAAGTTATCCTAATGGTAGAGATGGTGCTGATTACAAAAAAAAAAAAAAAAAAAAAAAAAAGAAAGAAAGAAGAAGAAAAAAGAAGAAAAGAAGAAGAAAATATAAGAGCTAATGAGACAAGAAGAAGTAATAGATATTAGTGATTACTGAGGAGGAAAGGGAAATGTCAGGGAATGACTCTAAGAAGAGAAAATGTCCATTTTGACGGAAAACGAAGCGCTGTGGGGCTATAAATAATAAAAAGAAACTAAAGAGAATGATGAAGGGCATGGGTGACAATGCAAATTTTGGAAAAGCGATTAAAAAGAGGAAGAAATGTAAAAGATAGCAAGGAGAAGAGGGAAATGTGGAAATGACAAGCAAGCAGGTCGACTGGCTGTTTGATAAGGTCTTAAGTGACAAAGAGAGGCTAATGATAGAAACGGATATATGATGATGGTGGTAGGAGAGACGAATTAGATAATGAAAAAGCGGCAAAAGGGACAGAGGAATGAGTTATAGTGGTCGGTAAAAGTGAGTACCCCTTTCCAAGAAAAAAAAAAGTACTTTTCACATTGTATGTGCACGCACGTGTGTGTGCGTGCGTTCTCGAATATGTGTTATAAAGTAGGTCAGAGAAGGAGTGAAAGAGGTTGGGAGTAAGGGAGTTGCGAAACCTCGGTGGCTGTGGGTTGAATAAGGGGAGACTTGGTGCGCGTACGCGTGCACACATAAAAGTTTGGATAGTGGGTAACAGAGCTGGGCAGCATCAGCAATGTAATGGTATAAGGTTGGTGGAACTGGGTCAACGCCTCGCTAACTCTTTGGCGCTCATTATGATCAGATGTTGTAATATTTGAAAGAAAGGCTCCGACCGGTTAACACACATGCCGGTCTCTCCATGTTACATGTGTTTTACACATATATTGTTTATTTCACCATTGAATGCACTTCAGTCGATAGAAATGAGAGATCGATATCACTGTCAATGTTACTGATGTTAAAACTGATAACAAATGTTAACATGGCTTAACATTATTACCTTATCTCCACTCTTTTCTGAATAATTACATATGAATCAACTAAACACTTTTGTGGTAGTTCTAGTTTTGTAGACTTAAGATGATTTACTGATATTGTATCTAATGATAATTTAGTAATTTTCGCTAAAATTAAGCAAAGTACAGATTTAAAATATTAAATTATTTCATCATTTCTTCATGTGTTAATATATATATATATATATATATATATATATATATATATATATATATATATATATATATATATATATATATATATATTAAAACAATTCGTTAGCTTAGGTATGTATAACAATGCCTAAAATCATTTGAGAAAATTTTTAAGACCAAATAAAATTGACATCTTTAAAAATTAATATCTTCTAAAGATATTTGCTGCCTTAAAGAACTTTAATATACTTAAGCAAAATAAGTTATAGTCAGAGAAAATGACTACTATTGCAACAACTGATTCTAAGTGAATTCATCGTGGTAAATTCATCGTATGGTAAATTTATCGCCAATAAATTCATCTCATGGTAAATTTATCGCAGGTAAATTCATATAAGATTAATTGGTATTATAATATAGGTTTTCCCTAACCTTTAACCTAACCCTTTACCTCTCTTTATTAAATTCTTAAGAGCAATGATTAAATTCAGGATTTAGCCACGAATAATTTACCTACTATAAATTTACCCTACGATAAATTTACTGATGATAAATTTACTAACGATAAATTCACTAACGATGAATTTATCACAATAAATTTATCATGATAATTTACCGACGATGAATTTACCGAACACAGTAACAACTACCATTGTTGACTATATCACTGCTTTGATTAATTAACTGATTGATTACAGGGAATCTTTTTTTCTAAGTTGCTGTTATTATTTAATAATAATACTGGATAACTTTATTAACTTTTGATTTTTCATACACACGCACAGTCATGCGCATATGTTGCATGATTACATTTGTTTTGATGATGCTGATCACAATCAAAAAGAAAAGAAAAGAAAAGAAAGGTTTAAGGATTAATAATAATGTGTCGGTAAATTGTAAATACTGTAAGATATTATTTTATTGTTACTCTTTTTCTAGTTTTTCATACCAGCGTTAGCCGATGTTTTCTCACTGGAGTTTTAGCAACAGCAAGTCGACTCAAGTCTCCAGGACTCTTCTCAGTATTCTGGACGATCTCGATAAAGCAGTAGTTTGGATGGTCTCCACTTGTCCTCTTATTTCCAAGTCCTCCAGTCCTTGTACAAGTCCTGGGGTAACTGTATCAAGAGAATTGGTATAAACGTCACTTTCATGTTCCACAGTTTTTTCAATTCCCTAGCAACGTCCAGGTACTCATCCTTCTTTTCGTTTTCTTACTCTGTAGTCAGCCGGGAGAGCAAAGTCTACAATTCTGCAAGTTCCTTTTTTTGTTGATTATTATTGGGTCTGATTGTCTGGCCGAAATTAGGTGATCCGTTTGTATCTCAAAATTCTAGAGGAATATGTGCGTCTCATTCTCCAGGACAGATTCTGGGTTGTGCATATACCATTTGTTCGTATGGTCAATTTCAATTTCTTGCACAATTCCCAGTGAATCACCATGCCCACCCAGGCGTGTCTAGTCTTATACTCTTTCTGGACTAATTTGCTGCATATTATTATTATTATTATTATCATTATTATTATTATCATTATTATTATTATTATAGATATTTTTTGAGGTCATGTTATAGCATTTAACGTTGGAGAACTAATATTTTTTCGGTTTTCAGTATTTTATTTAATTCAATATGAATTTTCTAAAGAGAAAAGGTTGTTATTTGTACTCATTGAGCTTCACATCAATAGCAACTTGTAGCTTTTACAAGAGATCAAGTGACAGCAAACTTCCTTGGCATTCCAGCACTCTCCTCACTATTCTTGCTTATTTTAGTAATTAGGATGATTTTGCATCTTCCTCTGATTTCAAATTCTTCTAATCTCTTTGCAAAAATACTTCAGAATTGACCCAAATGTGCGTCATCTTAATATTCAGTTCTTTTGCAATTATTATTTTACTCATTTGAGGATTTTTCATACAAGCGTTAGCTGATTATATTTTACTGGAGTCTGAGAGACAGTAAGCCTCAAGTCTCCAGGACTCTTCTTAGTATTCTGACCGATCTTAACAATGTTGTAATTTGGACGGTCTCCACTCGTATTATTATTGTTACTCCTTTTCGAGTTTTTCACACCGGTGTTAGCCGCTGGTTTCTCACTGGAGTTTTAGCAACAGCAAGTCTCCTCAAGTTTCTAGGACTCTTCTCAGTATTCTGGACGATCTCGATAAAGCAGTAGTTTGGATGGTCTCCACTCGTCCTCTTATTTCCAAGTCATCCAGTCCTTGTACCAGTCCTTTGGTAACTGTATCAAGAGTACCAATTACAACCGTCACTTTCATGTTCCACAATTTTTTTTTTCATTTCCCTAGCTAGGTCCAGGTACTTGTCCTTCTTTTCGTTTTCTTTCAGTTTTACTTTGTGGTCAGCTGGGATAGCAAAGTCCACAATTCTGCCATTTCTCTTTTTTGTAGTGATTATTTATTATTATTCACTCATTAGAGCTTTTTACATCAGCGTTAGCCGATGGTTTTTCACTGGAGTTTGAGTGACAGCAAGTCTCTTCAATTCTCCAGGACTCTTCTCAGTATTCTGGCCGTTCTCAATAATGCTGTCGTTTGGATGGTCTCCACCCGTCCGCCAACGTCCAAGTCCTTCAGGCCCTTTAGTAATCCTTTTGTTACTGTTCCAAACGCACCAATTACAATTGGTATAATCGTCACCTGCATGTTCCACAGTTTTTTCAATTCCCTAGCAAGGTCCAGGTACTTATACTTCTTTTCACATTCTTTCAGTTTTATTCTGTGGTTACATTCTTTATTATTATTATTATTATTATTATTATTATTATTATTATTATTATTATTATTTGAGAGTTTTTCACATTAGGGTTAGCTGATAGTCTTTCACTGGAGTTTGAATGACAGCAAGTTTTCTCAAGTCTCCAGGACTCTTCTCAGTATTCTGACCGATCTCAGTAATACAGTAGTTTGCATGGTCTCCACTCCTCTTATTTCCAAGTCCTCAGGTCCCTTTATTAATTCTTCGATGACAGTACCAAGAGCACTAATTATTATTATTATTATTATTATTATTATTAGTAGTAGTATTTTTCTGTCATTGACAGTATATAAGTAGCACACGAATTTTATTGAACAAAATAAAAATGACAAAATAAAAGTGGCCTACAAAATCGGCTTTTCGTATTTTAGCGATTCATCATATAATTCTGCTCTAAAAATTAAACTACTGATTTGAATCTAATTAATTTGAATTAATCAAATTTACATACAAGTTCAAAGTAAAAGTTATGTTACAGTTTGTCAAAAACAGCACACATTCTGCTGTGTTTGTTTGTTTCTTCGGGTCCAAATTCTACATAAAACTATTTGTTGGAATCTGGGTTCTACGTAAAACTGTGTTGGCAAAACAACTACCTCTTTCTGTCTCAAATAAGTTTCTGAGTAGCCTGGTGTGTGTGAGTATATATATATATATATATATATATATATATATATATATATATATATATATAAACTTGACAAAGGTAAAGATTCTTGTCTGATGGGGTTAACTAATTATTTTGCTTTTAAAAATTTCCATTTTAAAAAAGAAACCAAGGTTACTAGAAAAATAACTGAAGATAATTGACTATGTTTTATCATTAATTTTCAATTTTATTTTTTAAGAACCTTTTTTCATTTGTTCTTTTCTGTTTTTTTTTTTTTTTGTGATAACCGATACTTTTTTTGATACGTTTAATTACTTTTGGCTGTGATAATGTTGTTATTAACCTTTCTGCAATATTAGCTTTATTGAAAAATGAACCATCTACATAAAAAGTTGACTCAAATTTTCACAAAAATTATATATATATATATATATATATATATATATATAACCGAACTTTCCAATTTTTTCCTTCAGTTTTTTTCTTATTATTACAAGATTGTTAGGTATATGTGTTATTAATTCATCAAATTTTAAAAAACAAATACAAATCGTAAAAGATTTATCTCAGAATTTTATTTATAGCTTAAATTAGTGTAATTATTAAGCATATATTCCATGGAATTTCCAAGGAAACAGCTAATAAGAGAATAAAATCATTTTAAAATTGCTTTACTGATAAGTGCTAATTTAATAAAAATGCATGAAATAAAAATACACCCTAATCAAAAGCAATATTCAAAAGAAATTTCATTGTATCAATGAAAAATTTTAGCTGTAGCAACGGTTATAATTGCTGCTGCAGTTAAAATTAATTTTTCTTTAATTTTTTTTTCTCGAACAAAGTTATTTGTTAATGATGATGTTGAATACAATTGGTATATAGAGGTTTTCCAATTTCAAAACTGAAATAACTTTTCTTGAATTATCTTATTTTTTTTTGTTTAGATATTAAAAAAAAGTTTGTACTAAAGTTTTAGTGAAAAAAGTATGTCACTACAATTTGGATCCTTCACTAAGTGAGATCGTCATAATTCTCTTCAACATGATTGTTTGGTAAAAACAATTCCTAAATAAGTATCTTATAGTACATCATTTGTTACTCGGAGGATAAAAGCATAGAAAGACTGTTTTTTTTTTCAAGCTACGATAGTATCTCATAATTTAAGGGTACATTTTGAAAAAAAAAGTTCAACTGGTAACAAAACAGAAAAGAATCTTCAATGCCAAAGTAACATTTTAGGAGATTTACATAATTCTGAAGATGAAAAAGTGATAGACAAAGACGACCAGAATAATGCCGAGCAAATTCTTTTAGGTTCATTTAAAAAAAAAAAAAAGAAAAAAAGGTTAAAAAATCAATTTGCCACTACCTAGAACTAATATTTTGAGAATCCGATTGAACATATTGAAATAAATAATGTTATTGTGTTAGACATTTAGAAGAGGATTTGAATTCTTTTCATTAAGTTTTCATAGATGATTAAGTTGAGTAAAAATAAAAAGTAAAAAATAAAAATAAAATAAAATAAGAATATGACACCAATGGTTCACACGCAGATATGAAAAGATTTGATTGTGTTTGTATTTGGAAAATAAAATACGCTGATTTATTCATTGAAAGTTTCTTTTTTTATTCTATAGTTTAATGAAAACTTACTGCAAAACTAGATAAATCTAATATATAAAAAAAGCTTGAGATATTCCTATTTTATATGTGTCTATGGCTATACGTGTGCGTATGCATGCCTGCGCAACAGTAAGCAGTAAAGAGCGATAACAAAATTAAAAAAAAAATGTTAGTATATTTTGTTGCAATATTAACATTGCTAATTTATTTTTACGCTAAAATTATTCGGAAAATTAATAATACTGTTAGGCTACATTCAACAATAGTAAATAAATAAGATGGAAGAAGAGTCTTTGTGTCTTTTTAAATATCTATGAACTGGTTTTACTATAGTCATTTACTAAGCATAGCTTAGTTTTTCCATAAGGCCACAAATATGGAGCACACAGGGAGGTTCGAACTTACTAGCAATAATCTGCGAGATAGTCTTGCTAACCATCACACGTCGAGGTGCCCAACTGGTTTTGCCATAGATTAAAGTCTGGCACCATTAAAATAGATATTTTATAACTGATATTAATACATCAGAATCTAATTTAAATCTGACTTTTTACAAGAATGACTTTTGCTAAATGAAACAACATCCATTTTTGTTTCTCCAGCAGCCAGTTAAACTATGTATGGTTCTAGACAAATTGTGAAAATATTTCACGCACAAACTTTACAAAACTTTGCTGTTAACCAGAATGAAATAAAACAAAACTTGATGATTCATAAAATAAGATTTTGAAATAATTAAAAATACAAATTATTTTTGCACTGATTTTGCTAGTTTAAGTAACTTCAATTTATAATATATTACACACCTCGATATTATCGATCGGTACATAATTCCTTCTGTTTGATTGGAATAATAATTATCAACGGTATTTCTTAACAAAATGTTTATAAGAAACAATATTATAAAAAGTTTGATTTTGAATACAGAATATTTTCTGATCAAGTTTATAATTTATTGAAAACATTACATTATTATCATTTTACTTCTTGCGTGTTATTATTGTTGTTGTTATTATTATTATTATTATTATTATTATTATTATTATTAATAGTAATAATAATAATAATAATAATAATAATAATAATAATAATAATAATTATAATACTTTTTTAATTTTATTCGCAAAGAAATATCACAGCAATAATTAATAATTAGACTGATCGATGACAAAGTACTTGGGACAATAACAATTTAATAAAGGAGTGGTCAAACTAACAAGCATGTGAATCACAAAATATAACATGAGACATAAGAGAGAGAGAGAGAGAGAGAGAGAGAGAGAGAGAGAGAGAGAGAGCAAACTAACGTTCTCTTGTAATAGACGGCAAAGTGGGAGGTAGAAGTTTTGAAAACTTACGAATTGACGGATGTGAAGAATGGAATGTTGTAAGTTGTCTTATGTAACCAACAATTTAAAATAAAAAAGAACTAAAAATACTTGACATCTGTTCAGTTGTATTTTAAAGATAAAATCTTTTGTATTTTTATTTTTGATTTGGGTAGGAAAGTTAAGATATTTCTCACATATTTACTTAAAAAAAAATCTTTAAAGACATATTGATATTTTATGGGCTCTTTTTGAAGATATACTCAAATCATTGTATTCATGGCGTAAAAAATTAATCTTAAGTATTTTAAATGTACATTAAATATTGTGATTTTAATAACTGCGATAAACTTAAATGAATGTGAAACTGGTACCAGTTTATTTCCACTTTTTAAAAATACTTTCGGAGAGAGAGAGAGAGAGAGAGAGAGAGAGAGAGAGAGAGAGAGAGAGTTTTGAAGTGCAATCTTTATGTCAATATTTTACAGTAAAAGTTAACTTTAATATCATTTTGAAATATACACTCATATTCCGCTTTGTATACGTTTATTGCATTGTAGAAAACGTTATAACCCAGAATATCAGTACATGTACCTTTGATTGCAGCCATTTTAAAAAAAAATGGTTATGATTATAGAATATAGTTCATATCAGGTTTTAGTAAATTATGGAAGAGGTCATTAACTTCGTTCACTTTAAGATTTTCAAAATATCAAAACAGATAAATAATTATGTATGTAACAGAATAATCATATATTTATATTAATAATTTTCTTTAGGCATTAGTACAAAAGATGTTCAAAGTGTAAAAGATCTGTTAGTGTTTGAAGAGGAAAGTCAGTGATTTAACCAAATTGAATAAGTTCACAGTTAGAAGCCTACTTGTCCCAAAGTAAGGATTGAATTTCAAGTGGTCATTTACAAAGCATTTCGCTTAGATGTGGCACAAGGCCATATGAAAGGGGCACCCAATGAGACTCGAACTCACTCGTGTAGGTTTGCTAGTTGAGCTTGCTAACCATTACACCACCAGTTGAATTTCAAGTGTCTAAAAACTGAAGTAAGAAATAATAATGATAACCATTAAAATTGTAGTTGCAACAAAACCCATTGTAACAATCATTTGTAAAGAAAAATAATAACACACATAGATGTTTATAATAAGTAATCCAACTGGAATCAAATAGAAGAATACAAAAAAGAAAAAAAAATTAAATTAATAATTGTCAAACTAAAAATGATATCAAACATTATATTCAGATTAAAGTCTGCCTTCAGAATCATCTATTTTACTTCAAAATTAATGAACAGTGGATATTTTTTAATTGAAAATCATATAAAATCTTTGTTGAATTTATTCTTATTTTTAAAGGAACATTGGTACTTAATTCTATTCTTCCAAGTTGGTCTTTGTTTTTGAGAGAGAAAAATCATAAAGACATAAATTTAACGTAGACTTATTCAAATAAGGTAAAATTTTGAAAATAAATACCATAAATAATTAAAATAATTTTGAGTATATTGATTTGATTGTTTTAATATTTTTTAAGTTAAAAATCCACAAACGAAAAACAAATTGGATATTGCTTTTATTCTAAATGTATTGTAAAATAGAAAACTAATAGATAAAGATTAATAGATTATTGATTACCAAACCAGGCCGATCTCATGAGGAAATTACACAATAATGTTGGACGAGTATTGGGTGAGGATTTGTCTTGTGGGTCTACAAAGCGTCGTGCTTACAGACTGTAAATCTTCACTAAAAAATTATCCAACATTATACACTCTATCCATGAATGTATGAGCTATTTGAATCCATTCAAATCCACCTTTCATCATAGGCCTAAGTTATCTCTCTTGACTGGATGTCAGCATATTTACAGCTATCCTATCCATTATTCAAGATTGAGCGGATCAATTGATAAAAACTAAAAAAAAAAAAAAATCACTCAACTATCTAGCTAACCACCCACCCACCCACAAACGCTCACTCGCGCACGCGCGTCAACCAGCCGGCGATGCAACCGGCTAGTCCTTTAATCATATCTCGTAATCCTACGAATTACATTGCCTCAGCTTATCCTCTCGTTAACAATGTAATCTAGTTGAAAACTTTCGATGCAAATAAACCAGGCAAATAAAATGCTTCCTTTTGTCATTTTTTACCCTCATCTGTCATCTATTTTTATTCTTTTCTTTTTGAAAGAATTTGAAAAGGAAAGCAAAAGAGGAAGCATAAAGAATGTGATAAAGTATATGTAAAGAATTCAAGGATACTCTATGCCTGATACAATTTTCAGACAAATCAAAACATTAAGAAATGAATATATGAAAAATTCGCAAGCGAATAAAGATTAAAAGCAAAACTTACAAGAACAAGTAATTGGCGAAAAAGATAAATAAGTTTGCTTCTTTTTATTGTGTAAATCAGTTTTTAAGCAGAACGGCCAGATGAAATCAACGTTGGTTTTCTGTTTTTATCCATTTCTATAAATGAAAGAAAACCACTGATGTAACAAAAGAGAACACCACAATAATCTATTTTGGGAAAGCATAATTCCTAAGATCGTTGCTAGAAAACTTTTTGGTTTTCTAATGGTTGTCTATTCATGATTATCATGGATGGTGTCAGCTCTTTCTAAGAGTGGTGGTACGGGTACATTTTCCTATTTCGTAAGTTTAGGTTCAATAGAATGGAGATACTTATGAATAATATGTTAACAGAAAGCAGTCAGAAAGCAAACTGAAAAAAGGAATGTTTATATTGGTTGCCCCTTTTCGAAGCGTATCATTCCGAATAGGGGGTGAAAAAGATACACCACTAAAGGTGAAGCTAACGATGTTACTGTTGGTGGTGATGTCATTTATAGCTGACCTCTTTGGTCTGATGAACCAAGACTTTTAGTATTAACTCAGAGAATTCAAAAATAAGATTAGATGTGCAACGGTGTGTCATTCGCTCATTTTATTCTAAAAATGTGATCTGTTCAGATAACCTGCACACAGCCTGTTATGTAATTCAAAGCTCTTCAGGTAGGTCGAGTACTCAGTCTTGAGTATTTTTAAGAACAAAGACCATTGTCATTTAGGCAATATAAAGCTTTCTTGAGAAATATAATGCATGCTTCATGAAGACAAACAAATCATTAATTATGAAATAAGCACTCAAATACTGAGAAAAATAAGCTAAATATTGATTTAAAAGAAAAGTTTAGATGAGCACTGACAATTCTTTCCTTGTTCAAACATTTCACATATTTTTGGATCATTTTGTATTTGCTTTATTTGCAGTCATGTTCATGTATGAAGCAAAGTTTAGTTTGGCATATGTGCCTTCTCTTGCTTACTGTACCTTATTTGATTTAAAACAATTGTTATATGTTTTTTGGTCTTACATTTTTAAAAAAAATTGATGTAACTCAATTAAACTTTGATAAATTCTAAATTGAAATAAGACATAAAAATAACATTTAAGGTTAAACTTGTAAATAATCCGCCGACATTTCTTAATTTTAAGAATATCTGATCAAAGTTGAACGCAGTGAAAATAATAAAGACATATAATGTCTGAAAAACAACCAAATCCCAACATTAATTTTCTTGAAGGAACACTTTGCTTTTTTAGAGTGTGAAAAACATTTATATTTGAATTGGAATAGAATATACTGGTAGCATTTGGAGATTTTTTAAAATCCCTTCTTTCAATGCGAAAATATTTTTAGACCAAAGATTTTTTATTTGTTATTTGAAGTGGTTTTAGGATCATGTATAGTATTTTACAGGTATGCGTGAAATGAATAAGATTTTTATTATAAATATGACTGTTGCTTATGATGATGATGGGGACTTTTAAATTTTCGTAAAATAATTTAGGATAGACATTTAGATTTAAAACGATTTCCTTCATCCAATCTCTTACTTGTTGACATTGAAATCAAAGCTATGATACTACATAGTCCTGCTGATTAATTATATTATTTTACAAGTATTAACTCGACTTTTACCAACACGCCATCCAAAAACGATAAAAAAAAAAAAAAAAAAACGAAGCAAAATAGAAAAAACCTATCTGATTGATAGGTTAATTTGTTTTTGGGATGTAACTGATTTTTTCTACGTTTACAATGAAATTCTTATAAAGTTTATGTTGTACATAATGAATTATAGATCCTAAGTGAAGAAGAAGTCAGTGTTTCTTTATCCCTTAACTGACCACTTCTCCCTTCAAACATAAATATCAAAGATATTTGACTTTATACTGCCCTTCTCTTTGGCTATAATGAACAAACAATGAAGAATTTTAGATGTGATGGTATCAAATTAGTTGGCAAAATACATACCACGAAATCATTACTTATAAACTCTATTTTCGAAAAAGAAAGGAAACTTCAACCGGAAAGCATGAATATAGCAAAAATTAATGTAACGTTTGGTCGTTTTTGCCAATCATCAAATGGTATTTGCCTGCCCTCACATTGGGGTATAATATCGCGCAAGACCTTTTTAACGCGAGAGACTCGACGTGGACGCTGTGGGATCAGGCACAAAAATCGTTTAGCTTTTTCGACATATCTCTTTAGGGACACCTCAGGCATTAGGGATCGATCATGGTGATAAACCTTTCTAAGTGTAATTTGGAAGTACTGCTTTGGGGGAAGCCCCCAACTACTGAAGCTTGGTGGTGAAATATTACTCCTCGAACACAAATAACCAAAGATAGATTAACCCGTTATTATACTTTACCATTTTCCTTGTGCAAATATAAGTTAGAATGAAGAACCTTCATTATTTACTTTATATTAACTAACATGGCGAGCTTCTTTTTTCGGTTGATCCAGTGTTTTTCATTGGATTTCGTTAAACTAATTCTTTTTAGAATTTATACCCTGAAAATATGTGAATTTCTCTCTGACAAACTGCTTCGACCCAAATAAGTTCCTCGTCAACTAAAGAAAGATCAGAAAAGAAAGAAAGGTGGAAAAAAGTGCGTGAGATTGTTATCTTGTTGAAATAAATACTCCAAATTGGATTTCATCGCGTTGTTTCAGGCAACAATGTGCGAACGCGCATGCGCGTGCACACACACACACACACACACACACACACACACACACACACACACACACACACACACACACACATTCAAACCAACCAACCAACCAACCAACCAACCAACCAAACAAACAAACAAAAAAACAAGTTAAAATACATTGAAGATATTCAGTCTGAATTATAAGTTGCCTTATCAGTGTAATAAGTACATTTTTAAAAAACAGTCCTACATAATCCAATGATGCTTACATGAAGCGAAAGAATTATGAAAGTGGTTTGAATGAAACTTCAGTTAATGTACGTGTACGTATTGGTATATATGTGTGCATTCGCACATTTCATGTATTTTACACCTATTTGTTTTCTCCACAATACATACAAGCGTGGATACATACATACATATGTGTGTGGGCACGCACGCGCAAAGAGAGAGAGAGAGAGAGAGAGAGAGAGAGAGAGAGAGAGAGGAGGTTATGTACAAACTTACATAACGTAGATATTTGAAAATGAATTATTTTGAGATAGTTATTATAAAAATAGTTTGTTACAGTTAAAACATTTTTCATTCCTCCATTAATAATGATATCCATTTTGAAGAAAGAAAGAAAGAACAGCCAGCGTTTGAAGAAGTAATGGATGATTGCAACACATGAAGCAATGGTGAGGATAATTATTGAGATTTTTAGTGATTTTGAATTGAGAATGGAATAACATTTCTTCTACCGCTCTATTCCCTTTTCATATTTAATTAGTAAGGGATTTTTTTTTATAAAAACCCGGTATGATATGTTAGTTGTTTTATTTATTTACTTTCAAAAAAAAATTTTTTGCTGCTGCTGCTGCTGCTAAGAATTTACTAGTTGTGATGATGATGATTATGATGATGATAAATTGTTGCAGGTAAAAAGCGAAGGCGGGTGTGGTCAGTCGGTTGGAAGAAGAAAGAGACAGAGACTTACAAGTAGTAGCAGTGGTATGAGCAGCAGCAGTAGCAGCGGCAGCACGAAGAATGCAGCGGATTGAGACAGAAAGAGAGAGGCAGGCAGGCAAGAATTTATGTCACACCGAAGAAAAGTGCGAGGCAGCAACAGCAGCAGCAGCAGTGAGTGACGACTAAGATTTCATAATGAAATGCTTTCCATAAGGAAAGGGCGGGTCATAACGACCTACTTTGGCTATGACGCCTTGCCACTTCGCGACACTCGTCTTCTACGAACAGTTGGCCGGTCGCATACACACACGTACACTTATCCTGCCCACTCTTATGCTCTCTCATATAATTTCTCCACTTTTCATTCAATTTTATCTGAAGCGTATTTCCTTTTCTCAGAATAATAAGAATAATGATAATAATAATAGCAGCACTCATTCACCCACTCTGTTTCACTGTTTTACCTACCTAACTCTAAAGTTAATAAATAAATATACAAATATGGCATTCTACCGTCTTGTATTAGACTGAATTTTCAGATAGACCTAACGTTAGTAGGTAAGAAGGTAAGTAAGTAAGTAGAACCAGTTAGGCTGAAAACGTAATTCATGAAAGATGGGATTTAGGAGGGGCGGAAATGAACAGTAATTTTTTTATTACCAAAAAATGAACATAGAAATTACTGACCAAAAATGATTGGAAAACTGCAGGTGGTTGTCAAGAGAGATAAGTTCAAAGCAAGATAGAAGCGGAGGGAAAAGAGTGCGAGAAAAAGAAGCAAGCCGAGGGGAGCAGGTTGTCGTGACCTAATTCTTCAATGTGAGTGCAGAGAAGAAGGATGGTTGGGTGGAGGTGAGAGGAGGGAATAGGAAAGCGAGTTTGGTAATCCTGGGTCACATGATCTAACCGCCACCACTACCACTGTTTCCGCTATTATACTGCTGCTACTAATTACTCCTAGTAGTAGTAATAGTAGTAGGGTGGTGGTAATGGTGGTAGCGGTGTTGCTGGGTTTGCAATTGAGAGGAAAGCAGGCATCATGTATTGTGCGAGAAAGAAAGACGGAGAGAGACGACGAGGGTGGATGGATTGAATCGGCTTGGAAATCCTTCGTCTACTACTCACCCTCTTTTCAAATATATATATATATATATATATATATATATATATATATATATATATATATATATATATATATATATATATATATATGAGTAGGTCCACGAAGAGATATGTATTTTTTGTGCCTTACCACCTAGATCACATAAGAAAATTGGGTAAAATTCTTTCATAAAAAACCTACGGAAAAGGCAAAGTGCTAAAAAAGAATATGAGAAAACCAGATAAAAGCATAATAAAATGTGAAAAAAAGCTCTGTTAATTTTCGCAGTTTTAAATAAGCTGCTCTCTTTTGTTTGATTTGGTTGGTTTGAAATTTTTACAGCGCAAGAAGTGCCTGTTCGATTCTATTTAGTAGTAGTTGCAGCAGTAGTTGCAGCAGTAGTAGTAATAGTCATCATAGCAGTCGCAGCAGCCATTTGACGTGAAACTGTATTCAACACTATTACCACCATCATAATCATCATGGCTAACTGTTAAGGATTTACGTTGGTATGCTGGTATAACTGCATCAAAATGAACGCCACGTATTTTTGTATCCTTACTTTTCTCCCTCTCTTACATAAGTCTTACATACAACTACTTAATGCATCGACAATATTTCTTAAATTTCTAATGCATCGTTTTTTCGGTAAATATTATTTTGTCAAAATTTCTGTCAACATTCAAATATCAATGTATTTGGTTAGATTTAATAACTTGCGGTCAATCTAACCAGAGTCGGAAGTAACTGGAAAGTGTCCGCAGAACTGGTCACTTTAACCCGGAACAAGAATAAAGCGAAGTAGTGAGAGGGGAATTAAGAATAATAAAAAGATGGTGGTGGTGGTAGTGGTGGTGATGGTGATTTCGATTTTCCTTGTCCACGAACACGCTCTCACACATAAATGAACTGGGGATATCACAGCACTATTCATGATATTATTCACCTTTTCTGTTGAATGGGTATCGTTTCTTTACAAATTTTAATGAGCTATTTTGACAAGTAGTGAACAACTCTAGAGAAACGTGTCCTAAAAGATTTTTCCATAGACGTGATCGTAGGCTTAGTGATAAACCTGAGAAAAGCTCTCAATGTGAAATATCTGTACATTGTACACTACAGCAGTCGCCATTCGTAGTCATCGATTTTGACATCGCTTATTCGATTAAACAGAAAATTGCTCAAAACATATTAATAGAAACCATTTGGCCTTTAATATTACTGTAACGCTATAAGAGAAATATAATAAAATTACTTATATCAAATCTCGATTTGTCGGAATGAAAATAATTATTTTATGTAAGTTTGTCTGTAGCTTACAAAACTTCTAGTCATTTCCCTGAAGTTTTACATGTAGATTTGTTGATTAATTTCCTTCCAATGAATTCTTTTCCTTTTGTTTTTTGAACGTATTTATGGTTCGAGTTTTCCCCTACATTAAAGGAATACATTTTAACCAACATGTATCCCTGTCAACTTCATTAAAAAAAAATCTACATATTTTAACCTTGATTCGTCAAAGGCAAACAAATTGATAAGCTTCTTTTTTTTAAAATATAGATAAGCGGCTCCAATCATATAGATCATTGCATTCACTTATATTTTTTCCAATCTGTTTCATCAATTACTTTATAAAATAAATATATATTATAAAAAAACCCTGTAAACTTAAAACATGGTTTGAGGAACCATTCAAGCACGTGTAATAGTAGGTAGATAATCTTGTTAGTATATTTGTTTTAAATAAACGTATCTATTAAAATATCTGCATCAATACAAATACAACAATTTTCTTATTAGATCACGTTAAAATGAATAAAAATTAGATTATTAACAGTGTGTATTTCAAGAAAAGGAATCGATATTGAGAAACGTTATTTGCAATTTGTCTCATTAAGTAAATCTTATTTTCAGTACAAATTATCTTTTTTGCAGCATTAAATATCTCTTATTTAATAATTTGAGTCATAATTGAAGAAAATCAAATGATATATTTCGTAGCTATATATAAATAAAATCTAAATTAGGGATAATCATCTTTTTCTTTCGTTAAAGCTGATATTTCAATAATGTTCTCTGTTTAATGAGTGACATTAACATAAATATATTTTTTCTTTTATCTTGCAGACAAAATCCAAAAAGTAGACGCTACAATTCTAAGTGTTGGAGGAAGATTTAATTTTAGATGTTTTACTTTGCTAGTAATCCGATAAAAAATTACTTGGCTTAACCAGCTACAAGGCCACTTTTTTGAAGAACACTTAATAAAAATCGAGCCTGTTTGCAACTATGACGAATGTCCTCTGATGGCATTCTGTTGAGGAAGGTGCAGTTTTGGAGAGAGAGTTACTTATGAATATGAAAGAAATAATTTGGTCAGTTGGGATTTAAAAAAGAAAAAGAAAGAAAAAGAAAAAAGAAGTTAAAATTAAAAAGAAAGAAAGAAAAATAGATTAAGTAGCAAATTATATACCCAGAAAATGGATGTTTGAGTTTTAAAAAAGGCGCCTGTTGGATGTTTTTGCACTCAGATTCTTATCAACAACATTTTTACGTAATATTTTCAATTAGAGGTTTCAGTCGTCAGAAAGAATGGCGAATACATGCGCACATGTAGGCATACATGCAGAAAGTGTAGCATGAAGATGCTACATGTATCTTATACTACAATGTACGAATATGCCTGTCCGTTTACTTTATTCATAAAATTGAATAATTGAGGTATAGCTAATTTTTCAGATATTATCATGCAATATATCAATAAAAGTAAAAGACCTCAAAGGTCCGATCCAGTGTATCTTAACAAGTTTTCATTGATGATTATTCAGTTAAATACTAAAATAACTAAAAGCAACATAGACCTTGAATCATTCATTAACAACCTCTAAATTGAAATTAAAAAAACAAACAAACTGTGAATCATTTTGTGCTAAAAACAGATGCCTAAAAATTTATAATTCTTGAATTTGAATTAAAAACTAAAAAACAAGTGTAGTAAAAAACCATGCTAAATAATAAACACATCTTCATAATAAATTCGTATTATTCTTTGTTCATTGAAAATTATTAATTGTAAGCAATAATGTATATGTATTTTTGCATTAAGTGATTGTATAACGCATTATTGTAAGTGCTGAAAGATACAATCAAGCTCAAGTATTTACGTAAATTTCTTGTCAGATTCACACAAGTATTTTTAAAAGACACTAAAAAATACATAAAAAATGATCTGTTGTCTAAAATATAATCACTTATGCAATGAATGTAAAATGTCTTAGCCATAAAATGGACTGCAATATGGTCTTTATGTTGCCAAAGAAATCTAGAAATAGATTTTTCACTTCTTTTATTCCACTATTATATAATTGCTATCATTATACTAGTTTTATTTATAGTTGTCATAGCAATCATCATAGTTGTTGTTGTTGAACTATTACCAATTCAAATTAATTAAACCAACCAACAGAATAAGAGAAGTTCCTAACGACTAGTGTTGTGACTTCGATTGGATAAAGTGTTTGGTAGTAAAAGATCAAGAAAAGAAATTGCTTAAGTTTGCAAGGAAATGTTTGGTCCATTCAAACAGAAACCAAAACGACGAACAAATATGCCCCATGAAAGAGAGCTTTTCAGTTCAATCTATTAGAATAGATTATTTAATGTATATGTTTAAAACATGTTTTATGATATTCAATACAATTAGAATGCTCCTAATTTCTAATATTTTCGTGTGATTATGATAAATTAGAAGATTTACTTTGAAAACGACCATTTAAGGTGAATTTGATGCGCTACTAACATACGAGAGGAAAGGAGAGAGGAGAAAGAGTATTTGTGTATGTGTTTATAGGAGAGAGAGAGAGAGAGAGAGAGAGAGAGAGAGAGAGAGAGAGAGAGAGAGATGGGCGGAGGATTGGGGTAAACTGTCAAAGATTGTCAATTATCAAAGATAAATTAACAAGTAATAATTCTCTTTACCTTTATTATAATGAAAATAATTGTTTGCGAAAAGACCTTTCCTATTTCGAGAGAATCTTTTAAAAGGTATATTTTCAGTGAAAGTACATTGACCAATTTAAGTTGTTAGGGTAAGTTATAATCATTTTGAATCATGTTGAACTCTTGCATGTTTAGTAAGGCTAAGTTCAAAAGGGATTGAAATAAGAAAGAAGGAAATGAAAAGACGAAAGAATGAGAAGATGGGAGTGGTTTGTATTCTCAATCCATGATATCTTTTTTAAAAATCTGAGATTATAATCTTACAGTCATAAAAAAGATTAGATTGTTTTTGAATTGTTTCATCAGTGCCAATAAAAATAGGTTACAATGAATCAAACGGATATATTTCTTATTCCTCTTATTAGTAAGTGATCTGAACTGTACTTTTAAAAAGTTTCCGTTTGTTTCACTTGATTGTTGAATTTGCATGCTGCTAGCAATATGCCAGCAGTATTCAGTATGCAATGTGCACTGCTGTTGAGAAAATCGCGCGTGCGCACACACGCATACACAGATGACGTAATATGAATGATGTGGCAGAAGTTTTCATTGTGCTGTTGGAGAACTGTTTCCAACAGCAGGGAGTGAGATGACCAGGCAAGGCAAATGCAAAATCTCTCCTTAGTTCATTCTAACTGAATGATCTAATATCTGCTGGGGCGTTGTTACGCAGGATTTGTCTGGAGATTCTACCATCTCTCATTCTCTTTCTGTCAACTATACACTCTTGCGTGTGTTTATTTGTGAACAAAGTTATGTATGTATGTATGTATGTGTGGGTGAGTGTGTGTGTGTTTCTTAGTGTAAGCAGAACTGTCTATTTCTCTTTTCCTTCTTTAATCTTAATCTTTTAGCTAAAGGATTTTTAAATAGACCTTCATGACTGTCTTATAGTTTATCTTTGATCGCTATTAAGCAAGAAAATCGAATTAGATTGACTGTCATTTATGCAGATATAGATTAAAAAAAATCTATCTTGATAATTTGGATAGCTACTCGTAAAAATATGCCAACAGTTTATAAAGAAAATAAGTCAAATGTAATTCAAAGGAATTCATTTAATTGAAAAAACAAAATCATTTTTATGTTTACACACACACAACCACATACACACACGCACGTGCAAATACGCACTTTTATTTCTATCAATAGTTTCTACAGCTTTTGAAAAGCAAAGAAGGAAACATTTTGGTAAAGAAATATACTAAATATTTAAGAATTTACTACTTGTCCCTCGAGGCTTTACTACTACTACTACTACTACTACTACTCTTGGAGAGTTTTTCTCATGAGCGTTTGCTGATGTTCTTTTACTAGAGTTTGAATGACAGCAAGTCTCCAGGACTCTTCTCAGTATTCTGGACGATATCAATAATGCGGTAGTTTGGATGGTTTCAACTCGTCCTCTTATTTCCAAGTCCTTTATTCCCTTTTATTAATCCTTTGGTGACTGTACCAAGATCACCAATTACAATTGGTATAAACGTCACTTTCATGCTCCATAGTTTCTTCAATTCCCTAGCAAGGTCGAGGTATTATTATTATTATTATTATTATTATTATTATTATTATTATTTGTCCAGCAGGCCTTAGTCTTTTAGAAATTCGGATTTCCAATTTCATCGTCATTGGAGCCTTTGTACTGTACATATACAGAATTTTCAGTTCAAAAAGTTTCATAGAGTACATTATGCAACAATTTATTGGGTAATATTGTAACACGAGATTCTGAGATTACCCAATTTTGAATCTTCTAGGTTCCAGCTCACAAATCATTTTCTGATATGGTTGCATTTCACTTTAATGAGAAGTCTTTTATAAAAAAAAACCCCACCCCCACAACAAAAAAACAAAAAATAAAAGACATGTATATTTGTTGGTCTCAAAAATACAGTCCAGGACGGCTTTAATCTCTAAAATGATAACAAATGATAATAATTGCTCGGAAAAGGCTACCGTATGCGAAGAGTATGTTTGGCATCGAAGATTTACCCGTTAGATTAAAACAGCTTTCAAAGGTATGTAATTATTTTGCAATCATTTGTTTTTAGAACTTAATTATGGACTATAAAAGTTTGCTCATCGCTGTGATGAATTTTAATTATATTGAAAATCATAAAACAGAAATAGAGTTATGCCAGAAATGTTAAAAGTAAAGAACAAAATTAAGTTGAAAATTAATTCAGCAATCTAATTTGGATTTTTCGTTAATGAAAAATACAATCCAAGTGTATTTTTTGTGTCGCGCATATAAATGATTTACACTTGTGCATCTCATTGCATAGTTAAGTATTCAGGTATTGACAAATCCACGTAAAAATATTCTACATTTCGTATAAGTCAATCTGTCGTAAAGCGATGAATAAACCAGTCTCTATTTTTGTAGTTTTATGGCAGACTGAGCTAATCTTTGCAGGTATTTAGATATTAAATTATCTATATACTTTAACATTTTTAAATTAAAAAAAAGATCTATATATAAAATAGATTGCTTGAAACATCAATTGAAACAAGCACTATAAAATTATGAAATCGATATTACATACGGTTTTATTTATGACTACACAACTTAGGAACTAGTTGGGTTCTTATTGTAACAGTTATCCTTGATTATATTGATGTTCCTATTTTGGAAAGAGTGAAGGATTCTAATTAACATTCCACACTTAAATCTGTTATATCGAGAATTTAGAATATTAAAGATGACGCCTCGAGCGAATGATGACACCAGAAATTATCATTCGGTTGCGAATTGTACTGAAAATTGCTTTATTCTCGGAGATAAATTATTTCAAGTGCATAAATCCCGTTATGATGCGCCGTTTTACTGGGTTACGGTTACATTCAAATATAAAGAGAATTTTTGTCATGTAAAGATAATTATCATTTCCATATTTCATTGATGTCTTTATTTGCAGCTATAAAATTCTTTACTAAGACGTTTTTATCTGCAAATACAGACATCAATGAAATAGATTATACTTGTAAAAGTTTGTGGATATTTTCGTACATTGTAAAAATTTCCAGTTTTAGAACAGCAAAAAAGTTATAAAGATAACCTATCTTTGAAAGAGACAACAATTTTTACATATGTTATCAAAAATATTTCATTACTATTCGGAGAACATTTTTTCAACATTAGAATGAAACCTAAGATGATAACGTTGGATATAATATTTGATTTTTTTTACTTAATGAGTTAATACATCGTTATATTTTTTTAAGTATTGGTATGTTAACCGAAATGACTATTTCAAATAAATTGAGAAACGTCTCGCTTCACATATGTAAAACCTTTGATTTATATTTATAGAGAAGGTATGTTCTTTTTGTTTCTGTCTGTCTCTCTCTTTCAAAAACACGCATTGGACTGGCAGATAGTTTTTTATGTTCTTAGAAAAATATATATTAAAAAAAAAAACTATGAGTTTTATTTCTAAACATTAGTGTATCGAAATCATCACCAAAAATGTCACCATCACCAAATTTAACCATCTTCTCAATCATTGTCTTGTTATGTTTTTCATCAAGTTAAATGGAAAAGGTACCACTAAGTTTTTTCAATTAATCATTTCAAAATCGTTGCGAAAAGAGTGATTATTTCTATTATATTAACTCAGTCAATTAACATTAACGTTTAAATACCGTATTAAAAATTAAAAAACAAAATATTAATGACAAAATGTTATCTAAATATTACCGAGCACTTTATACTTAATCATATATTTTCTCAAGTATCAACGTTGAACTAATTTAATAACTTCAATTTTTTATTGAAATTTTTCATTTAAATGTTTTTAATTAATTTTAATACTTATGAAATTCGAATATTTTCTATTTTAGGATATAACATGCTAATTTCTTGACAGCCAATAAAATTTAACGTAAGAATATTTAGTAACATAGAATCGAACATACTGTTAGTTACCTCTATACATTGTTCAGATATGTGTTAATGATATTATCTTTAATACAGTTTTAAAAAAATATCAATTTGAATAGAATCTGTAACCTGTATTTTTGATTAGTGCAAAAATAAAAAATTCCTTGGGGTGCATATTCTTCTTGTTGAAGATTTTGTAAATATAATATTCTATTTTCATGTTACAAAGTAGAAATTAGAATTTTTTCAACTATAGTTAGTTTAGCTTTTCTAAATAATACTTATCGTTTTCCTTAAATGCAAGAAGCAGTTCCACATATCCATTATGAAAATTCAATTCTTTTTTTGTCACGAAAACGTAATCTATAATTCTAAAACAATTGTTTTCTTTAAATTTTCAAATGGCAACACCTTTTCGGTTTGAAACATAATGGCAATTTGAAAGTATTTTTATATGTCTATCAGACATCACGGACAAAAACCTTTTTGAAGTAAAAAAAAAGTATTGGTTTAAGAAATACTTATTTTTGTAACTGATTTTATCTAACTATGATTTAAAAAGATTTTGGAATCCATTCGAGAATATGTTTTTTTGGTCATTGACTAGAAGGAGACTTTGTTAACAGCATCGACAGATATGGTACAAAGAGATTAATTAATCAAAATGAATAAATATAAACTCGAACTGATTTTCATATGACAAATAAAGATGTAAATCTACTGAACCAAAAATGTTACATTTAAAAGTAACTTGATGTGGTAAGAAATATTTTTAATTAACCGTTAATTTATTGAAAGCATTAATAATTGATAATTGACTTACCTGTTATTCTTACATTGAAATATTAAATAATTAACTGAAAATAAATCTGAGTTATAAGTCAAGAGAAACAATTTCTGTGCTTGCACTTTTTTTCTGTGCACAATAATAAATCGAATTGTAAGTAAATTAGAGTTGTTTCCTCATACCTCCGGATCATATGTCCTATTTGTGTCTGAACAACCAAAAGTCTCAAATTTAGTCTTAAAAATCTTACCCGCTAGATGTACAATGAAATAACCAGAAAAGAATTGTCTTAAAAAGACATTAATCAGAAAAGTAAAAAGTATTCAAAAAAGGAATGATGTCTAAAGTTCAGCAAAGTGAAACAGAAACTGAGTAGACCTTATTTTTAAGTTTCTAATTTATGGTTGATCATTAACAATGTTCATCTAACAGAAAGAAAATCATTATTTCAAACAATCCTTTATTCTGTTAACCGTGAAAACCATAATGTTTTCTTAGTATACTAAATGACAACAAATATATGAAAACTATTTTTTAGCCAAATATACCGCCCACTGTATATGTGAACAGCGTGACCGTTGTTAATGTTACCGTCGTCATAACAATAATTTCCCTTGTGTAACTTTCATGATGCATTCTCATCCTGACTTTTATTCCTTTTAACTAAATCAAGTAACATTATTTTGTTGTAATTAAATTGAAAATGAATTAGTTTTCATTTGATAATTTGCCAAATCAATTCATCACTTTATTTTTATTCGGTATGTATTTGACAGATTTGCTATAAGAATTATTGATTGCAGACTCAATGAAATGATTAGAGGCACGCCTACTTGAGCCTGTCTATTCCCACCCTGTCTATTCCCACATATTAAAACTATCAACCCAATAAGACAGACAAATTCAGAACTCCCTGAAAATGTTCATAACTCAAAATAAAACCGACATATATACATTATAACGAATAATAATGCAACAGTGAATATTCTGCAGCTTTCTCAAGAGCGATCGTGCATCCTGTAAAGTTACCAAATACGGCTCAAACGAACAACAGATTCTCGATTTAAAATATATATGTGTATCAATAATTAATCATTCAAGTATAAGCTTTTCTATCAAAATTTATAAGATTTCGAAGAAGTGAATTTTCTGATTTCTTTGTGTGTAAAGCTATTTTGTTCTGAATAAACGAATTCATAAAACCTCATCCTTCAGATTTTAATGAATACTTTTTAAGTACAAAATATTCTTGAATTTTCCATTTAAACAGTTATTCAGTTGCAGCTTTTGCGAAATGAGGATTTTTTATTTATTATAGATTGAAGACTCTTTCACATTATATGGAGATTGTTCATTTGAAGCAATATATATCTATGATTATATTTGATTCAACAGAAAATATATGACCACTATCAAACCTTTTATCGCTTAAGAATTTATTTTCGAAAAATGATCTTTAAAGATATGAACATCTAATAATCAAATTCTTTTTTCTTACACATGCGTTCAGTTCTTATTTCTTAGATAAGTATTCATAGATGAGTTCGTGTGAGTTACTGTTGATCATATTTTACACAAGAAAATAACAAGAGTCCATAAATCTTTAACGAGAGAGAGAGAGAGAGAGAGAGAGAGAGAGAGAGAGAGAGAGAGAGAGAGAGAGAGAGGCAGGGGGGTAAACTTTTAGATATATAAGTTTATGAGTACATTAGAGATATTCTGAGGGGTGCGTATAACATACTCAGTATTTATTTTAACAATGACTTAATACAACAGATTAGGCAACATTTGAATCACTTCTTATTTGACGTCAAAACATTATTATTACGGAAAAACGAATAAAATTTGCAAGTTTACGTTTACAATCTCTGAGTGACTTATTTTAGTTTTGAATATGAACGATAGCAATAATAACTGGAAATATTTGAAATTATGCCTTCATTTTCTTTTGCATAATATTTATCGTAGAAGCTTTGTTTAAAAAAATAGTTTCTTTTTTTTACTATTAATCTTTCATATCAATTTTTATTTTTCCTTATAGAAAAACGAGAAAATTACCGAAAAATATTTGTTCTTTCTCGATTCTTAATTTCGTTATATCTTTCACTAACAATTATTTAATTTTATACAACCTGAAATCTTACTTTTACAAAAAGTTTAGAATTACGTATTATTATTGCTCATTAACTTCTACTGACAGTAAATGCATACAAATCTATCACAGAAAGTCCATAATAAATGTCACTGGCAATTCTGATAAAGTTTTCTCAAGATGGTGCAAAAATATTAGTAGAGGAGAATTGTTGCTTTTGACTGAATAGTTTCATCATATCGATACTTTCATGATTGTATTTGAAATTTTTGTGTGTGAGAAATATAACTTAATTATTAAACTTTAATGAGAGCAATGAAATGAAAATTTAAAAACTTATCCTATTCACAGAAAGCAACAAGGAACATGGCATGTTATTTCAGTTTGGTTGTTTTTATACTTTCCTTAAGATAGCATAAATTTTCTGGCATTTTCATTACCTATTTTTCCGAAAATAGAATTAAAAGGAGTGAAAAATGAGTCATTTTACTGGATTTTTGTTAAAAATCTATTAACTTAATGATAATGGAAAAACGAAAAGAAAGTCTCATTTTTATTCAACGAGCTATCGGAAATGAAAAAAAAACAAACAAACTATCATTTACAGAAGACTTATAACGCAAAAATGCTAAAGCAATTTTATACTTTTAATATACATTCTTTTTCAACAAATACAACAATAATGATGAAATATTACGGGAAATGAATTTACTTGAAATCTTTAACGAGATAAATTTACTTGAAATCTTTAACAAGATGAATTCATACATAGCTAAATACAATATAACTACAAGTTGTTTACGGATATCAAATGATTCATTTATCTTATCACTAAACTTGAAACTAGTTGTCTCAGCATCAAGTGACATAACTTCAGAGTCTTCGAGTTCTTGAGAGCTTGTGAACACAATGAAACCATATATCATATTTTACACTAGTATCTTTCACTTTTCACATTTTTTATAAATACAGAAGAAAGAACTTTCCAAATTTTTGTATTCTATAATGTTGGTTATTATTTCCAACATATATCTATTTTAATGCGATTAACTTTTTTTTTTTACTTTGGCAATTAAATTGACAGAAACAAATATATATTTTTTATGGTATTTCACTTGTCTGCCACATTGTTTGCTTTAGTCTTAATTTTGACGATTGTTAAGCCGAATCTAAAAGATTTTGCTCACTAATTTTTGCTATAAGAATCAGTATAATTCTACTTAATCAAAACTTGATATTGTCAGCTCCAATGGATCATTCTTATTTGATACATAATTGCAAAAACTATTGCACCATAAGAAATAAAAAGTTCAAATTGCTTATAAAACTTACGATTAAGATTAGAGTTCGTCGTGTTTTTTTAGTTTAGAAGAAATATTTTTTGTTATATCATAAACAATGTTTCATTTTTTTGTTACATCAGATACTTAAATCGACCCGGCCAACCACCTTCAAAGAGAAGTGGATCAATTATACACATGTAATAATAATAATAATAATAATAATAATAATAATAATAATAATAATAATAATAATAATAATAATAATAATAATAATAAAAGGCACTTACTTTTGATATTTTCAATTGGTTGGCTATAGATTGTTTATATACTATTAGTAATGTTTCTTCTCTTGGGCTGGAATTCTTCAACTGATGGTTACACAGAAAACAATCATCACATGTTCTAAAAAAATTTCGTAAAGAAAATTATGTGTATCAATATCGAGAGGTAATAAATTACTTTAGTTTGGAATAGATTCCAAAATTTGTATTTGAAACAGTGACAATTACTCTACTTTCTACTTTAGGTTAAATTAAAAACTGAAACTTAATTTAACCTTAATGTTTTAATGCATTAAAGTTGCAATAAATATGAAATATTTATTACAAATGATATGCAAAATAGAATGTATATGGATTGCTCATAAATTATTTGATTTAGCTGAGTCGTTTGTTAACCAAATCAATACACGTGCATATCTTTCCCTTACCTCAAATAAACGACTTGTAAAAAGAAAATGGCATTATCTAAAAGTGTCTCTTCAGAAGACTATAAGAATTGCATTAAAAAATGGACAATATACTTGATAAATTACTTATTCCCCACCCCAACATCCAAATGCAATATATAAAAAAAGAAAGAATTGATTTACTCAAAAAATATTTTAAAAAAATCCTTTTTATATCTTTCAGTCGTGAAAATGTATAAATTCCCCACTCCCACACCCAAATGCAACGAAACAAACAACAACAAAAAATGATTTATGCAAAAAATATTTAAAAAATCATTTTAACATTTTTCAGTCGCAAAAATGCACAAATGATTTTTTAAATATATTCATCCGTAAATAATTTATGTGGTTACGTTGCCTAGATAAAGATGTGTAAAATAAAATATTATTGCATATGTCCAGTTATATATTTGAAATAAGTTATCACATTTCGTTTTCAATAAGCAACATTCAGATTTACTTATGTTGAAAGTTTGAAAAAATAACCGAAGTATTTATCTTTTAAAACATTCCATTATTCCCACGCACATACATACACGTAAACGCACGTGTGTGCGTGCTCGTGCACACACACACACACACACACACACACACACACACACACACACACACACACACACACACACACACACATCTACGTGCATATGTTCACATGTACGGAGTTTAATTCTCAAAATAACGTAATAAGAATAATCAGAAAATGCATATTTATTTTAAAGACAAACCTAAAACTGTTTTTTTTTATTTTAAAAATTGTGAAAAATTCAACAACAGTGGTATTTTTAGAGTTACTGATTTACTTACAAAAACCATACGAGTAATCACTGCGTAAAACTTAAATATTCGCGCTCTAATTCGACGGTAGATTATATGTGATTTTGTAATGTATTATAAATCTTTCTTCTCTTTAATTCTGGACTACGTCTAACAAGTAATGAATTCATATTCCAGAACATATAATCATCAAATCTTACCACTGGCATGGAACTGATCATTTTCCAATAAATGCAGATTTTAATGTCAAATTTAAAAATGTAATTGAAAAAGGAACATTTAAAACAAATTTACTTGGAAAAATCGCAAATATAACATATTCTCGGAAGTTGGAAAACAGCTACAAATTTAAAATGAAATATTTTAAAAAATCAAATTAACTTGCCTCTTTCTCATACACACATAACAACTTATAGTTTCTTGTTAGGAGTAACATAACTTGTTTTACTAATATAAATTTTCAAATTCATAAAATGGAATTAAGGCGATTATTGTAAGCATTTCTGATAAAATATTCGATTCATTGCAAAAATAGGAAGTTTCAGTGGTTTCATAAATATTTTAATTTAAATTAGTCACTGTTAAAAATAAATAAATCAATTAATAAATAAATGAATTGCTGAATATATATATATAAATAATAAATACTACGCCTGGGCATCTAGGGTTGGTGTAATGGTTAACAAGCTAGAATTGCAAACCTTCACAAATAAGTTTGAGTCTCATTGGTTGCCCCATTCATTCGGCCTTGTGCCACATCGAAGCAAAAAGCTTCGTAAATTTCATAAATACTACGCCTAGTAGTTAGTTGATTTATAGTGTTTAGAGTAAAAATTCAGAATTTAACTGAAAACAAATAAAAACGAATATTCTGGAGAATAATTATTTTTCATTTTTCGATTGAAAGCAATCAAAAAGATTAAAAAATAGGTAACTAAATCGTTCATCAAAATTCTTATTTTGAAAATGTTTTTTTGATAAATAATGAATCTGTAAAGAACTTGTCCGATTTCAAATTAATTTATCAATCTCGTGTTTCGACTGTAATGACAAAAAAAAAAAAATCAATAAAATATCAACACGCCCTAAATAACTATCTTCGCACGATTTAATTTTCTTAACTAATACAGTTGTTGGTATGGATATTTTTGTCTTTTCGATATTTTCAAATTTTAGATTCCTACAATTGTAAGTCGAGTCTTTGAAACAGAGTTAAAATATAAATAATTCAAGCAGAAATCGAGCAATGCATAAGGCGTATAAAACGTTTTTAATCAATTTTAGAATTTTGGATTAGAAGTTGATACGCACTTTTATATATTATATATATACACACTTTTATATATCATATCGGCTTTGCATGTGCAAACATACACCAATATCCACATTCACAGAAACTACCCAACAACTTCTTCATACACGTAGTGCAGATATACGCTCGTGCGCGCGCACACGCACTCCCCACACAATATATATATATGTGTGTGCGTGTATATGCATGTGAGAGCACTAGGTAAAAGCGCCCTATCAACACAAGTATGATGAGAAGATTTTTGTTTTATCCTGTTTTAAAATATTCTGCATTTGACAGCAAACTCTCATTTGCTCTTTTTACACTTCTTTTATACTTAAGATCCCTATATTGCACATTGTTTTATTGATTCATTTCTCTAACAAACGCCTCCACCAATTCAACTGAAAAGCTGGTTTATTTGTATATATATTCCGACAATCGATTCACATACATTCACGCATGCAGGTTGTTAAATGAATATATCTATGCATATTCGTCTTTTGTCGAACAGAATACTTTTAAAAGTATAAAGCTATTTCCTGTCTGGAGAGTGAAAGATGCTTAAATTGATAATAGCAAAATAATGACTGAGCTATCTGGATTTAATAACTACATGTACGTTTTCGAAAGTTACTTTATATCATTTGGATTGTGTGTGTGTGTGTGTGCATGTGCGCACCTGTGTTCATGCAAGTAAATATCCCTAAACGGGACGATCCGTTTTTAGAAAAATGCATGTGGGAGAAAAGGATTTATAATGGTTGCATAAATCAGCTTTCCAAATTTTGTTCACGTTTTCTCTAATCATAAACATTTTTATCTAGTCTTATCTTTCTATCTTTTTGTATCGATACATTATCTTCGTAAAGTACTTCTCAACATTATATAACCATTTTACATCTTGTAACTTGCTTTGGCAGTCTAATCAAATTATTCAAATCAGGTGAATAGAAGTCTTGTATAGAACCAATAACACCTTTTGGATGAGCTGATATCAGAAGAATGGTACACCAAAGATTCTCCGAACAACACTTCTCAGATTTTGAATCCTGGGTTTTTCTTCTCCTTGACTGGTTGTCTTACTGCCTTACTATTTTATTTTTCCTAAAGGCATTAGTGCAAAATTAAATATAAACAGCCTCATGCAGGTTCTAAACTCGTCAAGTCCATTTTCTTACGTCAATAACCGTTACGACACAATGTGGATCTTAATCAGCAAAATTTAAAAATAAAGATTAAAGTATTGTTCTGGTAGCAGTTTTTAAAAATTCATTTATTTATATATATATTCCTCATGACTTTGACTAGTTCATACAATTTACGATCACATAGGTTAGATCTTAAATTAAAAGACGCAAACCGGACAGAAAAAATAATTTGGGGTCGCTTTTCAGAATTAAATGTGACCAGTTATTTTAGAATAAGAAAAGGAAATATATAGAAGTTAAATTCCATGTGATTTCTCCAGGTTCTGATAAAAAAGAACAATTGTATTGTAATAATATTCTCCGTACTTCATTTAATTGTTTGATTATTTTGCTGTAGTTTCGCTATTTAAAAAAAAAATTCTGACTAGGGAAGACCCTTACTAGTCAGAAAAACGCATGTAACCTTTTTAACAGGTAGGAAAATCAAAGGTAACATGCAAATGTATATATTTCATGAAAAAGAGTTATCAGAAAACGAAGAGAAAGAAAATTAGGGTGGAAAAGAGGGGACCGAAGAGGGAAGGGAGGAATGGGAGGAGAAAGAAGAAAAACCAGCAGGAGGAGAAGAATCTATAGTCGGGAAAGTATTGTAACTTAACAAACCGTTAAATCGTTAAATCCCATACGCTTATTTTTAAATGTGTCTTGTAGGCGGGGCTTAGTTGACCTGGTAGGATGGTCATTGGTTGGTAATATGGCGCGACCATACCGCCAGCAAATGTAGTTATCTATTTGTATACTTTCTACCACCAACACTGACATAACTGCATATATTCATCATATATATATATATATATATATATATATATATATATATATATATAGAGAGAGAGAGAGAGAGAGAGAGAGTGTGTGTGTGTGTGCCAACCAAAACGTCTTCATAGATTTGATGAGGAAGTTATTAAATTGTCTCTTGCCAATAATTCACCAGCACATCTCTCCAATTTTTCTTCTACTTGTGGCTGCCACTCTTTTACGAATGTTCAAAATATAAATATTGATTACTTATTTGTTGAATTTTAACAAAAACTGAATATCTTAACTTGTCTTTACTCTCTGATGACTCACCATAGCTTTAAGCCTTTATAACTACTTTCAAATAGCTTTCCGTAAAAATAAAGAACGACAATTTTATGAAATAATCGTGATACAGTCAGTTGCTTAAGGTAACGATCAATTCTGGATCATCCCACAACACGTGGGCAGCAAGTTTCTAAGCCAGCAACGGCATGCTGGATTTCAGTTGTCTTTTTTTTCCTCTGGTGATTGCTCCAATTAAAGAGGAATCATCAATGACAATAAGATTAACAAATATTTTCAAAAGATAGCATCATTCTTGCCTTGGTTTAGAAGTAAATATCACAAAATCTAAAATAAAAATGTACTTTTCTTCTCTCCTCGAATGAGTAAATATAAAACAAAATTCAAATATGAAATATTTTGATCTTTGAATGTCCATTTTAGGGTTTAAAGATTTTCTCACGTTTTATCAATGATCATTATGTTAATCCAATTATCAAAATTAATTGTCATGATTTTGATATTTTTCGGTGCGAAATTCATCCTTGTCATGAATATGAGTTTGACTTAGATTCTACATTAGCTCTTGAAAAAGTTCACAGATTACAAATATAAATAATAATAACAATGGATAATTAAACCATTATGGAAAGATTCTTCGTGAGATTACATAATGAAATTTTAGTTTTTAAGAGTATGATTACAATTCCGTTTAAAATCATGGCTTTCCCCATCTTAGGATTCGCCACATGGCTCGGTTATTGTGCATATAAAGTTTGTACAAATACTAATCATCAGCTAAATACTAAATAAAACCTTTACAATTTTTTTACAGTATTTTTGTAGTTTCCAAAATATTTCTACATAAGACGGTGAAAAAACCTACTTTCATTAATCAATTTCTATTTATGGCAAGTTTTGCATGTGCAGATCTTAAAATACTTAAAACGTCTTTTGTGAAAAAATTTATACGGAATATTTCAGCTATTTAATGACTTAATTGTAATAGCATCAATATTTTGTTTTTGAACGTACTGAATTTTATTTTAATTTCTGCGTGATTCAAATCAACTGAAAAAGCAAAAATGCTCATTACTAATATTGTCTTAATAATAATAATAATAATAATAATAATAATTAATATATATATATATATATATATATATATATATATATATATATATATATATAGATATAGATATATAAAACACACACATTCACAGAGAGAGAGAGAGAGAGAGAGAGAGAGAGAGAGAGAGAGAGAGGAGAGAGAGAGAGAAGGAGAGAGAGCGTGTTAGAACAATTGATATGATATGATACATACATACATACATACATATATATTTATATATATATATATATATATATATACATATATCATTATTATTATTATCAGGGAACCTTCGGGTCGTCCTCGATTACGGTTGCCGACTTTACTACTTTATACGCGCACACACACACACACACACACACATACACACACACACACACATATATATATATATATATATATATACAGAGAGAGAGAGAGAGAGAGAGAGAGAGAGAGACAGACAGAGACAGAGACAGAGAAAGCATTAAACTAAAGTTAATTCACACAATGTCTTTCTCTGATTTCATAGCTTTTGTAAAAACATTTCTTTGATAGACATTATGCGAAAGAAAGAAATTATTTTTTGCAATAAAGAAGAGCGTCTGCTGTGAAATCTAAAAAGATTATATTTTGGCTGGAAATTTAGGATTTTCTTGTAAACTGTTCTTCAAATTATTCTTTTTTACTTCATATGATACTTTCTGAAATAATAATAATAATAATAATAATAATAATAATAATAATAATAATAATAATAATAATAATCATTCTCTAAAGTTGATAATTAAAAAAAATCGTTCAACATTTGGGATCTCTCTTTTATATGCACCACGCACGAGGACACATAAATTGAAATGGTTTATTATAAATGAACTATTTTCAATGACACAGTTGAAATAGATTTGAAATGTATTTATATACATTTCAATTGTGAGCCTTAAAGTAAAGCTTCTTTTCTGTCATATAGTTGAAAAGTTATTTTGTTTCTACTAATGAAGTATTAAAAACGAATTTAATTTTTCTTTACGTATAGTACTGGACAAAGTAGCATTCAACAGACTTTCAATAGTATTTCGTCCCGATTGCTTTTGTTCTTTGTTCGTGGCTGGTAAGCAAAACAGAGTAGATTTGAAACCGGTTTAAACAGCGTTTATCGAAATAAATTTTGTTTATTAAACAGTTTGGATTGAGTATGGATAGTCATTACCTTGATAAATATATAAATTTATTCGCTTTGATCAGTTTTGAAAGAATATTATCAGTTTTTTTAGACAATATGAAAACTGTGGTATGATTTAACGAAAGAAACTAACCTTGTTTCTGTCTGATCTACTCAAATACCAAGAAGCATTTTTTTTGTGGAAAGCTCACTGCTCCAAGTTTTACGATTACTCTCATAACTTAATTTTTATACAGAGATTTATAATATGAACATAACTTTCTTTTGTTCGATTTCCACTGTTCCTTAAGTTATCTATCGTTACAAAGTCATTTAAACACCCAGACTCCCAGAACGATTGTTTTGAATGTGTTACATATGTCATCTAGTGAGAACTTGATGCCCACTCAATTGCATTAATCAGTTTCTTTCAATGTACGAGTAGGATTATTATCTATTGTTATCACTAGTCATCAGTTAATGACATGCACTGAACAATGGACACTTGATAAAACCTGGACAGTACTTAGCTCAGCTGACTGTTTAACTAGACTACATTGCTTTGCATACCAATAAAAAGCAAAACAAAGCAGATTAGTATCAAACTTATAGTCGAGTGAAAACTAGTTTACTTCATGCCAAAAGTACATGACTGTCAGACGGGCTTACAGTCATAGAGATAGTAGTGATGTTGGTAAAAGTAGTTTCAGGGCGAGTCCTTACGATGACCTATTTTTCTCACACTTGAAATAGCTCCTACCTATCTATCAACTTTGTTCTCTTTATTTGGAAAAGTAATCTTTCACTGGTTAATATCCAGTCTCGTGTTTTCTGAATTTTCTCTTATAGTTAATTTCTCCTTTGTTACGTAATTTTATTGATAAAAAGTTTGGGAAGACATCAACTGTGTAGTAATGCAAAAACCTGATTTAGCGCCTGTCTGCAAGAGTATGTGTGCTTGCTAGTGTGTACGCGCGTGTTAAGCAGACAGGCCAAGCACAAGCAGGCAGTCTGCTTCAGTAAAACTTGCTAGTGTACATATGTGTCTGTGTGTGCGTAGTCAGACATCGAGGCCAGACCAGCCAGCCAGCCAGCCAGCCAGCCAGTCAAGTCAGTCTAGTCTGTCTGCTTGTCTGCGCCTGTTCGTTAGCCAGTCTGCCAAGTCTGCTAGTCTGGCTGACTGACTGGCTGGTGGTGGCTGGCTCGTCGTCTCGTCTACTCTCGTCTCGTCTAGCCTTAGTCTGCGATCAGTGTTGTTTTGCTCTTCGCTTTGCCATTCCAGTAGGTATGATCGTGTGTGCGTGCCTGGTCACAGACAACTCCAATTTTCCTTGACAGTCGTCGTATGTGAGCCGACGTGATAGTTTGTCTATTCTGTCTCCCAAAGTAGATTTGCTTTCGGACATTTTCTCATAAGTTTGTGGGCAGACTCTTCTGTATAACCTAACCAAAAATCCATCCATTTTTTCTTGATGTTACTTTAGATTCAGCATGTAGGCACTTGCATTGTATTTTCTTCTGTACATTAAATAAATAAATAGCTAAATATGGTACAAGTAGATAAACATTTGGATCCAGAC
>OY757915.1:103702621-103717621 GCA_963585895.1 Sepioteuthis lessoniana
TAGTGAGAGTTGACATGAACTGCTTTAAGGGATTCTTTTAGGTAGATTTCATAAAAAATTCAAGGCGATTATAATCGGCGAATGATGAAATAAGTGAAGATAATAATATACAAAATGAATATCAGATTGAAAAGAAAATCGACTCTCAATTTTTCTCATGAGGATCTTGATGGGTAATCCTTGACCTTGTACTTTTCACTTTTCTTTCCTCTAAACCACCAATATCTTTAATGAAAATAAAACGAACAAAAATGGTGGAAGAAATAGAAAATATTGATTAAAAATGATGATGGAAAGAGAATTAAAGAATAAACAAACGCAGACGCCTGAATTAAAAGATATGTAGAGATGCTTAGCGGAAGAATTCAGCATAAATTCCTCTTTGTAATTTATTAATCTATCAAATTAACGTTTGCTTCTTTTTGGTTAATTCTGTGGTTCTTGGCACTTTGGTCACTGGTGATGTCAACTGATAGAAACCAATATCAAGCGTCTAGCGCTGACACAATGGGAGCAAAACAGAAAAATATAGGAGAGCAAGATTGTATGTAGAAAGAGAAAAGTATGAGAGACAACGGCAACGGATTTAAAAAGCGAGCTGCAGCAGGAGCGACAGCGGCAGAGGCAGCAGAGGAAGTATAGTAGAGATGATACAAAGATTGTTTCTAATACTATAGTTTCTATTGTATCCTAAGAGTTTTTTTTTTAAATCTGAGATAAAAGAAATAATGATAAGAAACGACAAAAACAAAACTGAATAAAAACCAAAAACAAACAAACAAAACAAGCCAAAAAGCTGCATGCAAATATGAACAGTGAAAAGAAGATAATTGAAATATAAAGGAAAGGAAGATTGGGTGCAAACGTAGAAGTAACAGTAGCATATATAGAAGAAGAGGAGGATGTCGGAAACGCAATATGTGCAGCTGGGTGATAATGGTGATGATGATGGTAGTGCTGACCTCGTCAAGTTCTTTTTCGGCTGTACACGATGATCATGACGATGACGAAAACGAATAGCAACGGTGGATTCAAAGACGAAGACGACGTTAAGAAAACGGAGAAAGCAAGAAGGGGTGGGGGTTAAAAGAAGGTGAAGGCTTGACAACGACAATAAAACTCACTTGTCCGCCCGTCGGTCTCCTTTCTCTCTCGCGATCAAATTCTCCTAACGTTCTCTGGTCGGAATAGTGTCAAACAAGGCGTGGCCAAGAAGCTAGCGAAACTTTCTCTAATGGAGAAAAAGTGTAAGCCATCTCCCTGTTGGTTGATGGTTGAGTTGCACCGTTAAGAGGCATCTTGTGATTGGTCAAAACAGTGAAGGTGTCAGTCGTATGCTGGTTCGTTATTTATGGGTTAATTTATACGGGGGCGGTCGAGTATTGGGCGGGAGCGGTTTGTTTAATCCAACAACTATGTGTGTGCTAGAGGGGTAATGGTAGAATGTCATGGTATACCGCAACATCCAACTAATGGCACGATAGTAGATAGAGTTCAGCCAACGTACATATGCACAAAAACACACACCTACACAATGGCACAAACGCAAACACACAAATATATTGTCGCAACTTGGCAATTGTCGTAGGCCAACTGTACAAGTTTGTCGTTCAAATAATGATGTGTGTTAAAATTAGGAGCAAATAATGATAGCACGTGCAGTAAATATAGAAGCTGCTTTCTCCCATTATTATCACTGATATAGTAGTAACTGTACTACTATCGTTAGAGGTGAGAAAATGCACTTTAAGATTTCTTTAAATCAAACGATGAAAGCCTTACTCACAAATGAAATCCGAATAACATGACATTAGAAAATAATTCGGAAAGGGATTATCATTTGTTCGTTAAATATTGCAGAATTTGAAGAGGGCGAAAGATGGCTAGTATAAATTTTTATTAATTGGTTATTAAAAACATATGTATAAAAAGTTCAATAAAGGAACTAGAACAGAATTTTCACAAGCTTTAAAATGATGTAAAGAATCAAAATAAAGAAAGATGGTAAATATATAATCAATCTCATCATTATTATCTGCCATTACAAATGCTTCTGATGTTGCTGATGAACTTCGAAGTAACGGGGGAAAATGTGTTAATTGAAAAATGACATATAAAAGAATTACAAGAAACAGTTGTCTGTGTGCGAACTTAGACACAATTTAGTTCAAAGAAAGAAAGAGAGAGAGAGAGAGAGAGAGAGAGAGAGAGAGAGAGAGAGAGAGAGAGAGAGAGAGAGAGAGAGAGAGAGAATACTGAAAAAAATGAGAATTGTCGAATGAGTGAAATAAGCAGTTTAAGAGAAACTGAACGAGAATTGGAAATGTATGGTTTATCGTAGAAAGAGAGTGAGAAAGTGAGTGTGTGTGTGTGTGTGTGTGTGTGTGTGTGTGTGTGTGTGTGTGTGTGTGTGTGTGTGTGTGTGTCTGTGAGTGAGTGAGTGAGAAAGAGAGAGAGAGAGAGAGAGAGAGAGAGAGAGAGTGCACGGGGAGGAGAATATGTAGCACACAGAAGGAAAACTTAAAATATATATTGAAGAAAATGAACATTGTAGAATAATCCAAATAAGCTAACACTACTTAAAAAAGGTATTGAAAATACATGGTTCCTCATAGAAAGAGAGCAAAAGAGAAAGAAAGAGAGTGAATAAGAAAGAGAAAGAAGGAGTGAAAAAAGTAAAAAAAGAGCGGTAGACTATAGAAGGAGAATGATAAAATGAAAAGGAATATGTATCGTATATATAAATACGTTTTACGTACCTTATTCCAGCGAAGAATGTGTAAAAACTTGTCACCATCCGTAGATTTTGAAGAAAAAAGATGTCTATATGAAGCTATAAAAAGATCACTTCCCACTTTTAATGCTGTCATTGTCATTATGCGTGGTCATTGAAGAAGAGGTTGCAAGATAGTTTTCCATTCAACGTCACGTGTTCGTACATTGTTTTTTTTCATGCAAACTATTTTCGTGGTATTTTTCGGCCACGACACATATTCTTCTAATTTGTTGAAATTAACTTTAGTGTGCAAGAACGAAACTCTTCGCCAATAATATCCACCATCTAAACATGCGTGTGTGTATGTGTGTGTGTGTGTGTGCGCGTGCGTGAGTGCCAGTGTACGTGCGTATGCATATATACGTGTGTGTGTGCATGTACATGTATACATGTGTGTGTGTGTGTGTGTATGTGTGTGTGAAAGAGAGAGAGAGAGAGAGAGAGAGAGAGAGAACTATGAGAGTGTATAAACGTGTTGTTGGATTGGTGGTCGTTAAAACACTTCAAGCACATGTTAATAGAGGATGACGAACCTCTTTGAATGTGACGCAAGAAGAATAAATTCCAGACAATTATGACGTTTCCGAGCATAACTAAGTTTTTTTGGGAGGGGGGGATATTCCACTGCGTGGTACATTTTTTTTCTTACAGGTTCTCAATTGCTCCTTATGATCCACCTTTTTTTTTTAAAAAGTGAGATACAAGCAAATCTATTAGCAAGTGAAGCAGCAATGTAACAGTATTTCCATCCATCATTCACGTTACTCGCTGATTAGCTGTCTCCATTCCTTCCAACAAGTTCCGTCCTGTCCAATTCATTCGTGGGCAAAAGCAAAAAAAAAAAAAAAAAAAAAGGAAAAAAAGGAAAAACAAAGGAAAAAAACGCAATCAAATTGCTTTTTTTCACTGTTATTTTTATATGTGATAAATTATTTTTGCTTTAATCCTCATGCAAAGACATACACACTCATATTAACACAACATTTTTCATACGAAAAGCACACGATGTATTACGTTGATACTGATGATAGTTGCATAAACAATGAACACATATTGGGGTATTTGTGTGTATATGTAGGCATACGAACTCATACATTTATAAAATGAACCAAGTAAATCCTTTCGGTCGGTATCTTGTCATCCCATTTACACTTGTTTTTCTTTTTCTTTCTTACACCTCCTTCTCTTTTTGTATTTCCTTCCCTTTTTTGTAGATAATATGCTTCTTCTACCACTACCATCGTCATTATCATGGTCAGCAATAATTTGAATGCATCGAGAAGTTTATGTCGTTGTGCTGATTGTAATAATAGCCATAGTCGTCGTGACACTGCTGCCTAACGTTACTATTAGTTCTACTTCTACCATTGATAAGAATAACAATGATGATGATCCTAATAAGAGACCGAGTGACGTTGCAATGTTGGGCAAATAGTCACATTCCGTTCTTAGAAGAAATTCTAAAGCGTCGGCCCGACGACGACAGCGGCAAAAAGTGAATGTATTCATCATGTTAGCTCTTTTCTTGTGCCGGCTGCTGATTCGTTCCTCCGTCTGCCCATGCGCTAATGGACAACTACTAACTCTTCATTTCCCCCTCTATCTTTGTCTTTTCTTTTCTTCATCTTCCTCTCTCATTGGTTTCTTTTTTTTAATTTTTAACTTTTACCCCCCCTTTACCATTTCTATCACTCACTCATTCAATGAATCAATTTATCAATCAATCAATCAATCAATCGTTAGTTCTCTACTTCACTTTATCAATCTCCAGGTTCTTCGATAACACTTTTTTGTATTTAGTACCTTTTTCTTCACTTTTCCATTCTCGATTCTCCTTTCTTCTTAATCTATCTGTACTCCATCTGTTACTAAACATTCTTAGTTTTCTTTCGATGGTTTGCTTTGCTTTCAAAGCCTTTACCATAATTTTTGTATCTTATTTATTGTTTCTCGGATGCTTACCGATCATAACTTTCGATTACTCGCCTTACTATCTAAAATAACAAAGAGAATATCCACTTATCACACACACACACACACACACACACACACACACACACACACACACACACACACACACACACACACACACACACACACACAATAGTATCCTGTGTTTTGTCTCTTAACGCTATGGATATATTTTGCTATTACGCAGTGTCTGAAAGTCATGCTATGTCCTGTAATAACATAATTGTCATTCATTTTGTTTGTTCTCAGTCGTGTACAGCTAAATGTTTTAATCATTTTAGTTTCACTTGGATAGTAATATTTTAACGTTTTTCTTTCACAGATATAAAAATCTAGTATTAAATTTACCTGCATACGTATGCCCATAGTATTATTAATTGTACTTGTAAGTATTTTCACCTAAATTAACATCATACCTGCATTTCTTTGATAGGCATTAAAAACCATATTTCAACTTAAAGCTGCGGATATTTTTTGCAATTGTTTTCTTTTGGTTAAACCAAAATAGACATTCTTTTGGTCGATATAAAATCACCCAATAATTTCACTTCACCGCTTCGAGATAATTCAATCTTTAATAATCTTCTCCAATGATTCTTTCTTATGAAAAGCGATCGACTGATAAAGAATCAACAATTTTTACAATGGAATATTGCGGAAGGAATTTAAAACAGATTCAAAATGATATGAAAATTGATTCCTTCAGTTTTAGTTTATTCGCAAAAAACATGTCAATTAATAGAGAAACATATTTTAAAATGATCAACCCAAAATACACAGCAGTCACATCTTTTACTTGCTAAGATTTTTGTATTACTGTATTTGTAAAACCATTTCTCATTAAGTCTGAATACCTCCATGTCTCTTAAGTTTACCAAGCCAAATGAATAGACAATACACATTGACAGAAATCAAATATCCAGTACAATCATTTCAACTGTGTTACGAGTGCTAAGAAATATATTGATGTCATAGTCCTTTTTTTCTCGATTTTTAGAATATTTTGTGGAGGTTTTTGAATAATGAAAAAGAAAACAAGCTGTTCCATATATAACCCCATCTCCAAAAGGACCAAAAACAAAGATTACTGTTAAGACAGAAAAATTACAAATTATCTAAAAATAGCCCTGTAGGCCAAAATATTTATAATTCTTTTGAATGAAATATTCCCAAGGCCTACAAAAAATTGTTTAGGTAAGATACATATCCTCATTCACATTCTTAATATAAAATCTAGACACACACAGAATATAAAAACGATCTACTCGATATATATATATATATATATATATATATATATATATATATATATATATATATATATATATATATATATATATATATATATATATATATCGAGTAGATCGGTTTTTATATTCTTGTGTGTGTCTAGATTTTATATTAAGAATGTGAATGAGGATATGTATCTTACCTAAACAATTTTTATAGGCCTTGGGAATATTTCATTCAAAAGAATTATATATATATATATATATATATATATATATATATATATATATATATATATATACACACAAACACACACACATATATATATATATGTATATATATATATATAATATATATATGATACAGACACACACAGACACACAGACACAGACACACACACACACACACACATATATATATATATATACATACATATATATATATATATATATATATATATATATATATATATATTATATATTATATATATACACACACAAAAACTTTCAAATCATTTCAAATAACTATATATATAATTGAGGGTAGTATACATGGATACAGCAAATTTCTCATCATAAAATTACCTCGAAGAAAAATATATCTATATTACTATTCTATTTAATGTTATATTAACTTTGATAGAAATATCGATATTAGCAACTGATATTTTGTGAGGAACATATAGTATAGTGTATATGAGTATGACTAGCTTCTATATCTTCATCTAGTGTCATTGCAATGAGACACTCATCTAGCGTTGTATAAAGTTATATATTAGATACTTAAAACTGGTAAAGCTAAAATGACAATTCTCCAGTAATCACTTGAATACTTTTACTAAAACATATTTATCCGTTAATACTTTATAAAATTTTCACTCACACAAAAGTCAAGATTTACATTTATTTTTCTGGATCTGCTTCTGATATTTCACTAACTGCTTTTTCATCATACACAAGTAAAATAGTTATCTTATATTATATGCAACTGCAAATAACATTGAGTATAGAGAATAAATATACAAATAAAGTTGCTATTTTAGCAGAGTTAATTGTTGCACCAATGTAATAAATACAAATATTCTGAATATTACTATTCTATAAAATACACATGAAATTCTAATAGTGATAAAAATGCAATTTTCGAACAGAATCTCTTTTATGTCCATGTATACTTTGAATCAATGATAAATATATTTTGAAATAATAATAAGAAAATAAAACAAATAAAACTAAACAAAAAGAAAAAGAAAAACAAAAAACCCAGTCAAAACTACAACAGGGACAAAAAACAATATAGCATTTAAATTTGATATAGAAGGAAACCAATAATTTTCTCTCTCTCTTAGGATATCATTCAACAGATTATTTTGATGGAGAATAGTCCTTATGTATATATATATATATATATGTATGTCTGTTGGTATACAAATGTATATTTACCCAACCTATCCTCACGAACAGGATGCGACACTAGGCCAGATTTTTCAACGGAGTTTAACAGTTTGAATTCAGGATTTTCTTTACGCTAGACCGGCTGCAATACTAAGATTAAAGAGCCCAGTCTGCCTTATTATTTACCCATAGCTGGAGGGAGAGTAGTTGGATGCTTACCCTTCCTAAGGGTATTAGAGATATATGAAATGAAAAGGCCCTCGCCTAGGATTTTGAACTAGTGTTGCCGTGCCCATTTCCCCCTCTCTTTCTCTCTCTCTCTCTCTCTCTCTCTCTCTCTATATATATATATATATATATTATATATTATATATATATATATATATAGGGAGATAGATAGTGTTTCGCCAATGGTTCAGGAGACCGGGGTTGAATCCGAGGTCGAGTTATACCAAAGACTCAAAAATAGTACTTGATGCCGCCTTGCTTAACACTCATCATTATAAGGTATGGATCAAGGGTAAATGGAGCAATCCAAGGAATGAAGTTGCGCCCTCTCTTACACCTCGGTGTAGTAGCTATTGAAAAGAGAGCCTTCGGGTCACCCACAACTTAGGTAGACAAATATACACACACACACACACACACACACACGCACACACACACACACACACACACACACACACACACATATATATATATATATATATATATATATATATATATAACTGAAGCAATATCATCAACCTCCAAAAGGATTATCAAGATAGATAAATATAATATATATATATATATATATGTGTGTGTGTGTGTGTGTGTGTGTGTGTGTGTGTGTGTGTGAGTGTATATATATATATATATATATATATATATATATATATATATATATATATATATATATATAAGTACTATCCCTACGCACCTGAATAGGATTTATGTAGGTTTTAAGCATTTGTAATAAACTAATTACATTTTTTTTGTTTTTCGCCTAAATTTGAAAATATTAGTCATTAAGTGTTTCGCAATATGTACAGGCACGTTTATTTCCATTTTGTGTGCTTGTGTAGATGTCTAGTATAAGATAGATATATTTTTTTAATATAAATTTCTATTTCCTAAACTTGTTAATTAGATAATAAAATTATCACTCTAGATTCACTCAAGTTTTCATTTATGTTTGTTACTGCACTTCTGGCTGGCATCACAAAAGAGACGGAAAATACAACGTAACAACATTGAATGTAACCCTCAGTGCAACGGAAACCAAATCTTAAGATTTGCACTGACCCTCCGACTATCCGGATAATACTTTTGGAGGTGACGATTTTGTTTCAGTTTATTTATTTATTTATTTCAGTAATTAACACTATGTTGGAATACAAGATTGAAATAGAACCATTATAAAGTATTTTGTACTTGATTCTGAATGTGGCACTAAATCACTGAAAAAAAATCATTTTCTATTACTGTAAAGGCATGAAATACTGTCAATGCTTTAGGTCATACAATATGCATTTCTATATTCTAAAGGAAAGTGTGATCACTTGGAAATCTTTTTCTCTTTCTGTCTATTGTAAGATATTTTTTTTATTGATGAAGGCGTTAATAATATCTGTCAATATCTACAAGTGTTAACTCTTTATGTGCATCAGTTCGAACAGGTTTCATTCAGATTCCATTATAAGACTGAGATTATTTTATGAAAAATGAAATCAGTTTATGAAATAAATAAATCTTAAACTATGTAAGACTTTTAAAGCAGAACAATATAGTATTCTTTAAAAAAATGTATACGAAATTAAAATATAATCAGTTTGAATGAAAGAAAAACAAATAAGAAGTAGATAATACGAATTAAAGCAAAGAACTATCTATGCCTAATTCTCGCGTTTTTCTTATTTAAAAAAATGTTTTATGATTAGGAAAGGAGCTGTCATAAAAGAACAAAGTTGTAATTCTCAACAAGTCACCTTGTGATTCAACTTTTTCAAAACTCTAGAATATTTTATGCCATTTAGATTTCGTATGTATTAAATGACTAAAGATAACGAAGCAAAATATTTCAAAGAAATTGTTTATATTCTGTCATCTATATAATCTGAAATCTATATTAATAAGAAAAAAAAACTGACTTTAAAAATCAATAGGATTAAGTTTGCATAAGTGTCTTTGAAATTTCGCAACTCTTTTTATTCTTTGATTAATTCTTAGTCAGACATCACCCATTTATTAAAATAGTTTACTCTAGGCGTATACAGTAATATCAGTTATTCAGGAAACTCCTGTCGAATAAAAATAAATAAAAATAAATTCAAAAATTACCCTTACATCTATTTTGGATTAGTGTTATTCTTTGATATGGTCTTTGTGTACTAAAAAATATTTTGAGGTTCATTATGTTTCATGGAAATTCTTTGCTCGATTGTATTATTATATTTTAACTTCAAATCTAAAATTTTATGCCCTTACAAATTGTATAGAAGATTAGCTATGAAAGCATTTAATAGAATTTTACTGCTATACTATTTTTTGATTTCTAATTACAAAATCTAGTATTAAAAGCAAAAAAGCTTTCAATATATTGCTATGTAATTTTTATATTACTGTAATTAAAAAGTGATTTTTGGCTCCGCTAGCAGATTTAAATGCTTATTTTGTCATGGCATTGTAGTGGAATGATGGTCCATATGAACTGAATTTTAATATTTCTGCGTACATGGATGGGCAAAATGTCCGGCAAAAAGCTTTTCAAAAATTCATTATGTACTTATTGGTATTTATTAACATTAGGTTAGAATGGCACAAGGCTACAAGTAAGGATTGCTCAAAGCGAATCATTGTCCCTAAAGTAGTCTTGATCTGCCAAGCTAGCTCGCTAATCATTGCTCCGCGGTTAAGATTTTAATAGTACTAAACTTATATTGGGAAATTTGTCTATAATCATTCTAAAAGTAACAAAGTTCGCAAGTGTCATTTATTTTTTAAGCCTTCAATATGTGTTCACTATTAAAGGAAAACCTTTCAAGGGCTTAACATGTTTCAATACGTAGATGTTTTACTGCTGAAACAAGTAAGGCTCTTTAACAGAAATTCCTATTGATTGGATGTTATCAGAATACCAAAATTCCAATGTTTGTAGTTGTATACCGAAGAGAGCGTTCTATATCTCAACTTGAAACAGAGTTGGTGTAAAACATAAAATTTATCATTTATAAAATATCCATCATAGGTAAGATCGTTACTAGAAGTTTCACGTAGAACAAGCCAGTTATCAGAGAATATAATCTGATGGTCGAGGGTCGCTCCGCACGAAACTTCTAGCATCAATCTTTACCTGTTGTAAATATTCTAAAAATTTTAGGTTTAGACACACACACACACACACACACACACACACACACACACACACACACACACACACACACACACACACACACACACACACACACACACACACATATATATATATACATATATACATATATATATATATAGAGAGAGAGAGAGAGAGAGTGAGAGACACACACACACACACACACACACACACACACACACACACACACACACATGTACATACATGATTAATTAATTTTGAGATCGTGTCAGTCAACATCATTTCTAATCCAGTTACAGGTGATTGGAAGGCAAAAGTATGATGTTCATTGTTGCGTATATATATCTTTTAGAGTTTATATTATTACTAAGGGTATATGCATTAAATAGTTCCTGTGACGGATATCAGGATAAAATTCTTCCCGTAAACTATACTTTATATCCATCATATGTAACAAAATATGTATAAATATTAAAAATAAAATTTGAAATTAATTATTCATAACTGCATTTTACAACTAATATAAATACTATTCTTGAAAGGATTTATACCATGCAAGATACAAAGTCTATATTAAAAACCTATTTAATACATTATACATTATATCTTATGCCGAAAATGAATTCATAAATGAATAGACATATATATTCCTATAATTCATTACGTCCTTCCATAATTATGTGCCTATGCGTTCCATGAATTATTTCATATGAAGTTTAATACTAATGCATGTAACCATTTATATATTGTACTATATAAATGAAATATGTAAAATATCAAAATAAAAACAAAAATAAATAAAGAACTAATTATGAACAGATAAAATGATCATCTATTGATGAACAAATGTGGAATGGAAGAGGTTAGAATTTATCAAAAAAAGGAAAAAAAAAAAAAAAAAAAAGAATAGATGCTAAAGCAGCCGGAATACTTTTTAAAATTTTGTATTTAACATTAAATTTAAATTAAGATCTCTTTGTACTTGCGTGCATATATAAGTGTTTTCATTCGTCAATATATGTGAGTGTGCAACAAAAAGACACGTATACACAATGAAAATTAACATTGATATCAAACAATTCAACATATAAAAGTATTATAAAATAATGAATTCGAACATTATCTTATTCTATCGTACACTTAATATATATATATATATATATATATATATATATATATATATATATATATATATATATATATATATATATAACTGAGTGTTCAAGTTTTGTTGTATTCTTATTTTTTGATGAAGTGTTGTTACAACTGCAATTAAAACAATTAGAATAAAAATTGAAAAAAAAAAATACAAATCGAATTTAATGATAATAATAAGTGAGATACGCCCTTTTAAAATGCTTCTTAAGAAGAAGAAAAATTAAACAAAAAATTGTATTATTGCATGGAAAATCAAATCAGCATGAAAGTGTATATATTGAATTCTCAAACTTGTTTAGACAGAATTGATGAATGGATAAACTTTACTTTTTAATGGTTAAATCTCTCTCTCTCTCTTTCTCTCTCTCTCTCTCTCTCTCTCTCTCTCTCTCTCTCACGCACAAACAACCACACATGCACACGCATTTAAACAAATTTCCCTGTTAAGTCACAAAAAAATTACCCACCAAAATGTTGATGAATATTATAAAAAGAGTGCACATTCTTATATAAATTTATGCTTATATATTTTGCATGCATGATTTTGATAAAAACGTTTATAGAGTGTATGAAGACTTGTTTTTGTAATTAAAAAAAAAATTCAATATAAATCTAAGTTCATGTAAATGCAGCTGGTCAAAACCAACTGCACTAAGATAATAAAAAGTGCTAAGTGATTTTTATCAAATGTGCTCAACGAAATAGTTTTCATTGGCAAAGAGAAAGATCTACAGGAAAACAAGTTCATATACTTGTATACAATACATATTAATGTGCTCGTGTGGATTAGAACATACATTCATTGATGTGCATACGGATTTTAACATTAATGGGTGCATATTTGTTTATCAGACTACAAGCGCGTGCGTGTGTGCACTTGTCTGTATGCAGGTTTGTTCAGACTGTAGTGTATAATAATTTGTGAGGGATTAGAGAGAGGGAGATACTGAGTCCAACAGTCGTGCAAAATTTTTCCTGTGGTGAAATTGTGAACCTGTTTTCCCTCAAGGACGTTTTAACAACGTAGCCTGTTTTGTTGGCATCTGTTCAAACAGTAAAACAAGGACTTGTTGCGCGCATGTGTTGAGCAAATTAATTTTAGTCTTTCTGCTTTGCTATTTTCCTACTTTTTTGCTTTTTCTTCATGACCTATACAAGACTAAAGCACTGGAAAAAATGTATTCAAATATTTTTTTTGCAAATCTGAATATAGTTTATGAATTGAACAAACCAGTCAATAAATATTTCATCGTATATTTATCATCAATAGGACGACTAAAAAAATCGGATAAAAGTAGATTCTGTTTTAAGAATTTATCACTAATAAACAAACGGATAGGAATTGGCATTATTGTCGTGTGAAAATAAAAACCATGCACCTCCATAAACACATACACATGCAACAATAAATTTGAATAATCCTACATATGTTTATTTTGTATTTCATAACTGTTTTGTTTGCAAACTGCATATATTAAGTGCATGTTTGTGCGCGTGCGTGTGTGTGTGTGCACATTGGCATGCAGAGAAATACAAACAGGTGTTGTTTTATAAAAGTTACGTTTTCCGACTGTGGTATATAAACACACACACACACACACACACACACACACACACACACACACGAACACACACACACACACACACACACGCGCGCGGGTTTCTTTGTAGACAAAAGCATTTCATATATTAGTCATCATATAGGATACAAAGTTTAAATTGTTGCTGTAATTTCCTGGGCGAAAGAAAGTCCTGTATAAAAGCTTTATTTTGGTGACATTGAACGTTGGATCATATCAGCAATTGAATATGTTTGTCAGCAGTAAAAGTACAAAAATGAAAGAATAAATAAAAATAAATAAATATAAGATAAAATGAAAAAAATGCTTGAGTTAATTATTTTCTAAATCTTTAAAAGTACCGAGCAGTGAATTTCTATCCCAACAATGTCTAATTAATCAACTGAGAAAATAACACATGTAAAATGATAATGAAATAACATCATATAAAGTAATCATATGCATAATCGACCCCTATATAAAAGGGTTAGCGAGTGAATTATATATATATATATGTAGAGAGAGAGAGAGAGAGAGAGAGAGAGAGAGAGAGACAGACAGACAGACAGAGAGAAAGTATTTTGTTAGTTGAGAAATAATATTGATAACACGAACTGAAGTCTAAAAGTCCATCATTAAATGAAATGAGATTAATAAGTATATAATTCTGCTCCTTAGCTTCTTGAAAGCGACAAAATAATATGAAAAAGAAAAACTAAATTTAAAATCATTTCTAATTTCAGACTTTTTAAGTTACTTGAATCTAAAATTAATGACTTTATAAATTAATGTTATTAAAACTTAACATTGTAATTTTGAAATATGTAGATTTAGATATTATACCAAAATATAATGCACTGTAAAAAATCGAATCCTATATAGAGAGTGCATTTTTATATTTGGTTTGTAGATTATAGATAAGTTGAATTTTTGAGGTAGTTTGAATATAAGTTGATTGCATCGAAGAAAAATATTCAGGTGAATAATTGGTGATGTCAAAGAAAGGAATAGATGCACCTGTGCAGGTGTTGCTCTAACATTCTATTGTTATTATATCAGAATGGAGCATTGCTGTCGCTACTGCTGCTGTTGTTGCCAGGTGGAGGATGGATATCTCTAATGATGCCCTTATCACTAAAATTGAATGAGCACAATTCAGGAATAATTGAACAGCAACAACAAAAACAACAATAACAACAACAGAAGAAGAAGAAGAAGAAGAAGAAGAAGAAGAAGAAGAAGAAGAAGAAGAAGAAGAAGAAGGGAAAACACCTAGAAATCATCTTTCACACGCACCCCAGTAATTGACAGATATATGTTGTGGATGTACACGGAGCAGCAGCAATACCTGCAGCAGAAGTGAAGAAGACAGTGAACACGTGTGTGCACACACAAACACACATATACATGTACACATACGCACGCACACACATTCATATAGTACCAGGAGAATATGGAGAAAGACATTACGTCATAGAGAGCTGCCTTTTCGTCCATTCCGTCTGTTTAGCTGTCTGAGTCGTTTTTCATTCACGTGTCGAGACTTGTCTTCCAAGCACAACCGAACTCTGCTTGATG
>OY757915.1:103722621-103730121 GCA_963585895.1 Sepioteuthis lessoniana
GTAACTGGAAGGAAAGAAAAAGGATTATTATCAGCACAAATTAAGATGTTTCCCTGTGTTTCAAAAAAATTAAACTTTCTTTGCCATGCTGAAAAGAATAATTCTCATTATGATTGCAACAAAATACGGATATTTATCAATCAAAAATTTAAAAGTGTAATAAATTACATTAAGTATGGTCACATGGAAGAGAGAGATAGTACGATTTCCTTTCGTTCTCTCAGTTATTCAAAAGAAAGAAACAGAACACAGCTGAAATATCTGTAAAATAACCAATTCGAATCAGTTGTTTGACCATTCTGAGTTCTTCAGGTATTCAGTAATGCAATAATCTTAGGAAAACATTCTATTCGAATGAAGAAGGGGAGACAAGATATTTTGGTCTTTTTCTTTGAAATAATTCTAAAATACGATTATTTTAATAATATTATATTAATTTAGTAATTGTGTATTTTGATAATTTTTTAAAATCAAACTATTGAAATAAAAGCGTCTGACAAATTTTGGTTCTTAAACTCTACAATTGTAATAAGTAAGCAGCATTTAATCCAAAAATCTGTTGTCCTCCTCATGGCTCTTCGATTCAGGCCTTTGTCTACGAAATTATGCAAGTAGCAACAACATTAACAATAACGGAATTCATCAGTATATAAAATTTCATAGAGTGTATTGCAGCAGTAGAGTGTATGTACTGGTTTATTATGAAACTATATGATGAGCTATTTCAAATAAAGTGACATTTTGGGAGTACCATGCAACTGATGGTGTTATAAAAGATTATACTTTATTACGAAAAAACAAAAAACAAAACAGAAATAAGGTACATGGAAATCGGGAATAGTATGAAGAAATGATGAGCATTTTGAACATGAACGTTTCATTGAAAGTTTTAAAATTAAATAATACTTCAAAATCACAAAAAAGACCATAATAGAAAGCAGTTAAACAAGCAACAGTGCAAAATTTAAATTTACATTTATACTCTTAAGTTGTTTTTCTGATTCAGAGATAAAATCTTTCATTGCCCATAATTATCCCGAGAATATATCTGTTAATAAAACTTGCGATAAAACAGCAACAACAACAACAGCAACCACAACAGATGAAAAACTAGTCAAAATAATCAATAAATTTGTAAAATAAATTTACAATGTTCACTTTTGCTGGTTTGGCATACAAAAGTATACTTATCTATGATTAAGTAGTGCAAACAGTCAATATAGAAACGGTGTAAAATTAGTCATACAGATAATATTCTTTCTCTTTAGTGATATACAGCAGCAGAAACAGGAACAACAACAATAATAATCATTAAGTTGATTACAGAGAATAGAAATATAAAAGAAACTAAATATTTGAAAATATCCAAAATATATCAGGATATAATTAAAAAAATTGATATGTTTAGAAAAAAAAAAGGATTGTTTTAATTGGGGTGCCTATAATTCAAAAGTATATATTCATTATTACATAGTGTTTATATGAACTATTTTGTATGATACCCTATTAAGAGATCAAACAAGTTTACTAATATCTGCAATAGTCTTTTACTAAGCTTACCTTGGCAAACGTATGACTATAAGAAGCATTCAGTAATGATCGAACTCTCTCCTAATGGGTCGACAAAACAAGCGTGCAAACCAGTGCACTACGAAGACGTACCTTGATATCTTCTGTGATATATTTCAAAACTTGTATAATATAATATAGAAAACGACTTGGATGGCAACATACATTTGTAGAAAGTTTATAAAATCTTAAGGACAACTAAATAATAGTAGATATTTAAAGAACATTCGGAAATAATTATCGTGTTATAAAAACACAAAGAGGCAGACAATGATAGACGGACAGACAAATGCACACATACACACATCTCTCTCTCTCTTTCTTTCTCTCTCTCTCTCAATATATATATATATATATATATATGTCAGTTACATTGAGGTCTTTACCAAGAAAATTTAAATGTTCATAGTTGAATGATTTTTTGTCCTGACGGAATTATTCCCGACTCCGATTTAACTGGACTGAATAATACACACACACACACACACACACACACACACACACACACACACACACACACACACACACACACACATATATATATATATATATATATATGTATATAACTAAAATAGCTAACAACTAAGCTAGCTAAACACATGCATGTAACAACGAATTAGCAAGTGTTAAGAAATGTGTCTTACAAATGGTCGTTGTTTCGCAATTGGTGACTGTTTTGAAGAGTGGCATAACTGACTAAAGAGAAAGAGCGGGACTTATAAGCGTATGAGCAAACCGATTATATATATATATATATATATATATATATATATATATATATATATATATATATATATATATATATATGTGTGCGTGTGTGTGTGTGTGTGTGTGTGTGTGTGTGTGTGTGTTTGCGCGTGCGTGTGCATATATCTGAAGAGAGAAAGAGCGATATACAACTAGTACATTGAAGCAGACAGACAAATACAGGATTACTGTGAAAGTAGGAAAATATATAGGAAGGAACATGGGGGTGACTAGAATAGATATTGGCAGAATGGGAAGCTCTCTCTCCGGATCAAGTCTGACCTTTTTACTTTACAAATCACCACAGCGTGGCTTTTGCGATTTCTTGTCATTCCCAGAAGAGGTACGAAAACAACATATTTTAGTTGTGTGCATAAGTTTCCGTTGAAAACACATTTTTTCGCTGTGTATTCAATGTTTAGTTTTCAAAAATGTTGTTGGAAACTATTGCATATATATATATATATATATATATATATATATATATATATATATATATATATATATATGCCTACTCCATATTTTTCACCATATAAGACGCACTAAAAAGTAACTTCTGCCCAAATTAGCAAGCGTCTTATATCCAGCTATGGGTAAAATAGTAGGGCAGACTAGGTTCTTCAGCCTTGGTGAGGGAACTAGTTTAGGAGAAGGAAAACTCTGAATTCAAACCTGTTAAACTCCGCTTTAAAAATTGACCTTGTGTCATATCCTGCCCGAGCGGAGAGGTTGGTAAATATGTATATCCTGATAATTGGGTTTGGGTAGGTTTTAGTGTAGATGTTACCGGTACTAAAATAACACCAGTACATTTCTATTTGGTTAACTAGTTTATAAGGATTATAAACGGTTCAATTATGAATAAAAATCAAAATAATGTTAAAACATTAAAATAACAACAAAAAACAAAACGCTACATAAGTATTGACACATCATCCGTCGATTACCCCCCCCCGAACAAACAACAAAACAAAAGAAAGAAAAATAAAACGTGCGCAACATCTGAAATATTACGGATCCATGATGTAGATTCGAGACGATCATTGTTGCTTTGTGATTTAGGGCCATTGTAACTTTTCAGCTAACAGTGGCGTATTCTGAACACAGAAATATTGCCGTGGCTACAAAAAATAAAAGCCTTACTTATACTATATTTTTCAAAATGAACATTGTTAGTCATGAAAAATTAAAATGATGAGTGTTATGATTGTCATTTATCAAGTCACGTGTTTTGGGAAGGTGTAACGATGCCATATAATTCCTACCTTGTATTTGGATTCTAAACATGTAACAGGTACGTTACTTTACTGTATTTACCGTAATACTCAGTTAATATATATATATAAATTAGAAACAGAATATACCAGAATTCAGTGAATGTTACAACAGTTATTGTACTGCCGCATGTTGTCATTGAACTTTATGGTAGATTCGGAGATGATGTCGATATATGTAACTTTCGTTGAACCAGTACCGTTTAAATCACGTGTCACTGGTCATGATATTAAAAAAAGATATACTTGGTAATTCGAGTATCGTTTCACAGGTGTAAAATTTCGTGAGATGCAAAAGACAATGACGCTTCGACCATTCGTGTTATAGTTTGTGAGCTTGTGTGTAAATCCAAAATACGTTAGCACAAGCAGGTTAGCTATAAGTGTATATAATACTGTATTCAAAAAGTGAATTGAATGATTCCACATGAGAATATCCAGTTGCTTATAGTCTTGGACGAAAGCCTTATTGAAGGGACGGTTAAGAAGAACATGGAAATTGTAGAGTTTTTAGTTTTATTCTAAATAATCTTTGCTAAATTATAAATAATGTACATTATAAGCATGAACGAGTGATATGCCGAGAAATACGATTCATATATATATATATATATATATATTTAGTAAAAGTAAAGTTGGCAACCGTAGTCGAGGGCGATTGATGGCATCCTTTTCAATAGCTAATACACCGAGGAGTAGGGGAAGCTGCAACTCCTTTCCCTGGATTGCTCCACTTTACCCTTGATACGTACCTTATAATGCTAAGTGTTAAGCAAGGAGGTATCAAGTACCATTTTCTGAGGCTTTGGTATGACTCGACCTGGGATTGAACCCCAGTTTCCCGAACCATTGGTGAACACTACTGATTTGGCCACTAGCCTGGTATATATATGTATATATATATATACGCACACGTGCGCGTATATATATATATATATATATATATACACGCACACGTGCGCGCGCATACACACACGCACGCACGCACGCACGCACGCAAGCACGCACACACGTCTCAGGTTGCATATTTCATTTAAGTATTTTCAGTAATATCTGTCAATATATTTAGTTGATGGTGTATAAATATTTTAATATCTTATGTCTTTATAGTTGGAAGCCACTCTGCCTTACACTTTCAATATACAAGGTTTGATCAATATGTCTGTAGTTATGCTTAGTTATTAGCTGAATTGTGACCTGAATGTTTCACTCTTTAGTGTTTTCTTTCATCATTTCCCTATAGAATTATGAGTAAACCTTAAAATATACAAATAACTTGCCACCTTTCTGATCGAAGTGCAGCCCGGCAACACATCATACAAGTACAACTCCTGCACTAATATTCACAAATTGATTCTAGAAAATACTAATATTCTTCAAAAAAGTAATTGTAAAAATAAAAGACGATAGACTTTTGAAGCTATATTTATTAAAACAAAACAACTTACTGTCGACAAAATAACTTATGATTTAGGAACAGACATTCTAAAATGTCTTTAAGTTTTGGAATATATATAACATCATAGACACGTGACTCAAAATACTGTTTGAGTCTTTAAAATTCTATAAACGCATAATGAATAATATCAAAATTTTGAACTTTCTTGACAATGACCCATGACAATCGAGATACCTCGAGATGTGTATGTCATATAAACCTCATGAACTTCTTACATAGTTCTTACATAATTTCGAAGCGATACTGAGACATCAAATAGGAAATATTGAATGAGACAGTGACAGAAATAGACCAGAGAAACTAGACACACAAACTAATACTTCTGTAAAAATAATATATCACATAAAGAATTTTGTGCATTTATTCATTTGAAAAATTATCAGGAGAACAAGGGATTTCATATGTGTACAAGTGTAAATATATGTTCTATTTCTGTAAGAAATACATCTTTCTGAATATGAGAAGTCTTTGTTTGTGGTGGTAGTAGATGGGTTTTATGATAAATCAACCCTTGTATGTCATTTCAGGCCAAATTCTATATATACTAATATATATATATATTAATATATATATGTATGTGTGTGTGTGTGTATGGGATTTGCAAACAAATAGCTTGTAGTTAACATTTTTAAACGATCCAGAGTTCATTTGCTTGCACACCGTTAAATGGTTTCAAGTATTGCTATCTAACATTAATAATTCAATCTAAAATCATTTATTTGTTTGATCCCAGTTAAATGGCTTGACGTTTTGTAAATGATGAAACAGTTTTATTTGACTCGTAGATGGGACACTAATAGGTACTACTACTCTGGGTCAGGGAGTAATGGCAATGAAAGAGTACTCTACATTCTCCAAAGCTCCAGAACTAGAGCCTCACCATCAGATGGTTTAGTGACATATCCAGCCAAATGAATTAATGATGTCTTTACGAAGTGTGTTTGCACATACCAGTCATATAAGGAAATATAACCGGTTTATGAAGTGAAAAATAATTAAAAAATTACATTAATTTTATTGGAAAATATATTTATCGTTTTCTACTATTTTCGGTCATCTTTCAGCCAATTTGATAATCTAGTTTTTTCAGGGACTTTTCTTTAAAAATCTTTCTAAGCAAAGAACTGCTCTTAGTATCATTTGCATTCTTGCAAAAAATTGATTTTTTTATGGCCAAAAGAAATACTGATGTAAATGTTTAATATCTGATTAAAAATTTCCCAACCAACCCATAACAATTTTGAATTGGTCATCAAAGAAATATCCAACCCATCATTATCCACACGGAATATTATGTTCTTTCTGCAACGTAAGTTCTTCGTCGATTGTTGCTTTAGTAAGGATAATTGGGAAAAGGTTCTTGTTCGAATTAATCATTTGTCTCTTCGGGAGGAGCTCATTGTAAAGGGTACTTTTTAGTCACTTCATATATTCAACATCACCTTTTTTCATTCAGTTGTTTTTTTTTGTTTATTAAGAAAGTGACACACCAAAGTACCTAACTAGTTTACTCGTCCGCGGTGTATCGTTCCTGTAAATGTTTAACAAGAATCTTTACAAACCATTTTTGAGACGTTCGATAATTTACAGTACTTTTTCCATAAACTGGACATGTGGGGGGATCTCATTTTAAAATAAAAATATACAATATGAAGGAAATAGGTTTATTTACTTGCATTTTCAATGATACATTCAATAAACAAAAATGCATCAATACTGACAAAACCTACTTGCTGATATGACAGCTGTCACAATACAATAAGTAATCTTTTAAAATGAAATTGGTTGAAGCTTAACTCTTCTAATGCCATCTAAAGACAAACGGGACAAAATACTTGTCAACTTTCTGTATATGCATGTGTGTGTGTTCGTAAGTGTTTTTGTTTGTGCATGTGCGTGTGTGTGTGTGTGTGTGTGTGTGTATGTGTGGGTACTTGCTTTCGTTGAAAAAGTTATCGTAAATAACCAGTTTTTAGATTAGGTGATACATGATGACTGAGAAAGATGGATATGAACAGACTATATATATATATATATATATATATATATATATATATATATATATATATATATATATATATTAAAGAAGTATAAATATATTTAAAGAAGTAAGAATCCACTGAAAGAATATTTCAATAATTTTCTCTCCAGTATGTGATGGCAATCTGAAGAGGCTGGTTTCTCATATGAAGTGACCAGCTGAAATAAATCTATAATTGCCAAATGACTGTAGAGTCTCTTCCAATTATAGATAGATACATATAGATTTTGGTCAAGATAAATGCGTATGAAAATTATATATCTATCTATCTATCTATCTATCTATCTATCTATATATATATATATATATATATATATAGAGAGAGAGAGAGAGAGAGGGGGGGAGATAGAGCTGCTAAATAATTTTTTCTATATTAAAAGTTTCTTCTAAACAAAGAATATCAGGATAAA
>OY757915.1:103737621-103745121 GCA_963585895.1 Sepioteuthis lessoniana
CTAGCACAATCTTGTGTTTTGCCCAAGATTTTCAGATTAAGAAACAAAGAACAGTTACTACCTCTAGACTTAGCTGAGACCAACTTTTTCTTGTTTCTTAATCTGAAAATTCATCTCGAGAGTAAGATTTGAGGACATGGAGGACATAAAAAAAGATGAGGACGCGAACGGCATTAAAATTATACATGGAGGACACTTAGAATATGAAGACGTGGAGGACATTAAAAACTATGAGGACGTGGATTACATTAAAAAACAAGGACGTGAACGACATTAAAAATATGAAGACGTGGAGGACACTTAAATATGAGGTCATGGAGGGCATTAAAAACTATGAGGACGTGGAGGACATTAAAAAACGAGGACGTGAACAACATTAGAAATGGAGGACATTAAAAATATGAGAACGTGGAGGACATTAAGAAATATGAGGACGTGGAGTACAGTAAAAAATACGATGGCACAGCTTTACATCATATCAAGAGAGGAGCTTCAAAGGTGCTTTAAACAATGGAAAACTTCCAGGAATAAGTGAGTTGAATACTACACTATGATCTTTGGCAGCAGTCCCGAGCCATACGTAAATTACCTCGTCATTTTTTACGGGTTCTTTGCTAGTTCAGAAAGCATTTATACATTGATATAGAGTGGATTACTTTATTCTCTAAGCTAAACATGCCGGAATCAGCGTCTTGAATATTACACTATGATCCTAGACAGCAGTGCAGAGCTATAGGTAAATTATCTTGTCATTTTTTACATGTTCCATTGTAATTCATTCATAATGGTATCACTGTTGTTCTTCTAGAAGGATGACTCTGACATTAAATAACCCACGAAAGCTGATATGCCATTAAACAAACCAAGCAGCGGAATATTTTGGGATAAATCAGCTATATGATTTTTTTTCTTACGAGTAGATAAAAAAACTTCATTTACTCCCTAAAGTAAGTCTTTGAAAAACCAAGTTGTATATAAGTTGCTGAAAGCACATAGATACAAAAAAAAAAAGAAGAAAAAAAAAAGATGTATCTGAACTCCTGGTCGTTGGGTAATTCTAGCTAGTCTTGAATTTCAATTACTAATGAGTTGTGAGTTCGATCTTTCCTAGGTACCTCATATTTGTGACACGGTGCCAAATCTAGATTATTGTTAATTTCTTAGACTTACGGCTAAGTCAGTCTTAAAACACAAGGTCCTGCTAGATCTCCAGTGTTAAGCAACGATGTTCCTCTTCAGGATTGAAGAGGACGAACACTTCGTCTCCCAAGATACTGTAAATAATCTGAAGCGTGTGCCAGAAAAGCAAAATTTGTTAAAAAACGAGGACAATGAACCATCTAAATAAAAACTAAGCAAATCATTTTTATAACTTTGATTTTAGGAAAATATCTTAAATTTCTTATGTCAATGCTTGATTTACAACTCTAATAATATTATTGAACTCTTTATAATAAGGGGAACTAATAACTCTACCTCAAGATCGTTACGAAAATGATCTTGATTTTTTTCTATCTATGTGCTTTCAGCAACTTATATACAACTTGGTTTTACAAAGACTTACTTTATGAAGTAAATGAAGTTTTTTTTTATCTACTCGTAAGAAAAAAAAAATCATATAGCTGATTTATCCCCAAATATTCCGCTTCTTGGTTTGCTTAATGGCATATAAGCTTTCGTGAGTTATTTAATGTCAGAGTCATCCTTCTAGAAGAACAACAGTGATACTATTTAATTCATAGTTGAGGAAATTAGAAAGTTTGTACTTTTCCCAAGGGAATTGATCCGAAATGAATATCGGAGTTCGAACTCACTTTCTACGATGTTGCAGTCCTGTTTGTTAACCAGTACACAACAGTCAAAAAGTTAAGTAATTTAACAGAAGATTTAATGAAAAGAATTAGGCTTTTGATGTATAAATACGTAAGTTAATCATTCCCCCCCCACCAAAAAAATAAAATAAAAAATAAAAAAATAAAACAAGAAAAAACAAACTTCATTGCAAAAGAGATTCTTACAAAATATTCTTATGATTTACAGTATTTGAAAGATGTTCATGGTATATATTATTAATTTCTGAAAAATGTTAGATTCCTATGTATGACAATAGAAAAGAATAAGCCTTTGTAATAAAAAAAAGGCATAAACAATTATCTAAATTAATGTATGTATGTATGTATGCCTGTCTATGTATTCATCTATCTCAGTTTGTTCATATCTATCTATCTATCGATCTCCTATAAAGTACAAACCTAACAATCATATTTTTTTATATAAGATTTTCTTCAGAGCCAAAGATATATTATTATTTCTAGTTGAACATTATACATTTAAAAAGGACATTATTTGATATTACTTTTGACCAAACTCTACAGAACTGAAAATCTGTGACCAAAAATTAGATATATACAAATAGATTAAGATTTGTCAATTTTTAGTATTAGCTTTAACTAGTATTTTTCCATCTTGATTTTGGTTTCTTTTTTAATTGTAACACATTTTACAACAACGAGGAATTAGTCCATATTCTGCATTGATGTTTCCGATACGTTGAGTTTCTCGGTTTGCAGACATAACAACGCCAGTGGGTTGTGATCAAAAAGCAACTAAAATGAAGATGAAGACAAATATTAGACAAAAATTAATAATAATAATAATAATAATAATAATATATATATATATATACACATATATATATATATATATATATATATATATATATATAATCCGAGGAAGAAATCTAAGGGGTAGAAGTGTTCAATGTCAATGGCTATCGATGTATAATTAATTAATTACACACACACACACACACACACACACACACACACACACACACACACACACACACACACACACATATATATATATATATATATAAATATTTATGAAAATGTACAAAAATGAAAAATTATAAGATCTTCACAGAATGATTTTATTTATTAAATCATTATCATTTAATAATTCAGACGCCGTGATGAAGGTTTAAAAAATCCCGAAAAATTTAATGTTGACAAATAATTCAATGAATAAAATCATTATCAGAAGATTTTTGCGTTTTTTTTCAGTTTTGTAGATTTTCATACTGTCAAATTTATTTCCAGATTTTACCCATATATATATATATATATATATATATATATATATATATATATATATATATATATATATATATATATATATATATAAATGTAAGTAAATTTCTGCAAAACATATACGAATCATATCATTGGGTGGCAAGATAAAGGTGCCCAATTAGGATCGAACTCACTGGTTTCGAAGGAATCTGAGAAACCTGCTTCTTTAGTAACAGGCTAAGTTTGAAAATATGTTACCATACGGTGCCATTATTTGACACTTGAACAACTTTTAACGGCTAAAAAGTAAAGTAAAAAAATATACAGAAGGAATATATAAGTAAATTAAAATTAAATACTTTAAAAATGCAAGAGAGAGAGAGAGAGAGAGAGAGAGAGGGAGAGAGAGCGAGAGAGAGAGAACTTGTTTTTTTTATGAATTTTTATGATTAGAATTTCAAATCTTTTTTCATCGTAGTTACTGAACTTTTATTCAAATAAGCCGTTCATTTTGAAATCATGCTATGAAAATAACCAAGATCTTTTAATTAAAAATAAAATTAAGTAAATGAAAGAAAAAAAGGAAAAAAGAAAAGAAAAACACCCCTCCTAACTGAAAAAAAAACCCAACAAATATTTTAGATTGAAACATTTAAAAAAAAACATTATGCAATAAACCTTATATACATACGTTTGGACAGAAAGTAGAAAGCATATTTCATAGGTCTTGTCCTGCCCCGGTTTACTAAATATGATATGCACATTTGTTGATATATATATATATATTGTTATCCACAGACAGTGTTTCGTTGTATCACAACTCTTCAGTGTGGCTAGACATATAGGACACTTAAAGCTGTTACATATATATATATATATATATATATATATATATATATGAAAACAAAAATACTCATATGTATATGTATGTTATATTAGCTAATCACACACACACACACACACACATATATATATAAATAAATAAATATATATATATATATATATATATATATGTATATATATATAAAGTGAAGCTTAACAGTATTTTAATGTAAATTTTCTCATTACCAAAAATAAGTACACACATCATATATATTCATCTAATTTTGTTGTATAATATACCACTAGAAAAAACGAAATCCCTCTACGTTTGATTCAGAAGAAAATTTACTTTTTATAAATATTCTTATTTATGGGTTAAACTATATATATATATATATATATATATATATATATATATATATATATATAGTCATATATGAGCATGTACAAACGTGAACATATGGGTGTTTGTAAAAATATACCATGTCTAAGTAGTGTGCATATTTTAAAAAATGCTGCTAGAATGATGCAACATAGTACAAATTATTAAATATTATTGATGTTAAAGGTGGGGAACTGTCAACTTTAGTGGCCTTATAATGCCATGGAAGATTTACAAGGTATCCTGATGATCTGCTAGCTTACAAAGTTATTATATATATATATATATATATATATATATATATATATATAAATGCACACACATACACACACACATACACACACATATATAAATATATAAATGCACACAGACACAGACACACACATATATACATATATATTCATAAATGCACACAAACACACGTATATATATATATATATATATATATATATATATATATATATATATATATATATATATAAATGCACACACATACACACACACATACACACACATATATAAATATATAAATGCACACAGACACAGACACAGACACACACATATATACATATATATTCATAAATGCACACAAACACACGTATATATATATATATATATATATATATATATATATATATATATATATATATATATATAAATGCACACACATATACACTCACAGATATATATATATATATATATATGTACACACACACTTATATATATAAATGCATAGACAGACAGACACACACACACACACACACACATATATATATATATATATAAATGTACACACAAATATACATATGCATAAATGCACACACACACGCACACACACACACACACATATATATATATATATATATATATATATATATATATGCGTCTGTGTGCACGAGTATGTATGTATATGATAAATGCACAAAAGTTTCCATCTTTTTTTTCTTGTTTGTATTTAATCTCAATTTTATTTTCCAAAAGACGATTGCTGGGAATTTCTATTCTTACCCAGCTTAGAAATTTACTAATCTTTTTGTTTAGACGAGGCACAAGGCCGTATGAATGGGGCAGTCAATGAGACTCGGACTCACTTGTCTAGCTTGCTAACCATTACATAACCCTAGGTTCCTAATATATGTGGTACTATTGTATTTGTTTTGATGGTTTCAGGGTTAGAATTGCATTTAGCGTTAACAACCTGTATTCCCTTCCCTGTTCTTTAGCAAAATTTAAAGTTGGAGTTTTCACTTTTAAAAAAGGTAATTCCAACCGGTGCAGTTTAGTGCTGCACATAGTTTTTCCATCATAACATTTTCCATACGACTGTGCTATCTATCTATCTATCTATCTATCTATCTATCTATCTTATTCTGTCCATATCTATCTATCTCTCAATCTATCTATCTATCTATTTCATTCTGTCCATATCTATCTATCTATCTATCTATCTATCTATCTATCTACCTATCTATCTATCTCAGTTTTACTAGATATATCTCTCATAGTCTTTTCCTATCTATATATCTATCCTAATGTGTTCCTATGTATGTATGTATGTATATATAAAGCACTCTGGATTAATAATGATAATGATGCTTCAGCCTCGAAAGCAAATCTGACCCCAGTGTGATGGTGACATTGTTGGCAGCACAGGTGGTTTTTTTTTGGTGGCACATTATGAATATTATATGCGTTAATCCATTGGATTCTACCTTTAACAGTAATCCATAAAGATATTGATGCTTCTTGTTTGAAAGGAGAAAAGGAATCTAATTTTCATTTCATAGTTATCTCTATCACATTGTGAATTTGGATGGTAAAAAATTACTTTCAGTGCAATATAAGACCCTACAAAATGATCATTCAGTTGCAAATTGATCTGGAAATTGCCTTATTCTTTAAAAGGATTTAAAGTGTATGACTAATAAATGATATAAACTTTTTGCTGGGTTATTAGTACATAAAAATATAATGATACATAAATAAAAATTATGCTCAAAGAGTACATAGACCCCAGAATTTTCCTTTAGTTGCAAATTCGATTGGGAATTGTTTTATTTTCTGAGAACATTTAAAAGTATATTGGTTTATCAAAATATCCGCCGTAATGATGGGTTTTAACGGTCCATGATGATACGAATACTTCTATTTTGGAAGAAGTAGAAGATTCTAATTAGCTTTTCATTGTAATATCCATGAAACCAAAAATTTCGATTACAAAAATGTCACCTAGCGCAGATGAAGAATACATTGGGCTGTGGTTAATTCTCTAAGTTAAATGATTTTAATAGTATTGCTTTAATAAACATCACGCTATAATGTGTCGGTTTTCTGGGTCATTGATATATATATATATATATATATATATATAGTTTGCTTTATTTATCAAAAAGTGTGCTCAATATCAGTAATAGAACACATATGAATTAGACTACGACATCGGAGTAAGATGATTCGAATTCATGTTAGTATGTTCACTTTTGGACTAATACCCTTGGGAAAGGTATAAATACTTTTTATCTCAGCAGCTATGACTTGAATAGCATCACTGCTGTTCTATGAAGATGGTTTTGGAATTAGATAATCCATGAAGATTGATATGCAATAAAAAAAATCAAACCTGTGTAAGGATAGCTTAAACACAAAGTCAGCGGGTCTTGGGGACCCAGCTTCTCGCCTTCGCGGTAATCAAACCAAATGGTCTAAGCTATCTCAACTTTTATATATATATATATATATATATATATATATATATGATTGAGAGATCAGGCTCAATTTAATGCTTGTGCAGTTGAATTTGATGACTTTCCTCAAACATAGGACGTGCTAGTAATGAATAACTTCGTGTACTGTTAAAATCTATTATACTTGTAAAATTTATCTATGTGTTTATACACGAATTTATAAAGATCATTATATATATATATATATATATATATATATATATATATATATAAATATGTCTGTGTGTCTGTGTGTGAAGCTACTAACCCCTCCACACAAGTAGGATATGTCACAAAGTTAATTTTTAAGCGGAATTTAACAGATTTGAATTCAAAGTTTCCCAACAAAGGCTAAAGAGGCAGTCTTGTATACATACGAGCAGGAGGTGACACAAGAGTTTTAAATTTCATCAGATTTTAATTTAGAGTTTTCCTTCTCCTAGGTCGGTTGCCATACCAAAATTAAAGAGCCAGTCCCCTCAACTATTTATCCTTTGCT
>OY757915.1:103752621-103777621 GCA_963585895.1 Sepioteuthis lessoniana
CTCAAGAACTGTGTCTTTGAAGGAAAACTTTAGATTTTTCTCCCTGCTAATAAGTCATATAAATTCTCTTGACTAAATGGTAAAATTAGTGTTAAAAAAAGAAAAAAAAAGTTGTCGTCCTTAAAAATATTCCAATAGATTCATTAAGACATAGAATATTGTTATATTTTCTGAATTTTCAATTCTTGAATTTGTTAATAATCGCGAACCTGTTGATTTTTATTTATATATACGTATTTATTAAATGCATTAGTATTAATTAGTATACGTATGGATATATTGTGAAATACAAATAGTTATAAAGAGATGAATCTTATAGATTTCGGTAGATAGGTACTAAACTTGGCTCAGTCTACTTTAGAGGTTGAATAGATATATAGTTTGTTTGGAAACTTTGAACAGACTTTCGATAAAAGATTAAAGAGATTTCTTTTTGCTAAATATCGCTCTCTGTCAAGTTGTCTAATATATATATATATATATATATATATATATATATATATATATATATATATATATATATATATATATATATTGTTGATTAAAAAATCGTTTAAAAACATTCTTTCATAAAACAAAAAAGTGCCTGTGACACAACAATATCTCTTCTTCCTGCAGTCATTAATTTTGGTCACTAGTCAAATCTTCATATATATATATATATATATATATATATATATATATATATATATATATGTGTGTGTGTGTGTGAGAAAATCTTAATTTATTTTAAGTTTTATCACCAGGATAAAACTTAAAATGAATTAAGATTTTCTCACTTCTTTGTGTCATCTCATGACTGGCAGTTTCATGAATTAAAAGAATAAAAATCCTAAGATGATATTTGGTATATACATATTTATATGTACGTATGTATTTTCAAGGCCGAAGTGGAAGCTCACCTGGTTTGGAAGATTAGTGGGACATTATCAAACTACTCAAATCTTAATCTCATGTTCATTTTGCGTGGTATATTGCGAACTTGTTAGTGACTTTAATTCTCACTGGGTGGTCTATATCTCAAACACTGTGCCAGACCATGCTAAAAAATCTAAGAGTAAAATTTTTGACAAAACATTTGAGTGCGTGTGAGTATATATATAAGTAAGTAAAGTAAAGTTAGCGACCATAGTCGAGGGTGACCCGAAGGCTCCCTTTTCGATAGCTACTACACCAAGGTTTAGGGGAGGGATATATATATATATATATATATATATATATATATTATATATATATATATATATATATATATATATGTTTTACGTTATACATTCATTGAGACTCAAATATACACACAAACACTTCAGAGGTGTGGATACAAGCTCATCTGAAGATCGGGGACAAATCTCAGTCTTGAATGAATTCACCGTGTTCTATTTTATAGCTGAAATATCTACATTATTGTGTATTGACCGCTATATTTCAACGATTCTGATGATTTTTAGGCATGAATTTTAATTATATATATATATATATTTGCAATGCTTATCGTTGTAGGAAATGGACATGTTGACAGGAGTTCAAATCCCAGGCAGGACTGCATTTCACATACCACTGGGAGAGGTATTTATCTAATCATTTTTCCTTTATGGTTAAATAGTTGGGCAGCCTGTGCTTTTTAACGTTCATATGGCAACCAGTCTAACTCTGAATGCAGACCTGTAAAACTCTACTTAAAAGCTAGTCTTGTGTCCCGCCCAGATCGTGTGAAGGGCATATATATATATATATATATATATATATATATATATATATATATATATATATATATATGAAGATTTGACTAGTGACCAAAGTTAATGACTGCAGGAAGAAGAGATATTGTTGTGTCAATCGGATGAAATGCAGAACATGAAAATGTGGATCTATCTATCTATCTATCTATCGTGTGTTGTCTTTAAAATTGCCATAAGAAAACTGTTAATTTTTCCCTGCAAATAAATGAAAAAATTAAAAATTAAAAAACAAAAAAGTTCCAAATTAACAAAGTTCCTAACTTTTACCATGAAAGTTTCCCAAAAAATTCCTTTTTATCTAAATTATTTCCAGTAATTTTCTTTCTAAAATTATTAAAAATATACAAATATAAATACACACAAACAGTCGATGCGCACACACTCGAAGATATTTATATGTACGTGTATGTATCTATGTATGTATGTTTATGTGTACACATCTCTCTCTCTCTCTCTCTATATATATATATATATATATATATATATTTATTTTCTGTATATTAAATAATATACACTACTAAATGGTAATGTGTTCAGAAAATATGAAAATGTCATATTTAACATGTACCTATAAATTTAAATGCACACACACACACACACACACACACACACACACACACACACACACACACACACATATATATATATATATATATATATATACACAGAATTCGGTTGCCCAGTCAGCTGGGGCTGTAGAATACACTGACTACACCTCTGAAGAGGGGTAAGGCCCCCATAACGAGTGTCCTGGATATGACACTAAACAATCTGATGGTGAGGTTCCAGCCGTGCTGGAGCTTTGGGGAACGCGGAGTACCCCTTCATTGCCATCGCTCCCAGGTCCACTCTGGCCCGGAGTGGTAGCACCTGATAGGGCCCTATCTATGGGTTGAATAGAACTAACAGCATACTTATGCTAAACTGAATTGTTTGAGTAAACTGAATAGCTTGAAATAGAAATGTTTTTGATTATTAAACCGTACTTACATTTAAACTGCGTGCTTATGCTTAACTGAATTATTTCAAATAGAACTGTTTTTCGACATTAAAACTGTATTTACACTTAACTGAATAGTTACATAAAACTGCTTGAATAGTTTGAACTGGAAATATTTTTGACAATCAAACTGTGTACTTATACTAAACTGAATTGTTTGAAATAGAACAGATTATTTACATAAAAATGGATTTGGCATTAAATAACCTACAAAAGTTGGCATGTCATAAAACCCACCAAACCAAACCAAACCCAACTGAATTCTGTTAATACTTTTTTGACATAAGTAAGATATGTTTGTATGGTTGATATTCATTAAAACTATGTTCGTACAGATCAAGGTCGAAATACACTTGTATGATTGATTATTAAAACAATAAATATGTATATGAAAAGAAATCTTCATATTCATAGATGCTAATGTAATTTATGTTTATCTATCTGTCTATCTATCTATGAGAGTCGGCTGACCAAGATACCTTCATGAAATGTAACCAAATAAGGTCTATTTTTGTAACCTAGTCCCCCTTGTGGTACACACTCTCTTTCCATCAGTGTTGCAGTCATTGGATCCCATTAGTCAAAGAAGGTCATCAACAGCAGATATAATATCATCATATGAGGTTTTCAGCCCTTGAACTTTTCAGCCTATGAACTTTTCAACATAGTCTCGTATCTGTTAAATACGCACTCCCTCTCCCACACTTCTTCTCTCTCACTCTTTATATATATATATATATATATATATATATATATATATATATATATATATATATATATGTATTTAGAATATGACTAAATAAAAGGAAACTAAGTTGTTGAGTATTATTCGTAAAAATTGTTTCGATTATACGTCATCAAAAACCACTCAATCTTTTTTAGAAGGTTGCGGAGATGTTAATGTAATTGTCCTGAAAAAGTTGTAAAAGCTAAACATGCCTTAGAAATGTTAATAAAACTAACTTTGTTTTCAATTTTCAAAAGTTATTTCTTAACTACATATACACTGTCTGTATTTCTCTCTCTTTATATATATAGATGTGTGTGTATGCGTGTGTATGTATCTGGGTTGATTGAATGATATCTGACAATGTAGATAAGATATAAGATTTTTTCTATCAAAATGTTTGTAGTATTATAACCACATAAAATTCATGTAACGGTACTTGATTATATTTGCGATGTTTTTTTTTTTTTTATCTCAACCGTTTACTTTAATTTTTTTTCTTACAAATTCTCGTAATGCATATATATATATATATATATATGGGATTGTGTAGACACAGATTTAAGGGCACTTAGTGTCTGTCACTCCCTCGTCTATGCGATCGTCGAACCTGGTCATTATTTAAGTTGTGTCAACGCTACCTTATCATATATATATATATATATATATATATACACACACACACACGCACACACACACACATATATATATATATATATATATATATATATATATATATATATATATGTTCTCTCACCGATATTGAGAACTTTTTAATAAATCTACCAAACTACATTACTGATAATCAATATAAAAGGTTCGTTCAAAATTTCTACGACTCATTTCAAAAGAAGAGCCATAGCTTAATAGTTTGTCGGCGAAACTCGCTACCACTTCTTACAAAACTTGAAAAACTAATTCAAATTTCTATCTTAATTTCTGTGAAGTTGAGGCCCATTCAAAAGTGAGAGGTGTGTGAAAAATCAAAAATCTGGGTGAGGCATGGAACTTTCTTGAAAAACTCTTATATATATATATATATATATATATATATATATATATATATATATACGAGGGTAGTTCACAATATAAAACTATATATTTGAATGTATGTATAAAATATATATAAGTACACATTGGTGCATGTTGAAATGCAAATTACTTTTTCAGCATTCTTAAAATATTACTGAGGTTGAAGTGAAATGGCATCGAGATATTAATAAAAGCATAAAAAAAGAATAAAGAAGGACAGAAAAATGTCTACTTAGTAAAGATGAAATACAAAAATTAAGCACTGATCTTACCTTAAAAGATACTCTTCTTTTCTAATCCCGAAGAAATCGAGTTTACGAAAATTACAAAAGAACTAAAAAGAACAGACACAGCAAATACCAAAAGAAATAAAAGAACAAATAAAATATCCCCGAAGCAAAAAACTTCAGAATGCAGTATAGCATTACAAAATAATAGTTTTGATACATTAGACAACCTACTAAATAATTAGACTACATCAGGATTATATATATACAGCAAAGGATCTGACATACATGTAAGAACTAAGACATCTTACAATATAGATATTAATACAGAAGTTTTCTTTGTGACTCTATTTTTGAATATATATATATATATATATATATATATATATATATATATATATATATATATATATTCATTTTATTACTTATTTAGTAAACAAGAAACATCGTCCCAAGTAAATGTTTACATCTTGACTAGAAAAATTGTATCCAAATGTTAGCCGTACAGAATTAAATGTACACTGTTTATTTGTGTTTAGTGACGTGTGTACACTTCAATCAGTTAATTTTCTACAAATTAACAGAAAACAGGTTTAAACCCTTTCTATTTGGTTTGTCTGGTATCTGTATGTATATGCATGGATAGACGTATATATATATATATATATATATATATATATATATATATATATATAAAGTCACTGTATTTGAATATTTCATGAGGGTTAAGCTAAGTATACTTTCATCAGTTTATCTGAAATAGTTTGTTAAATATCACCGTAAGTCAAGCAGATGCGTGGCAAAGAAATGCAAATAAGTTATATATATATATATATATATATATATATATATATATATATATATATATATATATATATATATATATATTGCTATATTTATAAATAAAGAGTGATCAGTATCGGTGATTGAGCATATATATCGAAGTTAGGATAACGAGGACACAGAATCAATTGTACTTGGTGACTGTCAGTTTCTCGCTCATTCAATCATTGAACTAAAGGTTGTATAGGTAAGAAACTAAATTACACACACACACACACACACACACATGTATAAGCTAAAATCTTACATTCTTACTACCGTTTCATCGTTACAAGTTTCATATAACAACTATTGTATGGAAGACAAAATAGATGAAATTTTATTGTTTAAACTAAGAAAGTTTCATCTGATGATCGCGTCTTCTATTTCACAGTAGATACGTGAAACTCATACTAACGAAACGATGATAAAAAGATGAGATTTTTGTTACTTTATGTTTTTACACTGCTCTGCTGCCCCTTGGTTTGGTTGGGTTTTATGCCTCATCAACCATTGCGGGTTATTTAATGTCAAAACTTCTTTATACATATATATTAAATATATATGATTTGGTTTAGTTGGGTTTTATGGCATATCAACCATTGTAGGTTATCTACTGTCAAAACCTCTTTCTACATATATAATAAATATATATGATTTGATTGGTTGAGTTTTATGGCATATCAACCATTGTAGGTTATTTACTGTCAAAACCTCTTTCTACATATATAATAAATATATATGATTTGATTGGTTGAGTTTTATGGCATATCAACCATTGTAGGTTATTTAATGTCAAAACTCCTTTATACATATATATTAAAAATATATGATTTGGTTTGGTTGGGTTTTATGGCATATCAACCATTGTAGGTTATTTAATGTCAAAACCTCTTTATACATATATGATAAACATATAAGATTTGGTTTGGTTGGGTTTTATCGCGTATCGGTTATTTACTGCCAAATCCTCTATATACGTATATATTAAATAGATATGATCTGTAAACACATTTTGTTGATAACATATTTAAACGCATTTTGTTGATTACATATTTAAACGCGCCTGAGCTCAGTCTTTTGTATACAGCTAAATGGTTTTATGTATTTCTCTTAAACACGATTATTTGTATTTACTATTAATTGTTTGCATACATTTAAATGGATATACATATATGATTTGTAAGTGAATAATTTCTGGGTAATTTCATTTTCAAATGAGTTAGGACTGATTTGTTTGCACTCTAGTATTGCTATTGTTTCTACACAGTTAAATGGTTTCAATTATTGCGATCTAACACCAATAATTCTATTTAATGTTAATCATTTTTTGTAGACAGTGAAGTTGTGACAATTATTATTATTATTATTATTATTATTATTATTATTATTATTATTATTATTATTATTATTATTTTATCCTCATTTTAAACGTTCTGTGAATTTAGGATTGGTTGCTTAGTGAAAACAATTGAGGTGGGGGTTTAACTGAGGTAGTGAACTTAAGGTTAAAAATTTTTTCGATTTGTGAGCGGGAATCGAACACACGTTGTCGACTAGTGAATTAGAGGAGTGGAAAATAAAAAAAACAATAGGTGAACTTTCGTTGAGTTAAAACTTAAAGGTTTTTTCCAACACATACAATTTCAGAAGCCATGGGAAGCACCATGGTGGATGTGAAGTAAAGCAGATGAACCCAACGTTGGATCAACGGCGTATTTTACCTGATACTGGACCGAAGAACCCCTTAAGTCAACGGCCAGGAACAAATGTCTCGGTCATGAAACTACTGCTACTCATCTATAAGGATGGCGTCTAATGATGGGATAAAAATACAACTATTGAAAGATCAACATGACACAAATTCAAAACATGTATCCTAACTGCATCACCCTTTTCCCTGAAAAACAAGGGGTGCGTTCTGTTGGAGCTCTGACCCCAGAGTCCAAAAATCAGCTACAGAACTCAAACCCTAACATAAACAAAAATTACTTAGATGCAAAAGCACAGTACACATTTCGACACTTAACGTCGGAAATTTAAATAGAATAGGCCTGTTGCCGGAGCTGACAGCGTCTGCGGCAGAGCATAATATAGACATAGTGTGCATACAAGAACACAGATACTATCATAACGAACTAGAAATAAAGTACCACGATACCGGCAAGGCATGGTCGTTTATCTGAGCCTTTGCATAGAAAAACTTCGTAAATGCCGTCATAGGAGGGATAGGAATGATTCTCAGTCCTCGCGCTCCAAAATTACTTAATAGCATCGAGAAAATACAACCAACAATGATGTTGGCTACATTTAACAGCAACCCCTGCACAACAATCATCTCCTGCTACATTCCCATTAATATTAATGATGAAACGGACCTCATCACCTTCTACAACGAGCTGTCCTCCTTTATCCGTAGCATTCCCAAACACAACGTTCTAATCATCGGTGGAGACATGAATGCTCAAATAGGTAAAGACGAAAGCAATAAATTCTGCTTACACAACTTATCAAACAGAAATAGGGAACATCTAACACAATTCTCACTTGAAAACAGACTAACATGATTTAATACTAAATTCCAGAAAAGGGAGGGAAAACTATGGACCTACACTTACGCAAATAATGTTAAAACACAGATTGATTACATACTCATAAATAAGAAATGGATTATTAGCGCTCTGAACCGTGAGGCATATTCCTCTTTTGAAGGAATATCTTCCGATTACAGAATTGTCACCGCAAAGATACGTCTGAGCTTACACATGAATACGGCTCAAACAGCCAAAACCACATACTATGACTGGCTCTTACTTAACAATAGAGATATTAGCTATGAATATACGATAACAATAAGAAACAAATTCGATACTCTTCAAGAGATATCTGAAACACTTACTCCGAATAACGACGACGAAAACTTTATCAACGCCCACATGGAAGCAGCAGCAGGGTGCATGCCAACCAAATCAAAAGCCAAACATGGGAGACACTAGCAGTTAGGAAACATAAAAAGAGGATCCCTATGTAATAAAAGAAACTCAACTAATGCCAACGCGTAGAAACTTATGAAGGCACAAAGAGAACTAATTAATGCATACGGGAAAGAACAAATAGAATACATTCAAGGTCAGATTAATAAAATAAGAAACTCGGTAAATATATACATCTCGAATAGCATGGCAGATTGTAAATGAAGTGAATAAAAGGAAGAGCTCCTCAAGAGCTAAACTAAAATCTGCCAGCCAAGAACAACGAATACAGATGTGGAAAAACATTTCAAGAATCTGGTTGGAAACTCCCTGAAAGTTACAGATAAACCTATCTCGGAAATTATTAATTAACAAGTAGACATCAAACTAGGACATCTTACTCAAGAAGAATTCAACTTAGTTCTAACAAAAATCAAAAACAGAAAAGCTGCCGGCCTCAACGAAATACTCACAGAAATATAGAAGATACGGAAATTTGATGACTTACTGATCCAATTCTGCAACGCAGTATATAACCAGAACACAATTGAGAGATGGACAAAAGGCTGAACCCCTTCCCTCATAAAGGTGACCAAGAAATCGCTAGGAATTATCGAGGCATAAATCTTACTTCCATTGCAGATAAGGTTTATAATTCTCTACTTCTCAATTGCATCGAACAAGAAATTGAGAAAATTCTTAGAAAGAATCAATAAGGTTTTCGGAGAAACCGATCCCCAACATAACATATTCTGACGATCCATTGAATCAAAGAAGGAGTTTGTGCAAAAAAACCTCGAGGGGACACTCATGTTGGTTGATTTCTCCAAATCCTTTGATTCCATACTCAGAAGGAAGATGGTGCAAATACTTCTAGTATATAGTCTCCCCCCCAAAAAAAACTGTCACAGTCGTAATGATGCTCTATAGTAACCCGAAAGTCAAAGTTCGTTCATGGGATGGAGACATAGACTTCTTTGTCCATGTTGCTGGGGTTCTGCAAGGGAATACATTCATAATCTGCCTAGATTACGTACTTCAAACGTCGATAGATCTAATAAAAGAAAATGGCTTTATACAGAAAAAGCAAGAAGCAGACGATACCCCTCACAAACTATTACAGACACAAACTATGCAGATGACATAGCACTTCTTGTAAATACACCTGCCCAAGCCGAATCCTTGTTGCATAGTTTGGAGAAGGCAGCTGTAGGTATTGGTCTCCACGTGAATGCAGACAAAAAGGACTTTATGTGTTTTAATCAAGAAGGAGACATTTCTATTTGGTTCTCTGAAATTAGTAGACAAGTTTACATACCTCGGAAGCAGCGTCTAATTTACTGAAAGTAACATCAATATGCGCCTAGTGAAGGCGTGGATTGGTATCGATGGGTATCATATGGAAGTCTGACCTATCTGATAAAATAAATCGGAAATTTTTCCAAGTAGCGGTTGTCTCAATATGAACGCACCAAATGCACACTGACAAAAATGTATTTAGAAAAAGTTAAACGGGAACTGCATAAGAATATTAAAAGCTATATTAAACAAATCCTAGAAGTATCATACCACGAAACAACAGCCGTACGGCCACCTACCTCCTATCTCTAAAACCATTCAAATAAGACGAACAAGACATCCGAGACACTGCTGGAGAAGTAAGGACGAACTCATAAATAACAATCTCCCATGGACCCCTTCACATAGACGTGCAAGTGTTGGCCGATTAATAAGAACCTACTGACAACAGCTCTGTGGGGAGGATGTAGTTTAGAAGACTAGCCGGGAACGATGGGTAATAGGGAAGAATGGCGAGAGAGAGTCCGGGAAATCTGTGCTGTCAGAGCGACGACGATGATGATGATGATATATTTAATCATCATCAAGTCGCACTGACTGCACGGATTTCTCTGACTCTCTTTCGCCATTTGTCCCCATTGTCCATCGCTCCCGACAGGTCTTCCAGTTCAGATAGCATTTTGTGTCCACACAGAGCCGATATGGATAAGTTCTTGATAGTCGGCCAACACTGGCACCTCCATGTATCGGGGTTCATTGAAGATCGCTACTTATGAGTACGTCCTTGCTTCTCCAGCAGCGTCCAGTATGTCTAGTTTGTCTTAAATGATTTTTGAGATGGAAGGTGAGTGAACGTACTGCAGTTGTTTAGTGGGGTATTGTTTTCAGGACATGTTCACGAGGGTCGTTCAAAATATTCTAAGACTCACTCAGATAAAAGAGCCGTACGTGAACATTTTTGTTGTAGAAACACACTACCACTAGAAAAACTAATTCAGATTTTTAGCTTATTTTCTGTTCAAAGTGAGTGTGACTGTATATGCATTAAGCTTAATTCTATAAAATATTTTCAATGATTATACAGGCTATCTACAAAAGGAATAGACAATTTTTAAAAATTATTAAAAAAAAAATCTAAATGGTTAAACAGTTCTATTTGACCCATAGATAGGCCCCGAACAGGTACTACCACTTCAGTTCTGAGAGAACCTAGAAGTAATGACTATGAAGGGGTACTCCACATTCCTTAAAGCTCCAGGTCTGAAGTCTCACCATGAGATAATTTTGTGTCATGTCAGGACAGTCGTTGGTGGGAGGAATCTAACTCCTCTGCAGAGATGCAGTCAGCGTCTTCAATAACCTCAGAGCGGGAATAGTTTTTTTTTGATTTTGAAAAATTGTCTATATTTTTGTAGATAACCTATATAATCAGTGAAAATCTTTTATTGAGTTAAGAATAATATATACACAAGTTTGAAGACACACTCACCGTGTTCATTTAAAAATTCCGAGTCACATAAGTTATTCGTCTATTTGTATCATATATGTATAATAAATACTTGTGTGTGTGTCTGTGCGCACACATGCACATACGTACACGCATATATATATATATATATATATATATATACGAAGTATGGGGTACCAAGTAAGAAGCACACTAGAAATGATATGCAAGCTTAACTTGTTAATCTTTAAATTACAAGAAGCACCCCTAAAACTAAACGTATCTGTAATTTAGTACAAGGCCTCAAGAATAGGGAACTTATATGAGCGATATTTTAGTCGAAAAATACCTCAGTCAATATCTTTTTATTAATATTTGTCTGCCTTTGGACACTTATATGGTATTAAATAGTCAAATCTTATACAAATGATTTATACACGATTACATGGTTTCAAGTAACTATTCATATTTAATAATAATTATAATTTTGAGATACAGAGGGATCACCTAATCTCGGCCAGACGACCAGAAGTTGAAGTAATAAGGGTAAAAAAAGAGAACTTGCCGAATTGTTGACTTCACCGTCCCGGCTGACCACAGAGTAAAATTGAAAGAAAACGAAAAGGGAGGATAAATACCTGGAGCTTGCTAGAGAACTGAAAAAAACCTATGGAACATGAAGATGACGGTTATAGTAATTGTAATTGGTTCGCTTTTCTTTTCTTTGAGTGTAAGATCATTTTTTCAAGTATAGAATAGGCTTAATTTAGGACCATCTTTATAAAACATGGAACAGTTGGAATTTTGAATAATTTATACATATATATATATATATATATATATACGAGGGTCGTTCAGGGTATGAAGTGAATTTTGTCTAAAGATTTGGCAATGGGAAGAATTGTTTTAAGTTATACATTTTCCTACAAAATCAATAGTGATGGGTCTTTTAATGCCTCAGAAGATTTTCAGTATAACCTTTACAGACTGCTCTGCTGGGAATGTTTTCTTTACTTGCACCAAGTGGACTGATGACCAGCGTAGACCAGCAGGGTTCGAGCCTCGGCTCGTGTCCGACCTTACCCTCCCTTAATCCCCACTTTAAGCCAACCTTCGGGTCATTGACCTTGTGTCAAGTCATGTCTGGTGGGAGGCTGCGACAAATACTCTTGTAATAATCAACAACAAAAAAAGAGAACTGGCTGACCACTGAATAAAATTGAAGAAAAGCGAAAAGAAAGATAAATACCTGGACCTTGTTAGAGAACTGTAAAAACTGTGGAACATGAAAGTGACGGTGATACTAGTTGTAATTGGTGCACTCGGTACAGTCACCAAAGGATTTGTACAAGGACTGGAGGACTTGGAAATAAGAGGACACTTGGACACTATCCAAACTACAGCATTGTTGTGATAGGCCAGAATATTGAGACGAGTCCTGGAGAGTTGAAGAGACTTACTGTCACTCAAACACCAGGGAGAAACCATCGGCAAACGCTGGTGTGAAAAACTCGAAAAGGAGTAAATAATAATGATTTGAATTTTACCAGAGAGCAATAAAACCTGTGGAAAGGTTATGCTGAGACCAATTGTAGGCGGTGTAAGTGGATTGATAGTAGAACCGAAACCATACAGACCATAGTAGTGTTGAGATTGGTAAGAATGGCCAGAAGAGTCCGAGAGACCAGTGGAGACTTGCTGTCCCTTAGACTCCAGTGAGAGACCTCCAGTTAAAACTAGTAAGAGAAAATCGTAAAGAGTGAAATAGTAATAATAATGATAATAATTGTAAAAGATTATAAAATTAGACACAACTGGGTGGGCAAAGCGATCCACTGGGAATTAGGAAAGAAATTCAAATTTGACCATACGAATTAATGGTATATGCACAACCCAATATCTGTCATGGAAAATGATACGCACAAACGCCTTTGGGATTTTGACATACAAACAGATCGCCCATTCTCAGCCAGACGACCAGACCTCATAATAATCAACAAAAAAAAAAAGAGAATTTGCAAAATTGTGGACTTTGCCGTCCTGGCAAAGTCCACAATTTTGCAAGTTCTCTTTCTGATAAAATTGAAAGAAAGTGAAAAGAAGGATAAATACCTCGACCTTGCAAGGAAACTGATGAAACTGGAATATAAAAGTGACAATTATATCGATTGTAATTGGTGTTCTTGGTACAGTCATCAAAGAATTAATAAAGGGTTTGGAGGACTGGGAAATGAGAGGACGAGTGGATCTCATCTAAACTACTGTATTATTGAGATCGGCCAGAATACTGAGAAGAGTCCTGGACACTTGAGGAGACCTGCTGTCACTCAAACTTCAGTGAAAGACCATAAGCGTTACCTGATGGGAAAAACTCAAGGATTAACTAATAATGATAATTTGTTCGTGCACAGTTTTATATGGTTTCAAGCATTCTTATCTAATACTAGGTTTGATTTCTTTGTTTTATCGCATATCAACCTTTGTAGGTTATTTAATACCGAAGATATTCTCCTAGAAGAACAGTAGTAGTACTATTTAACTCATAGCTGGGAATACAAGGGGGTTCATACCTTTCCCACAGGTATTTGCCCGAAAGTGAACGTAATAGCGCGACTGGAGTACGAACTCGCTTACTACGATTCCGCAGTCCATCACTTTAGCCATTACACCACGAGGACACCACCCTATCTAATACTAGGAACATTGAAACAGATGTATTTGATTTATAGATGGGACCTTAACTTTTACTACCACTCTGTATTAGAACTTGAGCCTCACCACCATCAAATGCAATTTAGTATTATACTCAAGACAGCACCTTTTTTGAAGGGATTATAACCTCTCTGCAGAAGATTCAATATTATAAGCCTTGCTGACATGGCCGAGATATCATTTCTTTGCAATTAACAAAGCCTTCGTCAAATGATAACACCCAGGTGTGGAAAGGTTTATCTATCTTTATAAATAGCTGTATTACACATACTCCAAAGAACAATTATATATATATATATATTACAACAGCGTATGGTTGTCACTATCTCACTTGGTGGGTTTGTGGCAGACCAAATGCGGTATCATTTGGAGAGTGCTCAATATCTGTGATAGAGCTATAATATAATATAATATAATAACACACACACACACACACACACGTATATATATATATATATATATATATATATATATATATATATATATATATATTTTATTTTCTCTATATATTTAAAAGCATGGTTGCTTATCTGCAACCCAAGGTTTCGTGCTGTCTTTATATGACTATCATTTTTCTACCTGATTATTGTCGTATAAAGGCGGCATGAAACATTGGGTCGCAGATAAGCTTCCATGCTATTGAATATATATAAAAACTAATATATATATATATATATATATATATATATATATATATATATATAATGTACTTATATTGACACCACAAATATATAGATATGTGTGTGCAAAACCACCCCGTGTACTTTGAAAAATATAAACTAAATACGCAAATATATTAAATAATCTTAAAACTCGTTCAATTTGTACAAAAAAGAAAAATATGACAAAAGCAAATTAAAAAAACACAACAAAAATCGAATAACAGTGGGTATTAGATGTGTATAGGGTTAATCTTTTTGCGTTAATAAGCCATTTGTCTCAAAATAAGCATTCGAAACAGAGCTGTGAAGAGATCGATATATATAGAAACGTAAAGTAACATAGATGGATCGATAGATAAGAATAGACTGAGATAGATAGATAGATAGATGTGATATTTTCTCTGATCAACGGTGGAAAAATATACATTTTATTTGAAGTATGTTTCTCATTATTCTTCGCTCACAGTTCGAGTATAGGGACTAATTACGGACATAGACAAGATAGAGAGATACAAAGTGGTGATATATATATATATATATATATATATATATATATATATATATATATATATATATATATATATATAAAGAGAGAGTGAGAGAGAAAGAGAGAGTGTGATTGAGAAATGGAGAGAAAGGAAGAGAGAAAGAAATAGAAAGAGAAAGAGAGAAACTGTCTATAAAAAACTGTATAATTACGGCTACAGACGAACAACAGTCATGAAAACTTAAATTCATATCAATGTTTTTTTTAGATTTATTTGGAGGCAAAAACCGAAACCCCTTTACGAAAACGACTGAAAATTTTGAAATATATATATATATATATATATATATATATGGCAAAGTCTATTGCTAATTCTCTGACTCTTTTAGCATCTATTTATCTATCTATCTAACTTAATCTTAATCTTAATCTTAATCTTAATCTTAATTTGAAGTAAAGTTTCCTCGTGACGCCTTCTTATTATGCATTTTTATGAAAATCAAATTTTTTGATAATTGCTTTTTATAAAATTTTGGTCTTTACTTTGAAATTCTTGAAATATAGAAACCTTTTAGTGTTTATTTTCTGTTCAGCCGAATAGGTTTAGTTCGATTTTTAACGGCGTATTAAATTTCAAGGGTCATTTAATGCCAAAGCTATCTTTGAAGAAGAAGAACCGCAATGGTACTATTTAACTCTAGTTATGAGTTAAATAGTATCAAGAGATTTCATACCTTTCCGAATGGTATTAAAACATAGTAAACTGGAGTTCAAACTCGCTAATTTTGAAACCGCAATCCAGCACTTTAGCTGTTACGCCATGGGGACTAACCCCCCCCCCCACTGCAGAATTGTCCTTTCATTTTGGTTTTAAAGTATTACAATAGATTTTGAGTTATAGCTGAAACAAACTGAGAGATGAGATATTGTCCAAAAGTAACCAGAGAATATCTAATCCTAAATTGTATTATCTCCTAAGATTGTGTTTAAATATTTACTTACTTTAATCTGCCACTTGTTCAAACGGTGTGAATAAGAAGATTATACTCCACCAGTCTTTCAACCTGGAAAGACCTGTCTATTATTATTTACTAAGTGTTACTTTGTCTGGCACTAAGGCATCAGGTTGGTTATAGTTCCTGCTCTTAAGAAATGGTCTCCTATCTAAGTACTGAACAGGCTGATCGCAGCTTAACTTTGGTGATTTAGTGGGAACAAGAGATTTCGGTGTGACTTGAGCGTAAGTCAAGAAAGGCTTGTTTGTTCTTTGAATTAGCATATGAAATGTTAGCTTTTATCTTTTTAGCAGATGGATGGGCTCTGTTATCCCGACTTTCCGAATGAATAAAGTGCTTAAAAAAACTTCTATTTACCTGACCTAGAACATTTACCACTTAAGTATACGTAAATATTTGTCATCAAGCGGATCTTCACTTAAGTACTGAAGATATTTATTAAGCTTAGACTAGAACAGAAAATGACCAAATAGATTGGTTGATTGATTCTAACCCGTCAAGAGTTATTTTTTGCCAAGAAGTGAGGGAATCTCATTCATTGTACGTTCAGACTTACAATTTTTGTGTTGTTGCTTCTTAAGATTTTTTTTTAACACTGTCCGATCAAATATGAATAATTTGCAAACAAATCTATTTGGTCTATAGAAGGGGACCATAAAAGGTACTACCACTCCAAGTTAGAGTGGACCTGAGAGTAATGGTACACTCCCCAGACCTCAAGAACTGTATCTTTACCAAAAAATACAATTTAGTATCATATCCAGGACTCTCTTTTTGGATTGGTTTTACAGCTCTGTTGGGTAGACAGCGTATTCTATACCCAACCAAAAAGGAGATAATAAGATAGAGTAGGAAGGTAGTATTATTCTTATCATATTCCGATTAGGAAAGGATAGCTGCCTTTAAAATCAGTACTAAAAAAACCTTACTTTTACCTGCGCTGAACGAAAATATTGGCAGAGCTACATGGCGCTGTTCAGGAAAATTAAAAGAAACAAATACTTTGATTAAATCGTTCAGATATTTTAGCAAGAGCCGATATACAAATATGAAAATGACATGAATACACAATTAATAGAAAATTCTGATTAGTCTCTTTGTACACAGTAGTTCTTATTATTTCTTTTGCAGTTATGTAGAATCCCTTTTCACTGTTTAATCGTGAACACTCAACGTATAGCAGACCATGTGAAAAACATGAATATGATTTTGTTCGTCCTAACTGCTTTGTCGGCGGAGTTTAGGAAACTCTTACTGTCTCCCAGTAGAGGAGGAAAGACCTCTCCCACTAAATGAGTGTCCTGAGTAAGACACTAGACTACTAGCCCAGCCGGCTGCATCTCTGCATGAGGGGTAAGATCGTCCAACGAGTGTCCTGTATATGACATTAAAAAATCTGATCGTAAACTTCAAAAATGTTGGAGCTTGGGGGAACGCAGAGTACCCCATAATTGCCATCGGACCTAGATACACTATGACCCCTTGTGATAACACATGATAGAGTCTTATATATGGGTCATATAGAACTGTTTGACATTTAAACTGAGAGCAAACAAATGACTTATGCTAAAGTGAATAGTTAGAAATAGAACTGTTTGATAATTTAACTGCGTCTAAAGAAATGACTGATATTTAATTGAATTGTGAGTGATACATTGCAATACTTGGAATCATTTAAATTTGTTGATTTATACTTGAGTTGTTAGAAATAGAACTGTTTGATAATTTAACTGCGTCTAAAGAAATGACTGATATTTAATTGAATTGTGAGTGATACATTGCAATACTTGGAATCATTTAAATTTGTTGATTTATACTTGAATTGTTAGAAATAGAACTGTTTGATCATTTAACTGTGTGTATCTAAAAATGTGCTTACAAATCATATATTTAATATGTATGTAAAACAGAATTTGACATCAAATAACCAACAATGATTGATATGCCATAAAACCTAACCTAAACTTAAACCTAAACCTTATCTAAACTACATGTGATGGTGTGGTTCCAGTTCTTGAGATCTGAGGAGTGAGGAGTATTCCTTCATTGCCATTACTTCCACTTCAGGTACTACCACTCTTAGCCGGAGTGGTAATACCTGCTTGGTTCCAATCTCTGGTTCAAAACTGTTCGAAAATAATTCGTATTTGATAGGAATACTTGAAACCATATAACTGTAAATTATTTATATTAAGAATAGTCACTTGAAGTTATAATTGTTTCCTAAGAATTACAGGAAGCCATATAACTGTGTGTGAACAAATTGCTATTATTAAATAGAAATGATAACTTGAAACCATAGAATTTTCAGTATTGGAAATTTTTGAGACCAAACAATAGTGTGCAAATCATTTTTATTAGATAGGAATGCTGGAAATCATATAACTCATAAAACCTCTTAAGCAACAACTACACAAAAAATGTAAATACAAACATATAATGAACCCGATTCCCTAACTTCTAGGCATGAAATAACGCAAGACGGCTTAACCTGCCGTCAAAATCAATCAATCATGATCAATCGTAATCAATCAGTCGTTCGTTTTGCCTTTTATGAGGTCAAAAATACCTTCGTACTTCATATCAAAACATCAGTCTCTATTTGTCTAGAAATGCCATATTTTGCTATTTGATAACCTCAATGACCTCTAATAATCTTGGAGGCCACCCTCGGGTAATTTAAATTGGAGCACGGAGTTAAGTCAACGTCTTTACAAAAGAAAAAATATCAGATTCTGGATCTTTCAATTTCACTGTGATTATTAGACAGACAGTTACACACAAACAAACTTTGTAATATTAATATCGATGTCTCTACCGCAATCATAATACAAATTCTTCCTGGGTTAAAGTATTTATTGTCGAATGCTATTGTAGTTTTTATGCGCTTTTTGTAGACCGATGGTCAGGAGATCTATTCTCTCAGATTATAAGTTAGTAAAGTAAGTTTCTTCGCTGAATACTTCTCATTTGCAACCATGTGCCAGATACCACTGAGCTTAGTAAATATTTGTGACCAATTTTTGAGGAGTTGTTTTTGGTTTTGGTGATATCCGTTAGTCTCGCGAGATAATGGATCTACGCATGGATCTGAATGCTACCCGGGGCAGGTTATTTAAACCGGAAGTTACCCATGCAGCAAGTCACATTCTCGACGTCAATAATCATATTTACCAACCCCTCCGCTCGGGCAGTATATGACACAAGCTCAATTTTTTAGCGGAGTTTAACAGATTTGAATTCAGAGTTTTCCTTCTCCTAGACTAGTTGCCTCACCAAGGCTGAAGAACCCAGTCTGTCCTACTATTTACCCATAGTTGGAGGGAGAATAATTGGATTCATGCCTTTCCCAAGGGTATTAGTGCTATGTGAAATGCAATCATTCTCGTCCAGGATTTGAACTCGAGTCGCCGTGTCCATTTCCTACGACGATAACCATTACTCCATGGGCACCTCCATAACCCGTGGTTCTCGACGTCAATAATGCTATCTAATGAGAATGGCCTGAACTGATACTGCTTGGCACCAGGATCATTATTGAAGGTGGCAGAACGACAATGAAGACAACGTCGGAAGAACTTAAAGACTCAAGCTCCTGGTTTTTTATCTAAGAGTTAACCTTTTCCGATACTGGTCACCCATCAAGGCTAGAGTTTTCAGTCCGTTTTTTAAAAATAGTTTTAAAAGCAAAAGGAATATTAAGATAGAGTATGTATTTACCCAACTTATAAGCCACAGGCAGGAAGTGACACAAGGTCAGTTTTTATGTGGAGTTACAGATGGTTTGAATTAAGAGTAAATCTTCTTGAAGACCGATTTCCAAACCAAGGCTACTATTTCAGGGGAAAGAAAAGATGTATAATACCTTTCCTAAGTAAAATGCAAACAGTCTCATGATTCCATTTACTACACTGATAACAGTTACGCTAAGTGAGCCTCTTTGGAGAGGATATTTTTGATTTGAAATTCCTTATCAGTTGATAATATCTTTTCTATACTATTATTTACTAATGTTTGCTTATTCTAGGACAAAGGCTTCAAATTGTTTACTGTGCATGCTGTTCCAAACTTTGGACAGTATTTGTAACACATTATTTCAATTCTTTCTCCTGATAGGATCCTATGAGTCAAATAGAACTGTATACCATTTAAACTGAGTGCAAACAAATGACTTATGCTACATTGAATTGTTTGAAATAGAACTGTTTGATCATTTTACTGAGTGTAAACAAATGACTGATGTATAATAGAATTTCTAGTCACACGTAGCTGGAACCATTTACCTTTGTCTTATGCTAAATCGAATTGTTCGAAATAAAACTGTTTGATCATTTAACTATGTGTGTCTACAAAATGTGTTTTCAAATCATACAGATAATAAATGTGTAAAAACAGGGTTTCTCATTAAATAACCAACAATGGTTGATATGCCATAAAACCATACCAAACCAAACCAAACCTATTCTTCCTCCCTAGTTTGTTCATCTGTCCTTTTTGTTATAAATTTGTTGTGACCAAAAATATTGGGTCACAATCGATAGAACTAGTAGGGTATTTGAGTCTTGAAAAATCTTTACTGTTCTTTGACATGAAATTGTTGACCTAGTCGCCCCTTGGAGGAGTCCTCATGGCGTAGTGGCCTATGTACTGGACTGTGACATCGTAGTGAGCGAGTTTGAACTCCATTCACGCTATAACATTCACTTTCAGACTAATACCCTTGAGAAAGGTATGAACCTCCTTATCCCTCTAGTTATGAGTTAAATAGTACCATTACTTTCCTTGTACAAGGATAGCTTTGACATTAAATAACCCTCGAATATTGATAAGCCATTAAACAAAGAAATCAAACCAAACGTAGTCCTCCCTTAGATCCTTATGATCGATTCTGTGATGTTAATAGACAAAATTGTATCACAGAAACAAAAACAGCAAATTTTTACATTTATAAATCATCGAAATGATATTGAATTTTGAATAAATATGGGGAATCTTATCAAAAGAAGTTGCATTAGGAAGCATTGTTTTGTTCTTGCAATTTAAAAAAAGAAAAAGAAAACAATAGTGATGGGTCCTTTCAAGTCAAAGAAGACTTAGCATGACCTTCTTTATTGATTGCTGCACCCAGAACTTTATCTTTACTGAAGTGTGTTTCCACTTCCTGGACTGTTTTTTGACTCAGGCTCGTAGTGGCAAACACATGTTTAGCACAGTTATAAAGTTAAAACTTTAAAACTAAACTTGCTTCTCTGTACACATCAGACTTTTTCTGTTTCATATGGTTTGCACTTCTCAGCCATCAAAAGTTTGATGACAGACCTCTATTCAAGCCTGGACTACTCTGTTTGAATTGCCGCTATTTTGAATATTCTTGAAATAAATATTTTTGCAAGATTAAAATCATTTATGCTATAACAAGCAATGCAGATTTCATATTTAAGGAAAATTTTTCTTTTGCTTCTTAAAAAAGTGTCCCCTTATTAATTGAATTACCTTTGCATATGAGGGATTCTTCGCAAGTTTCTTTGCACGGCAAGTACAAATAATACAAGAAGTACTGTGGAAATTTGCAAGTTTTCAGCGACAAGAATTTTTTTTTACATAGTCATCGCCATTGGCCATACATCTTCGCCATAGAGAGACAAGAAAACAGTCCGAGAGAGTGGTGGGGACATACATTTCCGCTATAATAACGACCATAACTTCATTGTCTGGAAAACGTTGTTTGTGTAGTTCATTTTTCATCGGCCCAATTCGTGTAGATGAGCAGATAGATACGATCTTTATTTCATGGATTGATACCTGTGCTGAACTTGGTCACTCACATCACTGTCGCCACAACTGGAAGGAATTCTCTACTACCTAAACGTGCTCAAATCCACTGTTTGGTTTCCGTTAGCATTAGATAAGCGTCGATGAATATCAGCTAATGAGGGTTTTTTTTTCCTTGGGAAGAACATTAAATGACACAACTTGGCTTGTATTTGACTAGATGGTCGCTAATTTATTATCTATAACAAGACAAAAATTACTGTTTGATAGTCTTACTATCATACCACCAACATCTGTCCCTGATGTTGTTGGACAAAAACAAAGTAAGACGTATCAGTTTGGGAGTGATCCTCTAACGAGCGCTGAATGCAAGCCTTTGTTTATCACCGGAGAAAATACATAACCATTGGTTACATGTATCGCCAGTGAAAATACATAACCATTGGTAAAGTGTAGCACTAAACTTCATCTGGTTCTGAAACTCTGAGGAATTTGAAGCTTGCTCTCTGTTGTCATTACTCCCTGGTTCACTCTGACCCGGAGTGGAAGTACCTGTTAGTGTCCCGTCTATGGGTCAAATAGAACCGTTTGAAAACTATCAGTATTAGATAGGAATACTTTTAAATATTTTATAAGAGATTATTATTAATTACTTGAAACCATCTAATTGCTCGCGAATCATTAGCAAATGTACAACTGTATTCAATCTATCATCTTAATCTGTAATTGTTTGTAGATGTTTTTTTTATCATCAAATACAAATAGCAACCTGAGAACAAATAATTGTTTGTAAAAAAGACTGACTTCGGCTTTAAATAACCCAAGGATTGATATGCTGTAAAATTATTTAATCTGGCCCAGTGGGTTGGGGCTGTAGAACACACCGACTGCATATCTGCAGAGGGGTAAGATTCCCCCAACGAGTGTCCTGAATATGACACTAAATAATTTGATGGTGAGGTTCCAGTAATGCTGGAGCTTTACAGAATGCAGAGTACCCCCTCATTGCCATCGCTCCCAGGTCCACTCTATGGGTCAAATAGAACTAAATAGTGTACTTATTCGAAACTGAATTGTTTGAAGTAGAACTATTTTCACATTTAACTTTGTGAAAACAAAAAAAACTGTACTTATGCTAAACTGAATTGTTTGAAACAGAACTGTGTAGGTGTATAAAAATGGATCTGGCATTAAATAACCAACAATGGTTGATATGCCGTAAACCCCAACCAAAACTAAAACCAAAACCAAACCAATCAACCATCCAACTAACTGATGGTAGAAACTATGTGAAAAAATAATCTTTTGAAGCTGAAAATTTGCTTTATCAAACGGTGTAATTGCTCTCCTAGTATGTTTTATAGTTTTTATTAATTAAATATTTAACATTGAATTATTATTATTATTATTATTATTATTAGTCCGGGCCATTGGCCTCGTGGGTAGAGTGTTCGCCAATGGTCCAGGAGACCTGGGTTCAATCCCAGGTCGCGTGATACCAAAGACTTTAAAAATGGTACTTGATACCTCCTTGCTTAACACTCAGCAATATAAGGTACGTATTAAGGGTAAAGTGGAGCAATCCAGGGAATGGTGTAGCGCTCTCCCCTACACCTCGATGTAGTAGCTATTGAAAAGGGAGCCTTCGGGTCACCTTCGACTCCGGTCGCCAACTTTACTTTATTATTATTATTAATAATAATAATGAATTACGAAGAGGCCTCAATTTCAAGATGTCTCTCATATATGAAACTTGCTTAGTCTGGTATATAAACAAATGGAAAGTATGAATACTGTTCTGCTTGAAATTTATTAGTGGAGAATTACATAGTGGAGAATTATATATAATGTAGCAGTAGCAGATATACCTTCCATATTTTAAACTGTCGCCTGTATGGTGCAAATTACCTTAGGCAAGTAGTAATGGTGGCCCCAACTTGCAAATATCTTGTCATATTTTTTAAATATGATTACTTACACTCATGACTTGGACTGGTCATGTTTTTAAAGATTGACCAAAATAGTCTGGTCGGGTAGTATTTCTGCCACTTTTTGACCGATAGGATCCTTCAATTCTTCTAGCTGACTTTCTTTATATCGATAACTCTGTGGTTCTGAAATTTTCAACCCCCAGAAGTATCGATTTTCTATCCGGAGCAGCATCATCTTGACGTATCATGAAATTAACATAAAACGCTCATCATGTTGCAAGAACAGATCCACCAGCCTTAAAAAAAACGTTTGTAAAGCAAACGTACGATATGCACAGGTTCAAGACATGGTCGAATCTGAACCCCCCCCCCAAAAAAAAACAAACACAAAAAAAAAAAAAAAACAAAACTGGTAAGACATTAGCTAGATGGAGTTACCATTACTACCTACCTAAGTTCACATTGGTGGCAATCAAAAAATGTGGGAGGTATGTCTGCTATATCCTATATATATATATATATATATATATATATATATATGAGATGCCTTCAATAGGTTTCCAGATTTTTTTTGTACAGGCATTTAGAATTGTAGTAGACTCTTGAAAATTCAGTATGCTATTGCTATACATCTTATGAGATGACTGACTAATTTTTATGATTTTAGGTTCAAATGAACAGCTACGGCAGCAATTGGAATATACCCTGATTGTCACAGCTGGTGAATTTCAAAAATGCAATCTGAACGTGAGGACACTTTAGAAGAACGATATGCAATAAAATTCTGTTTTAAACTTGGAAAAAATGCCACGGAAACGTATGGAACGCTTCAGACTGCTTTTCGACCATCTTGCATGAATCGAGCATCAGTTTTTGAGTGGCATAAGAGATTCAAGGAAGGCAAGGAGTCTGTGAGGGATGATGAGAGGTATGGGAGGAGTAAGGAATTCAATACATCAGAGTTGATTGGCCAAATAAAGAATTTCATGGATAAGGACCGTCGTGTGTCTATAGGGACAATAAGTGCACAGTTTGATGTCAGTGTGGGAACTATACACACAATTATTCGCAAGGAACTGAAGATGCGGAAGATTTGCGCGAAGTTTGTCCCAAGGGTACTCAGAGAAGATCAGAAAGAAAGACGTTGTCATGACAGCA
>OY757915.1:103782621-103787621 GCA_963585895.1 Sepioteuthis lessoniana
CTAGGTGTGGCCACCGATCTCGGAGAAAGAATTCAAACCTGTTGTACTCCGCTTAAAAATTTACCTTGTGTCACATCCTGCTTGTGCGGAGGGTAGGTAAATACAGACATTACAAAATGCTTGTGTCATACAAACAAGAGAAATGGATGAATATATATATATATATATATATATGTATATATGTATATATATATATATTGTGACGCCAGCACCTCACATGAACTCGCTTGCTTGATAGAAGAGAATAGGTTTGGATAAAAATGAAAAAAAAAATGGATTTACGAACAAGCATATCCTACGATTAAACCCGTTTGTTTTTGTCTATTTGTCCTTCTCTTTCCCGATGCCACCCTCGTTTTCTCGCTGCGAACCCAGTGACCCTCATTAGGGGATCCGAATTACTGTAGTGTCTGTGTGCAACCTCGAACTAAAACCGTATGTGTTGGTAAGTCACGTGCAAAGTTTGACCATTTTTCTTCAGTTTCCAACCCGATCCCGAAGGTGTAGATCGGACTGTGAATAGGTCCGATACTTCTTTATGACCCCATCACCAATGAAGATGACATCATTCATTTATAAAGAAAGAATATATATATATATATAGAGAGAGAGAGAGCATGAAGTAATACTGCTAGCACGGAGCTCCTTAATTCTCTTTCTTGCCATCCGTCCCTATCTTCGATCCTTTCTTGCAGGTCCTTTGACTGCATTCAGTGAGTATTCACACTGAGCAGATGTATGTAAGTCCTTGCTGGTCGGGCAACACGCGCGTCCATGAGTTGGAGTCCATGAGAGAACATCGCATATGAGTCCGTCCTTACTTCTGCAAATACGAAACAGACACATTAGGCACTGCTGGATGTATATACATATAAAATGCATAAAAAACCCCCGCAGGTCTGGATAAAATGTAAAATTAACGCAGTTCTCAAACCCCTTTCCGGCAACCTCATTATTACCAGTTTGATGAATTCTTTTTTGGGAATAAGAAAAAATTGCAATCTTCAGATGAGAGCAGTATCTACCTATCAAGGGAAGAAGGAAGGAAGGTAGGAAGGAAGTCATTCCACGTGACGTAATGAGTAAAATGCTGAACTGCGGCCTCGAAGTAAGCGAGTTCGAACTCCCGTATTGCTATGATGTTCACTTTCGGACTAATACTCTTGGAAAAGGTATTAAACTCCCTTATCACCTCAGCTATGGGTTAAATAGTATCACAGCTGTTCTTCCTCAAGGAGAGCTTTGACATTAAACGACCCACGAAGATAGATATGCTATTAAATAAAGATACTAAACCAAATCTAACTAATCTAATATATATATATATATATGTATATATATATATATATATATATATATATATATATATATATATATATATATCCTGAATGAAATTTGTTGTATTTCCCATTGTGCTAATATACTTGGGAAAGGAATGAATCCAATTATTCGCCACCCCACAATGGGTAAATAGTAGGAGAGACTGGCTTCACACACACACACACACACACACACACACACACACACACACACACACACACACACATATATATATATATATATATATATATATATATATATATATAAACACAAAAGTATCGGGACTGATACAGAAATAAACAATGAATGAAACGTTAATTTACTTCAAAATAGTTCCCAAGTCATTCAACATTCCAGTGGGTTTTTCAATAGTCGAAGCACCTTTGGAGCAATGCTGTACAGTCCTATTTTGTTTTATGTTCTCCTGGTCCTCAAATCTGACTCATGACGTGAATTTTTAGTTTAGATAAGAAAAGCAGAAATAAGAAAAAGTTGATGGAGCTTGGCCTATTAAGTACGTTGGGTGTTACACTTACACCATACTGTTACGCCCAAACTATTTTGTTAAAAAAAGAAAGGTATCGAGACTTGCGTCATGATTTTTAAAAATTGGCACTGATTTGTGTAGACGAAGTCTAGATGTTTTGACACTATTTTGACGTCTAAACAGCATCACTTAATCATTTTAGATTCTCAGCTGTGCACGCGTTTTTATTAAAAAGTAAACTAAAGTTAAAGTCTTGATACTTTTTAAAGTCATACTTTGTATACATATAAAGAGTCACAGGGTAATTTTTTAGGGGCAATTCAATGTCTTTTTTTTTAGTGAGTTCTTATTTTAGATAAAGGTTTGATGGTTGGTTGGGTTTTATAGCCTGCATACAACCTTTGTAGTGTATTTAACGCGAGATCCTGTTTATGTGTATATCAAGTATACATGATTTGTAGGCAAGTACGGTTAAATTGTCAACAGTTCTATTTCTAACAATTCAATATAATGCAAGTCATTTGTTTGCTCACAGTTTAACTGTCAAACAGTTCTATTTGACCCCTAGATAGGACCCTATTTGCTACCCTAGGTGCTACCACTCCAGGAAAGAGTGAACTTGGGAGCAATGGCAATGAAGGGGCACTCCACATTTCCCAAATCAACAAGGCTAGAGCCTCGACATCTGAGAATTTAATGTCAAATCTAGGACATTCGTTGCGGTGGGGGGCGGTTTACTCCTCGGCAGAGATGCACTCGATGTAATCTACAGTCTCAGTTGACTGAGTTGATACAAAAGTTAGCCCAAGGAACACATACTTACGCTGATATATATATATATATATATATATATATATATATATATATATATATATATATATATATATATAATGGATACGCTCCCCCCCCGGAGGTTGAACACTCTGGAGAAGGAATTAACGGCTTCCACCCGCGTAATGCAAAGCTCTTATAACGAATTGGGCACTCTGGTATCCAATAGTGCAAAATGTAAACAAACGAAAGCTAATACAAAATGCGTTATAATTCCCGAGTTGACGTATGTCGTCTAAATGACTGAGCAGTTAGATACCATGTCTAGTATAAAGTTAGGCCGGTTTCGATCCCAGCTTGAAGCGTCTTTCGTGTCTAGCCTCACTGAAAAGTTGTGATATAACGAAACAGTCTGTCTAGGATGACAATATACAAATGTGTGTGTGTGTGTGTGTGTGAGAGAGAGAGAGAGAGAGAGAGAGAGGTATGTTTGTTTTACGTTTCTATGTATTTATATTGCGTGTATTTATGAACTCATAAAAAAATGAATGTAATTTGTTTAACAAACACAATTCTCGCTTTCTTTTATGACCATTTCGATTTTCATATATTTAAATGAATAAATTCTGATGAGTAGCTAGCTTATTCACAAAATTTGAATATAAACTCCTTTTAATGAACATCTCCCTTTTTCTCTCTGTATTTTCATTTTCATTTCTTGAAGCCAACCAAAAAGTTATTCCCTCAACCAAATTAGAAAATTTTTTGTAAAATCATCATCATCATCAACAAGTCACGCTGACAGCACAGATTTCCATGACTCTCTCTTTCTTATCGTCCCTATCATCCATTGCTCCCGGAAGATCTTTCAAAGTACATCCTGCATCCACAGACTGTTTTAAATATTACTATTTTCTTATTACATAGTTTTTTTTCAGTCGTTTATTCCTTCGTATTCTTTTGCATAATCTTTACGGTTCTTTCGGTAAACTTGTAAAAATTGACCCCCCCCCACTGCCGGGTACAAGTATCTAGGCTTTAATGTAATGAAATATTATTTCAAATTAGAAAAGTAAACTAAATAAGAACGCATGTTATTTTTCTTAATTGATTCATTATAAAATTATACAGAGGATTGCTTGAAATGTGTAAAAGTCTTTAAAAAATATTTATATTATGCAAAGCAAAAAAAAAAAAAAAAAAAAAAGTATCTAACATTTAAAATTAAAATATAGCGTTAAACTTATTTGAAATAGAGGAGGTGTGATGAAAGAATAAAACAGCTTGTACGCTAACTACTCCCTTCACTCTCGGCTTTCATTGCTAAATTTTACAAATTTAACAATAAATTCAGTTATTTCTTCTTGTTACTGGATTTCTTTTAAGTTTTATCGATGGGATTTTTACCCATATTTATTCAAACAAAGCTAAACACTTAGAAATATCATGCGAATATTCATCAAAATCAAATGTGTTTGATCAATATGTAAATCAGCCTCCCGCTATTTGGTTGTATATATAAATATAATAGCATGCTTTTAGTACGTAGATAAGGCCAACAGTGTTAATAATATAAAATAATTTTGTAAATAATCAAGATTTAATTAAAAATAAAATAATAGAGAACGTGACGTAAATAACTAGGGAAATTGTGAGGTCGGTGGTAACATAATTTCATTAACAGACAGATGCATAATCTCCATTACAATCAGATTAAAGTTCTCTAAGTAAAAATATTAACGCGGTAAACGTTTTCTAGCATATAATCGTACCTCAGTGTTAATCAGATATAAAAACAATATATAACAATATTGAAGCCTCTCTTAAGAAATTTTGTTTTTATAAACCTTTGTAGATTAGATTGATTCATCTTTACATTTAATACTTCATGTTTTGAAAACTTCGAAAAAGACAATATGCAAACAGGTACATATATCATTTTATCCAATTGTTGTAATAAATTGTAATGGTAAAGAGACTAGATCGAACAAATTGGGATATTTTCAAAATCTTTGGAAAAAAAGCCATAAATAAAAAAGACTTCATATCTTGGATTTGCGAAAGGGCTGCATCTGCTGTAGGGTGAAAATCTATGAAAGGGAAAAATCCAACTTTCTTTCTGGTTCTTTCGTTTTAGAGAATTTTAGAAGTATTCTTTCACTTAATTCCGCACTCGAGATATTTGGCTGAAGATAGATTTCCCGCCGAATTTTTCAAAGATTGAAATATCAAAAGGAGAAGATAGTTTAAATAACTAAAATTAATGATTCCTTTACTCACACACACACACACAAACACACACACACACACACACACACATATATATATATATATGTGTGCGTGTGTGAAAAAAAGCTGTTATACAAGAAAATTTATTTACTATGGCTAACTCTAACACGGACCAGTTGAGATAGAAAAAGTA
>OY757915.1:103792621-103880344 GCA_963585895.1 Sepioteuthis lessoniana
GTATTGCTATCTAACGCTAATAATTCTATTTATTATTAACCATTTATTCACACTCAGTTAAATGGTTTCAAGTATTGCTATCTAACGCTAATAATTCTATTTATTATTAACCATTTGTTCACACTCAGTTAAATGGTTTCAAGTATTGCTATCTAACGCTAATAATTCTATTTATTATTAACCATTTGTTCACACTCAGTTAAATGGTTTCAAGTATTGCTATCTAACGCTAATAATTCTATTTATTATTAACCATTTGTTCACACTCAGTTAAATGGTTTCAAGTATTGCTATCTAACGCTAATAATTCTATTTATTATTAACCATTTGTTCACACTCAGTTAAATGGTTTCAAGTATTGCTATCTAACGCTAATAATTCTATTTATTATTAACCATTTGTTCACACTCAGTTAAATGGTTTCAAGTATTGCTATCTAACGCTAATAATTCTATTTATTATTAACCATTTGTTCACACTCAGTTAAATGGTTTCAAGTATTGCTATCTAACGCTAATAATTCTATTTATTATTAACCATTTGTTCACACTCAGTTAAATGGTTTCAAGTATTGCTATCTAACGCTAATAATTCTATTTATTATTAACCATTTGTTCACACTCAGTTAAATGGTTTCAAGTATTGCTATCTAACACTAATAATTCTATTTATTATTAACCATTTGTTCACACTCAGTTAAATGGTTTCAAGTATTGCTATCTAACGCTAATAATTCTATTTATTATTAACCATTTGTTCACACTCAGTTAAATGGTTTCAAGTATTGCTATCTAACACTAATAATTCTATTTATTATTAACCATTTGTTCACACTCAGTTAAATGGTTTCAAGTATTGCTATCTAACACTAATAATTCTATTTATTATTAACCATTTGTTCACACTCAGTTAAATGGTTTCAAGTATTGCTATCTAACGCTAATAATTCTATTTATTATTAACCATTTGTTCACACTCAGTTAAATGGTTTCAAGTATTGCTATCTAACGCTAATAATTCTATTTATTATTAACCATTTGTTCACACTCAGTTAAATGGTTTCAAGTATTGCTATCTAACGCTAATAATTCTATTTATTATTAACCATTTGTTCACACTCAGTTAAATGGTTTCAAGTATTGCTATCTAACGCTAATAATTCTATTTATTATTAACCATTTGTTCACACTCAGTTAAATGGTTTCAAGTATTGCTATCTAACACTAATAATTCTATTTATTATTAACCATTTGTTCACACTCAGTTAAATGGTTTCAAGTATTGCTATCTAACGCTAATAATTCTATTTATTATTAACCATTTGTTCACACTCAGTTAAATGGTTTCAAGTATTGCTATCTAACGCTAATAATTCTATTTATTATTAACCATTTGTTCACACTCAGTTAAATGGTTTCAAGTATTGCTATCTAACGCTAATAATTCTATTTATTATTAACCATTTGTTCACACTCAGTTAAATGGTTTCAAGTATTGCTATCTAACGCTAATAATTCTATTTATTATTAACCATTTGTTCACACTCAGTTAAATGGTTTCAAGTATTGCTATCTAACGCTAATAATTCTATTTATTATTAACCATTTGTTCACACTCAGTTAAATGGTTTCAAGTATTGCTATCTAACACTAATAATTCTATTTATTATTAACCATTTGTTCACACTCAGTTAAATGGTTTCAAGTATTGCTATCTAACACTAATAATTCTATTTATTATTAACCATTTGTTCACACTCAGTTAAATGGTTTCAAGTATTGCTATCTAACGCTAATAATTCTATTTATTATTAACCATTTGTTCACACTCAGTTAAATGGTTTCAAGTATTGCTATCTAACGCTAATAATTCTATTTATTATTAACCATTTGTTCACACTCAGTTAAATGGTTTCAAGTATTGCTATCTAACGCTAATAATTCTATTTATTATTAACCATTTGTTCACACTCAGTTAAATGGTTTCAAGTATTGCTATCTAACGCTAATAATTCTATTTATTATTAACCATTTGTTCACACTCAGTTAAATGGTTTCAAGTATTGCTATCTAACGCTAATAATTCTATTTATTATTAACCATTTGTTCACACTCAGTTAAATGGTTTCAAGTATTGCTATCTAACGCTAATAATTCTATTTATTATTAACCATTTGTTCACACTCAGTTAAATGGTTTCAAGTATTGCTATCTAACGCTAATAATTCTATTTATTATTAACCATTTGTTCACACTCAGTTAAATGGTTTCAAGTATTGCTATCTAACGCTAATAATTCTATTTATTATTAACCATTTGTTCACACTCAGTTAAATGGTTTCAAGTATTGCTATCTAACACTAATAATTCTATTTATTATTAACCATTTGTTCACACTCAGTTAAATGGTTTCAAGTATTGCTATCTAACGCTAATAATTCTATTTATTATTAACCATTTGTTCACACTCAGTTAAATGGTTTCAAGTATTGCTATCTAACGCTAATAATTCTATTTATTATTAACCATTTGTTCACACTCAGTTAAATGGTTTCAAGTATTGCTATCTAACGCTAATAATTCTATTTATTATTAACCATTTGTTCACACTCAGTTAAATGGTTTCAAGTATTGCTATCTAACGCTAATAATTCTATTTATTATTAACCATTTGTTCACACTCAGTTAAATGGTTTCAAGTATTGCTATCTAACGCTAATAATTCTATTTATTCTTAACCATTTGTTCACACTCAGTTAAATGGTTTCAAGTATTGCTATCTAACGCTAATAATTCTATTTATTATTAACCATTTGTTCACACTCAGTTAAATGGTTTCAAGTATTGCTATCTAACGCTAATAATTCTATTTATTATTAACCATTTGTTCACACTCAGTTAAATGGTTTCAAGTATTGCTATCTAACGCTAATAATTCTATTTATTATTAACCATTTGTTCACACTCAGTTAAATGGTTTCAAGTATTGCTATCTAACGCTAATAATTCTATTTATTCTTAACCATTTGTTCACACTCAGTTAAATGGTTTCAAGTATTGCTATCTAACGCTAATAATTCTATTTATTATTAACCATTTGTTCACACTCAGTTAAATGGTTTCAAGTATTGCTATCTAACGCTAATAATTCTATTTATTATTAACCATTTGTTCACACTCAGTTAAATGGTTTCAAGTATTGCTATCTAACACTAATAATTCTATTTATTATTAACCATTTGTTCACACTCAGTTAAATGGTTTCAAGTATTGCTATCTAACGCTAATAATTCTATTTATTATTAACCATTTGTTCACACTCAGTTAAATGGTTTCAAGTATTGCTATCTAACACTAATAATTCTATTTATTATTAACCATTTGTTCACACTCAGTTAAATGGTTTCAAGTATTGCTATCTAACGCTAATAATTCTATTTATTATTAACCATTTGTTCACACTCAGTTAAATGGTTTCAAGTATTGCTATCTAACGCTAATAATTCTATTTATTATTAACCATTTGTTCACACTCAGTTAAATGGTTTCAAGTATTGCTATCTAACGCTAATAATTCTATTTATTATTAACCATTTGTTCACACTCAGTTAAATGGTTTCAAGTATTGCTATCTAACGCTAATAATTCTATTTATTATTAACCATTTGTTCACACTCAGTTAAATGGTTTCAAGTATTGCTATCTAACGCTAATAATTCTATTTATTCTTAACCATTTGTTCACACTCAGTTAAATGGTTTCAAGTATTGCTATCTAACGCTAATAATTCTATTTATTATTAACCATTTGTCCACACTCAGTTAAATGGTTTCAAGTATTGCTATTTAACTCTAATAATTCTACTTGATATCAATTTTTAGTGCACACGGTTAAAGGGTTTCAAGCATTGCTGTTTAACATTAGTAATTTTATCGATCAAATATTCCTATGTAATATAAATAAATTGCACTCAGTCATATGGTTTCAAATAACTGATAATAATCCATAGTAAATGATTGAACAGTTTATTTGACCCATAGATGTGACCCTAACAAGTACTACCATTCCTAGTCAGGGTGGACCCGGGAGTAATGACAATAAAGAGATACTCCACATTCCCCGAACCTCAAGAACTGGAGTCTCCCCGTCAGATGCAGTTTAGTGTCATACCCAAGGCACTTTTCCGTTAGGATATTACGATAAGTAGGACAACCTGTTTTACAGACAATAGTAAAAAATTGAGTTCAGCAATGTTTTAAAATATAATGACTATAATGAATGAAAAGGACTATGTTAAAAAAAAATCATGTTTGTAAAGAATAATATTTTTTCCGTTGGAAAGTAATTTTCTTTGAAGTTTTAAATTCATTGCCAGTAAAATTCGCGGCCCCAAATTTTAATTGAATTTTGATTCAAATGGTTATATATTACGTGTATACTTATTACACACATATCTCTTATTTATACGAAAGTAAGTTATCAATTTATGTCCAGATTGCTTATAAATATCATGAGTGTAATGTTATTAATGAATAATATATATTGATTATTATCTGAAATTGTATTTTCCTTTAATTTGTCGTACATTATCATTAACCTTATGTACTCGCATCTGGAGGTTTTCGCTCATCTAAAGTGTCTACAGCCGGGTTGGCACTGCTCAAGAGAGAGTGGAAATGCATATGCATGTCTGCATACATATATGCATGTATACCTGTGGATGCAGAGTGGTGTAATAGTTATCGTGGTAGCAAATGGACTTGGCAATACGAGTTCAAATCTAGACAAGGCTGTTTGCATTACGCTTATCGCTAATATCCTAAGGAAAGGTATAAATCCAATTATTCTCATTTACCAACCCTATTCTCCGCCTAGCTATAGGTAAATAGTAGGGCAGACTAGTTTTTTTTACGTGAACAGGCAACCAGTCTAAGAGAAGGAAAACTCTGAATTCAAAGCTGTTAAACTCTGCTTAGAATCGACCTTGAGTCACATCTGGCCTGTGCTGAGAGGTTAGTAAATACATGCATATATATATATATGTGTGTGTGTGTGTGTGTGTGTGTACACATAAATTGATCAAAAATATAATTGAGATACCCTGAAGGATGCTACCGATGTTGACCTGGGTACAGTATATGCATAGGTCTGCGTACTATTGATGCACCTTTTGTTTTGGAAAGTGGCCACATATTAATTCGTATGCGTGATTAATCAATGCAATCCAGGTAAATTACCTGTTCGTTTAATCTTGATTGAATTAGAACGCATGTCCCGGTTGTTGCAATTTTATTTTCAATCATATGTATGAATATTTCCATTTAATTTTACATATGTTTATGTACAGGTACATCGATAAGCCCGCAGTCTCATGATGAAAATAGAATTCAAGTTACACAACAAATATTTTTCAACATAGTCTCCTTCATTGTCTTAACACTTAACTCAGTGGCGAATAGTGATCACATATATCGAACATTATTCAGTGAAAATTTCAGATAAGTCAGCTGATAAACATGTTAAGCTATGGAATTTTTCTTGAAATCGGAACATACTTATATATATATATATATACTTATATATATATATATATATATATATATATATATAAGTACGTGTGTATGTGTACATATGTCTATAAGAAAAGCGACTTGCCATAGAATGGTGTAGGCAGGTCGGCCTATTTTGAGAGTTGGTAGTTCGTAATTCGATCTCTTTCCGATCAAGTAGAAAATGATTTCATTACACCAACCGTCTGGCCGCCATTTTATTCTGTTCATAATCTCCACCCCGACCCTAGTCATCCCCACCACTTATCACTTTTTCCGCCTTCTGTCACCGCCCCCCATCCCGACCCTCGTATACCCCTCTCAATCCATTCTTCTTTCTCTTTCTTTCTCTCTTTTTTCTCTACCCAGACGTCGACACTCGACAGACAGACAAACAGAAAAGTCAGAAACGGTGTACGTTTTTTCTTTCTTCGCCCAGACGTCCTTGCAAGCCTTGAATTTTTTTCCCTTTTTTTTCCGGTAGTTATTGCTTCATATAAAAAAACAAAACAACAAACCTTTCTTGCCACTCTTTCTACCCCAACAGAACACAATCCGTATTTTTTCTTTTCTTTTTTCTTTTTCTTTTTTTTAATTCATTGAATAGATATGAAAAGCAATTTCATTAAATGCATCTTTCACTTTTTATCATCCGTTTTCTCATCTCCACCGCCATCTTTCCCGATGGGATACGAATTTGTTGGTTCCTTACAGTCTTTTGTTTTCTTTTCTTGTTTTTTTTACGTTTTTTTGTGTAATTCATTTTGCTCTTCCTTTTAATTCTAATTCTTTCTTTCTTTCTTTCTTTCTTTCTTCCTTTCTTTCTTTCTTTTTAAAATAAGTCTTTTATTTCCTACTCTTTTTTCATTATAATTTCTTTCTTTCTTTCTTTTTTTCTTTCTTCCTTTCTATATTCAGTCTTTTATTTCCTACCCTTTTCATTATAATTTCTTTCTTTCTTTCTTTCTTTCTTTCTAAATTCAGTCTTTTATTTCCTACCCTTTTTTCATTATAATTTCTTTCTTTCTTTCTTTCTTTCTTTCTTTCTTTCTTTCTTTCTAAATTCAGCCTTTTATTTCCTACCCTTTTTTCATCATAATTTCTTTCTTTCTTTCTTTCTTTCTTTCTTTCTTTCTTTCTTTCTTTCTTTCTTTCTTTCTTTGTCTCCCTCAGTTATTTGTTTAATTCTTCTTCCTATCACTCACCCGCTCATTCTCTATTTCTTACAATCTATTTTAAATCTTTCCTTCATTTTTAAAAAATTTTTTCACCTGAATGTCTGCTTTGGAAGCATGGAGACATGTAAATTTCTTTATCTCTGACCAACTTAGCAATTAAAAGCAGGATAAGTAAGTCGGTCGCAGACGATGGCGGCGGTGGTGGAAGCAGCCAGACTTTCCTTAAATAAATTCCCGCCAACTCAATTCTCCCCCAAACGCCTGCCATTATCTCCGACTTTCGTTCGCGCCATTCGTCAAACGAAAAGCAATGAGCAGTTAAACAAACTTCAATACGTGAATGAAGAACATGGCAAACGAAACAGGCATTTACTTTTAACACTGAACTTCAACCGTCCCAGCCCCGAGAAGTTGACATTTTCTTTTGAAAAGAATCTAAAAGAATATTCGTTAAACCACACACACACACACACACACACTATGGTGTTTGTTTTGTTGATATCGAGAATGGGCACTGTTAGATTCTTAACCGGATGTTCATACTTACGGATATATATATATATATATATATATATATATATATATATATATATATATATATATATATATTTGTGTGTGTGTGTGTATATATATGTGTGTGTGTGTGTGTGTGTGTGTGTGTGTGTGTGTGTGTGTGAGAGAGAGAGAGAGAGAGAGAGCAAAATATCGAAACACTCCTTTCAATCTACATGTTATCAGGAATATACGTATAAATATATATATATATGTATATATTCAGGTGAGGTTTATATCGATGCAACTTCTGACCTGTCAATACAAGCTCACCTGAAGATCAGGGACGTGAAACTCAATTGTGGTTTTTTATTTTTATTTTTTTTTTACTTTGTGTTATTTTATTTTATGGTTGAAATGTAATATTGCTTTGCAATTTAGTACATAGAACACTGTATTCAACTGATTTGAAATGGTTTTAGCAGTAAATTATATATGTAGTATATACACGAATCATTCAAAAAGTCTATTCCAGAGTTTAGATTACTGTACATTTCTCACCATTGTATGAGCCTCACCTACCAAGAAATTAAGACAGAAATCTGAATTAGTTTTTTCAATTTTTTATAAGAAGTGGTAGCGTGTTTCCACGACAAAAATGTACTGCTATGGCTCTTCTTTCTGAGTAAGACTTACAACTTTTTGATACAATCCTCACATATATGTTTATGTGTGTGTGTGTGTGTGTGTGTGTGTGTGTGTGTGTGTGTGTGTGTGTGTGTGTGTGGTTAAATTCTTGAGTAATTTACAATTTTCATTTATTTGATTCTAGGTTTGATAAATTATGTGTATAAAAAGGATAATTTATGATGCGTATATAAATAGATATATTTTTGATAGTATTTATGTTGATATATTTTCATAGGTAGGACATAAAGAAATCGTGATATGAATTTTCTTGCTCTACAAAATAAGTTTTATGATTGATTTTCAGTCACATTCTGAATCATATCAATCATCCTTGTCTGCAGGTCATTAAAAAAAGAAGAATGGTTTTATTGAATAGACAGAAGTTTTTACAGGACCCCTTTAAAAGAACGCCAATGAGTTCCAATCTGGTCATCATCGTAACCAAGAGAACAGGTTAACGGTTCCAATTCATTTGTAAGGAAAAGGTTCATTAAGAAACGATAAATCTCAAAGAAAAAGATGGCGCATCTTGATCAAACTTGGTATCTTTTACCATTACGAACCGGTTCAAGAATAAAGTAATTTTCACAGCAGGATATTGTCTATTTTATCTTTTATTGAATGCCAGGGTCAATTCTTAATCTGTAAGTGAAATCAGTTTTTATATAAAATATATGACAATAATGATAATCCCTGAAGAAAATAGAATCTATAAGTTGTGGTAAGTGAAATAGTAATACAATTTTAATCAATAATAATAATAACAACATGGATTATGTCATTGTTAAACAAAAATAGATTAACCTTGCTTTTCAAAATTACTTGCAGGATAGACTGTTACATCGTAGTAAGCAAATTCAAACCCTAGTCATATTACGCCGTTCACTTTCGAACTAAAGCCCTTGGGAAAGGCATGAACTCCCTTATCCCTCGTTACGGGTTAAATAGCATTACTTGTACTTCTACAAGGATTACTTTGGCATTGAATAACCCACGAAGGTTGATATGTCATTATACAAAGAAACCAAACCAAACCAAACCAAACCAAACCAACCCAAAATATTTACAGATTATATCTTACATAAGTGAAATTATTGAAATTTAAAACTTCAAGAGGATTATATATATATATATATATATATATATAATTCTATCTTTCTGTCAATATATATATATATATATATATATATATATATATATATATATATTGATAGAAAAATAATACAATTGCAATACTCTGAATATATGTTTCGATTTATCCTAGATTAAAAGTACAGCTAATAGAACTGGATTACTGTAAATTATCGCATATACAGATCAATGCGTGCACAGGTTGCAAAATCTTATCTGAATATCTATTAGTCATAAGTATTCACATATTTTACACATGTCAGAACTGATATCGTTCTTCAGGATGATGCAATTAAATTTTCAGTACATATATATATATATATATATATATATATATATATATATATATATATAAATGTGTGTGTGTGTGTGTGTGTGTGTGCATTAAAGATGACACACAAGAATTTGGAATTAAGTTTTTATTACCTTTTTTTGATTGCAATTACGATGTCGTTGCAAATGACGAAGAAGGATGTTTAATAATTTTTCGAAATCTCTGATGTCACGGTCCGACTTTGCACACTTTTGGACAGCCTTTTTCTTCATTTCTGACATCTTGCTTACGAACAAGAAAAGTCTAATTAGAACTCCTAATCCTAGTCTGTCATCTATAGTAAAATATTCTTACTAGAAAATCTGCTGCCTAAATACAGACTCACATATTTGCCCTGGCTGACGCCATTGTTAAAAAATGTTCAGGGTTTTAGATACGGATTTTAAAAGCAAGCACTCCTTCTGCACCAAGAAATTTAGTACAATAATCCCGCTTAGTAAAATGGTTAAACTAACCTTTCTAAATATCACACAGACACACATAGACACACGCACATAAAGACATGCACTTAGACATACACACTCTCGCGAACGTACATAGACATGCACACTGTCATCTCCGTTACACTTGTATAGATATTCTCACATGACGTCATTGCTAATATGTCCAGTCCTTACAGATGGCCTCGCTAATTTCTCCTCGAAGTGATATATATATATATATATATATATATATAGTTTTCGCTTCAAGGTTAAATTATATATATATAAATATGAATGCATTTGTGTGTTGTGTGAGTGTGTACTGGTTATACTCATGTGACATTCGTGGTGGGTGGTGTACAAAAATAAATCAAATCGGCTCCGAGAGGCCTTTCCTCTAGGCAGCACCTGTCCCTTGGTCTAAAGGCGCAACGGCTGCGTTTATTGCCCGGTGCCTGACGCACCCCAAAACAGTAGAGCCACTTTTTTCTCCGCACCCCTGGAGACTGGCTTCCTGCGGGATCACCACATTGTGTCATATCTTAAGACCAAGGGATTGGATAAATACTAATATGAACTATTTGTTAAAGCACACGCGCTTCTTATACACACACACACACACACACACATACACACACAAACACACACACACACACAGACACACACACATCTATCTCTTTATACTTATATTATGAGTCGATGTGTATATTCATGTACATGTCTGCGTGTGTGTAGAGAATGTATTGAAAAGTGATTTGTACATTTGAACGTTCAAACTAGGAAACTGTTGTCTTTTATTAGTACAGCTATTATTTTATATCTGTTACTCTGTGTGTGTCTATATGTCTCTTTGTATATGTCTTTATCATATATATATACGTACATATTTACAAACACACACACACACACACACACACACACACACACACACACACATATATATATATATATATATATATATATATATATATGGATTTTCACAATGGAAAACTGACAGTTATGCATGTAATAAGCGTAATTTTAAAAGTTTATCTTATGTTTTTAGGAAGCTACGTTGCATTTGATTTCACACACACACACACACACACACACACATACACACACACACACATATATATATATATATATATATATTTATACATATATATATATATGTATGAGTTTGCATAGATGTCTGTTCACGTGCGCACGTGTGTCGGTTGACTTTTTTCCTCACATTATTCCTTTTACTATTCTTTATAGAGGCTCCTTGTTTTTTTATACGTGCATCTCTCTTTATGGCAGAACACACCGAGAGAGTTTAACAGGTTTAGGTTCAGAGGTTTTCTTCCCTTAGACTGGTTGCCTAACCAAAGCTGAAAAACCCAGTCTGCCTTATTATTTACCCATAGCCGGAGCGATAATAATAGAATTCATACTTTTTCCAAGGGTATTAGTGCTTTGTAAAATGCAATCAAACTCATCCAGGATTTGAACTCGTGTCGCTGTATCCATTTCCTACGACGATAATCATTATACCACGGGCACCTCCTGATATGTAAGGCTCTCTTTTCAATAGCTACAACACCTAGGTGTAGGGGAAGACACAACTCTTTTCCCTGGATTGCTCCACTTACTCTTGGCCTTGCGGGTAGAGTGTTCGCTAATGGTCCGGGAGACCGGGGTTCAATCCCAGGTCGAGTCATACCAAAAACTTTAAAAATGGTACTTGATACCTCCTTGCTTAACACTCAGCATTATAAGGTATGTATCAAGGATAAAGTCGAGCAATCCTGGGAAAGGAGTAGCACCTTCCCCTACACTTCGGTGTATTAGCTATCGAAAAGGGAGCCTTCTGGTCGCCCTCGACTAAGGTCGCAAACTTTACTTACTTACTCTTAATTCGTATCTTATAATGCTAAGTATCAAGCACCGTTTTTTGAGTCTTTGGAATTGATCGACCTGGGATTGAACACCTGTTTCCTAGACCATTCGCGAACACCTTAACCACTATGCCAATGTGCCGGTACTTCTATATCTATCATTTAGTTAACTTATATACTGTGTCCGAATAATATACATGCACACATAGAAATTTGCTGGGTGTAACGGTTATTGTCATGGAAAATGGGATCGGTGACCCGAGTTCAAATCCTGGACGAGGCTGATTGCGTTTCATTTCGTGCTAATGGCCTTGGAAAAGGCACGAATCTCAACTATAAGTAAACAGTTGAACAGACTTGGTTATTTAGCCTTGGTAAAGCAACCAGTCTAGGAGAAGGAAAACTTTGAATTCAAACTTGCTTTACTCCGCTTAAAATTGACCTTGTATTGTATATTGCTTGCAGCGGAGGGGTTGGGTAAATATCTACATATCTATCTAGATGCCTACCTACTTGCCTCATACATACATACATACATTCATACGTACATACATACATACACACTACTTCTGCTACTGTTGCTGCAGCGGCCTATTTCATGTGCAACAAAATAAAGCAACTCTCCATCTTCCTTGTGGTGTCACGTGATATGAAAGCTGTTAATGAAAACTTTACGGGAAAAAAAACTTTTCTGGCTAAACTTTCCAAGCAAATGGATTGAACAAAGAGAGAATGGTTAATATCCATTCTATCTGCCAATTTGATACGACTTAACTTCTTCTTGGGGAGATAACTTAAAACACATTTTATGTTCCGGGTTCAGTGTTTTATTTGAATAATTACAAACTTTAATGGAAGGGAAGCATCGCAGAATTGCAAATATATTCTTTGTAGCCTGGTGAAGACATTTAGAAGGTATTAGCAAGACAAGCATCAACTTATTTGTTGCGTAAACTTTATTTCAACATCGATCCGTTATGAAGACGTAATTATACATAACGGCTATGACCAAACCAATTGTGAGAAAAATACAAGTATCACTAAATATGAATGCTCATTCTGATATTATTAAAAGAATCTATCTATCTATCTATCTATCTATCTATCTATCTTCGTTTGTCCATCTCTCTCTCTCTCTATATATATATATATATGTATGTATATTTATATATATACATATAACGTCTTTTCTAAAATATTTTGTAATAAAAAACACACACACACACGCGCGTGCGCTAGATAAATACAATAAAAATACAATGTAAGATATATACAATAAAAGACAAATACAATAAAGATAAATACAATAAAAGAAAAATGCACTTACTAGAAAAGAGATTTACCAATTATATATGCATTTTTTTAACTTTAGGAAGTTAATATTTTCATGCAAAAAAAATTTCCGTATCTTTGGATAGAAATATTTTAGAATTTGAGTAAGTGAAATTCAAGAGAATTTATGATTTAAACATTCCCGTTTTTAATGCTCTGGTTGATTATTCTTGAATATTCAATAATACTATCTTATGTACTTATTTTTCGTCTCTAGAACAAATAATTTTTACGTCAAAACCTTTTCCTTGGCCAAAAGGTTTGTACAACAAATCAGGTAACTCTATATCACACTGTCTGGTCATCTATAGAAGTCGGACAAACAATCTCTTTATAATTATTATTGTAAATTATACAAACAGAAATCTGTCTAAAATGAAAAAAAAAACAAAAACAAAAACAAACAAACTTTGTAAATGAATAGAAAATTCTAATATACAGGTTTCAGGGCCTGACGTTAAAGAATTTGATTTTTGATTGTTACAAACGATTTTGACTATTGTCAATACTTAATGTTCGCACACACACACACACACACACACACACACACACACACACACACACACACACACACTGTGAAAAGAAATCTTAGGTTTTATTTCGTTTATATACCCGTAAAGTCAAAGATGAAACTACCGTTTTTGACGGCACTTGAATTCAAGTAAAAAATATGTATTTTTCTGTCTTTGCACTTGTCTGCATTTTCTTTAAGCTTCTCCGAGCAACCCATTAAAAAAAAACTGACGTGAAATTAGTTTGCATTATGAGGTAAATATAAATAAATGAAGAATTTAAAGACCTTAAAAGCACGGCAAGCTGAAAGAATGTTGATTCAACTTAACTTTAATATAAGACGGTCAAGATTTAAAACCCTATCTATCTATCTATCTATCTATCTCATTCAGTTCATATTTCTCTTTTAGTACCGTTAAAAAAACCGGCACTAAATCAAACTTCTTTTTAAAAATATAATTCTTTTTATTAGAAAGAAAATAATCTACACCCATCTGCACCACTACCCCCCTCTCTGTGTACCTATATATATATAATAGATTACTCCGTAGATCTCAACATATAAGGTCTCACTAGCTCTGTTTAATATGTGATTTGTTCGACAACAACTGAGATGTTTGTTCATTATGGTAAAGGCTTTTGTAGGACTGGCCATACTGCAGATAGAAGACTTATCCCCCAGCAGGCAACAGATTCTCTGAAAAAACACTCCATGGTTTGAATTCAGAGTTTTTCCTTCTCATAGACTCAGAAACCCCGTTTGCCCCACTATTAATAAATAGCTGGAGAAAGATTAGGATTTGTATCTTTTCCTAGGGCATTAGCGCGAAGTTGAACGCAAACAGCTTTGTCTTCGATATGAACTCGGATTGTGGAGTCCATTTTCTTAGGGCAATAACCGTTACGTATATATATATATATATATATATATATATACACGTAACGGTTATCGTATATATATATATATATATATATATATATATATATATATATATATATATACCCATTTTCCCGAACATTATCGGTAGATTCAGTACTTAGTAGTTGATAGAGTATTTTCTGGAACTTAGAAAACCTCAAGAATATCAGGAAAAAGTTGCCAGCGTCATTTTTTTTCGCAATTGTTCAGGACTTATTAGACAATCAAACGACCAAAATTTATGTGGAACTGGTTGAGTCTCTGGTGAAGAACTACGACAAAATGGAATGTTACTTGAAAGTCCATATTATTAAGGTTCATATTGATAAGTTCAAGAGGAAAATGGCAGCAAAAAACAGAGGAGTTAGACGAGCACTTCCACTACGATATATATTGGACTTTGAAAGCCTCTGCCAAGGAGTGTAAAACGAAAGCATGATAGGGCACTATATTTCAGTGCTGATACATAAATGGGATTTACTTTACAGTTGCAAATCTGGAAAAAATTACTAATTTCTTAACATTTTTGTATTGCTTTAGTATAAAAGCAGATAAAATTTGATTCATGTTTTCATTTTTTTTCATTTAGAAGTAAAAAGTAAATGAGAATGTGAAAATTTGTCTGTTTTGGCATAGAAAATTGGTAAATTTAAAAATTCTATTATCCAGAGCACAAAAGCAAAATTTGAAGGGAATAATGACATTTCTCTATACTTTTACAACTGTTTAAAGGGTTTGGTTGTGTTTTATGGCTTATCAACCCTCGTGGGTTATCAAATACCAAATCCTGTGTGTGTATACATATATATATTTATACCAACCCTTCCTCTCGGGCAGGATATGACACAAGGTCAATTTTTAAGCGGAGTTCAACAGGTTTGAATTCAGAATTTTCCTTCTCCTAGACTAGTTGCTTCACCAAGGCTGAAGAACCCGGTCTGCTCTACTATTTATCCATAGCTGGAGGGAGAATAATTCGATTCATACCCTTCCCAAAGGTATTAGTGCTATGTGAAATGCAATCAGTCTCTCTCTCTCTCTCTCTATATATATATATATATATGATTTGTTAGCGAATAGTTTGTAGGTAACATCATTTTTAATCGAGCGAGAGCTCATTTGCTTGTACACCGTTAAATAGTTTCATGTATTCCTATAAAACACTAATAATTCTATTTGATATTAATCATTTATTTGCACACAGTTAAACTGTTTCAAATACTGTTATTTAACATTAGTAATTCTATTTATCAAGCATTCCTGCCTAATACAAACACTTTTCACACAGCTGTGAGGTTTCAAATAACGGATAATAATTTCCAGTAAATGATTGAACAGTTCTATTTGACCCATAGATGGGAACCTAACAGGTGCTACTACTTCGGGTCAGAGTAGAACTAGGTGTAATGATAATGAAGGATTACTCGACATTGCCCAAATTCCCAGACTGGTGCCTTACTATCAAATGCAGTTTAATTAGCAATTAAAAATAACAACATTCTGTCCTAGAACAAAATTTGTTACTCAGGGTTTTTAATGAAAAAAGATAATGGAAAAATATTCCTCAAACCTGTTGGCAAGACTTAGAATACGACTGAATCCCTCTGGGGGTGGGGGCACAACATCCCACCAGAAAAGAGGGTTCTGTGAATGACACTAAACTGCATCTAAAGCTGAGGTTCAAGTTCTTGAATTCCGGACAGTGTTAATTACCCCTTCATTACTATTACTCTCAGGTCCGCTTTGACTGGGAGTGGTAGTACCTGCTAGGGTCCCATCTAGGAGTCAAATGTTTCTGTTAGATTGGAAAACTTCTTGTTACATAACCGAGTGAAAAAAAAAGAAAAGCTTTTAAGAAACAATTACATAAAAATGTTAATATAAATCTGAAATGAGCGCCATTTTCAAACTTATCTGTATAAAATAACTCTAGAGAAATATACATGCTGTAAAAATCAATCAATCCATCAATCTACTCGATGATTTAAAAAAGTAGTGTATGTTTTTCTTTTAAAATGTTCTTAAGCTAAAGAATAATCTTGCATCCTCTGAAAAAAATAATATATTATAAATTATTCTTCAGTTTTAAAGTTTATACTATACGATAAATATATGTGCCCAAGGATATTGTAAAGTAAGCTAATCATTTCGAGACTGGGGGGAGATTATCTTTAAAATATTTAATGGTAAAGATATCCAAGGATACAGATTATGGAAGATTTTAAAATTCAGTTTTAAATAGTTGTCTAAATTTCTGAGACGACGCTTGATGATTTTTATCATTAAGGGTTTTCTTACTATCGTCTTCATCTTTATTGTTATTTCCACAACGTTTCGGCCGATATGTCCTCCGGCCTTCTTCAGGTGTTTGTCGAACTCGGGAACCTACACGGAACTTCTAACTACGTCCTTTATTGAATCTATGAGTGTCACCTGTTCTGATTTCGTTAGCCATACAAATGTCAAGTATTCCTGTATTGTTACTCGCTTGCAGTCAGGATTGAACCTGCAGCCTCCAGCAGGACACATAGCGTAACAGCTATAGGCGTTGGTTCCCAATCATCTAGAGGTTCAACAAACACCTGAAGAAGGCTGGAGGACATATCGGCCGAAGCGTTGTGGAAATAACAATAAAGATGAAGACAATAGTCCGAAAACCCAGTTTTAAATAATTCTTTGTTTCATGGTTTTTATGCTTTTATGAATTCCTTAAATTACGAGATGTTATGGGCAAATTGTCACTATTTTAAATAATTAATTTCGTGCATGTGCTTTGTTTGTTTCAGATTTTATCTACTGACCAACAAAGAACAGTCAGTTGGGCACTGTCTGTGAGGAAAGCAGCACCATAACACAATTTACTCCTTCAGAGATTTGGAAATGGCTGGCTATATTGCTTGACATTTACATCAATGCGAAGATTTTAGTGTTTTGGTGTCAGTCTGTGGACAGATTCATTTTCATATTGATAAAAACCAAACACCCAATCCGCATCATGGTGTTTCGGGTGGTCATTAGCGATGGTGACGTTATGCTTCCATTCATCTTCTAACATAGCCTCCGACTCAACACGGAGACCTACATCATGTCTGGAGGAGATAGTGCTGCCCTGGATCGAGAGGTTGGCTGATGTAAGACCCTGTATCTGGTAACATTACTCTACACCATGCCACACAAGTAGGAGAAGCAAGTCTTGGCTGTCAAAAAATTTCTACGACCACATCACCCCTAACATTTGGCCATTAAACTCTCCAGATTGCAATCCCTTTGATTATGATGGGGCCCGTGGAGAACTAAAGATAAACTGAAGGCAAAGATAACGGTAGAATTTACCATTTCAAACAAGGAGACAATCGGAAAGGCTTACGGAATATTCTAAAATTGTCCGGAGACCGCAATTGAAACTCATGATGAATTCTTTGAATAAATTTAATCTTTAATATTTTCAAGATATTTTGATGTCATTTGGTAAATATATTTGATAAAGGGAGATGTCTTGGTTATTTTTATTTTTGTTAATTTAGATAACAGTTTATCCATCGAACTCTGTATTGGGTGAGCACAAAAGCAGAGTTCGATTTCACGTTGTTATAACATCAAAATGTTATATACTCACATAATAAATATGCTTATATACACATATACATGTTCATGTAGGATACATACTGACGCAATAAATTAATCAGACGCAGTAATAAACGACACAGGAAGTCTTCTTAGAAAAATATTTACCTCTCACTTTATTGCAAGGGTTCGAAAGGGTTGTTCAAGGTTTGCGCGCGAGAGGGAGCTGGAGACCGAACATAACTGAAATATTTTGACCCCACTGTTATGACCGTCACGTTGTGTCTTTCTTGTTCTCTAGGGCTGCTCAACCGGAGGCCTAGGGCCCACTCTGCTGGATGCTGGCTTTCTTTACTGCATCTTATCAGCATCTTCTCCGGACCTCAACTCATCAGGGCCCAAAGGCCCCTTCGGCCTGATGTGGCTTTCCCTACCACATCTCCAGCTCCAACTGTCTGGAACCCTCTGGCCGGAACTCAACTGGCTCGTCGAACTCAACTGAATTATATAATCGTTCGACGCCCACTCGATCTTTGAAATCGAATGTTTAATCGTCATCAAGCGGAAATAACTGTCATGCAGTTCAGAGGTCACTTCCGGTGCATCACTCTGTAGTGTACCATGGGAATTTTTTTTAGCTCGTCCCATTTCATCAGCCAATTTCCGCCCACGCGATTTCCTCTCATAACTGCCATTAGAATGTGTCACTTCCTTCCGGTGCATCACCTTGAATGGCATTTTTGGCCGGGTCAAAAGGTCAAAACATAACAAAAAGTTGTTGTTGATCTTATATCGATCTTCGTCTTCAACATATTTTACTGCATTGATTGCACAAGTTTTGTATCAAATATAAACACTAATTTGCATCCGTTGGTGAGACTCTCGTTCTTGGAAGAGTAGAGCCATACAATTCGCAGCCATTCCCCCCAGGTTCACTCTGATCGTAAGTGGTCGTACTGAAAAAAATATGGAGCGTAAAAGGGTTGGTTAGTGCCCTTGGAACAATCGCAAAGTATATAGGAAGAGACTCGAGAAACTGGAGATCAGAAGAAGATTTGAGACACACCAGATCACCTCACTATTGAAATCAGCTAGAATACTGAGAAAAGTTTTAGAGAGCCGTAACCGCTACTTATTACTACTGGTGTGAAAAATGCGTAGGAAAGCGTTGACGCATCGATACAACGACTCGAAGATTATATAGAAAAGCACGGAAAAAAACTGATTACAGCCACAAGAAACAATACTGACAACACAAACATCGACAGAAGAGAAATAACCAAAAACAAAAAATGGAAGAAAAACAACTCTATGGACGTTTTAAGAAACTAACAAGCGACATCTCACACGAGAAGACGTGGACGTGGCTACGAATGGGAAACCTTACGTGAGAAACTGAATCTTTTCTAATAGCTACACAAAATAACGCCATAAGGACTAATCACATGAAAGCAAAAATAGATAATAAGCAACAAAACAGCAGATGTAGGTTATGTGATGATAGAGACAAAATGATCAATCACGTAATAAGCGAGTGCAGCAAATTAGTACAGAAAGAATATAAGACTAGACACGACTGGGTGGGTAAGGTGATCCACTAGGAATTGTGCAAGAAGTTTAAATTTGAACATATGAACAAATGGTATATGCACAACCTGGAATCCTCCTGGAAAATGAGACGCACAAAATTCTCAGGGATCTTGAGATACAAACAGATCCCTTTATCTCGGCCAGACGACCAGACCAGGCAAAAGTCAACAAAGAAAAAAAGATAATTTGCCGAATAGTGGACTTTGCCGTTCCGGCAGACCATTTGGTAAAACTCAAAGAAATCAAAATAAGAGATTAGTACCCGGACCTTGCAAGTCAACTAAAAAACTACGGAACCTGAAAATGATATAATTGGAACGTTCTGTACAGTCACCAAAGGACTGGTACAGAGACTGGAGGACTTGGAAGTAAGCGGACAAGTGGAGGCTGTACAAACTACAGTATGGCTACAATCGGCCAGTATACTTAGAAGAGTCCCGGAGACTTAAGGAGCTTGTTGTCACTCAGTCTCCTGCGGAAAACCATCAGCTAACGCTCGTGTGAAAATCTTAAATGAGTTAAATGATAATAATGAACTGTGAATAATAAACAAATGAATAATAATAAAAATAAGAAGATAAATAAATACATGAATAAATATTTAGATAATAAAAAGTAAATAATGAATAAAGGAACAATTAAATAATAAAAAGAAATGACAAATAAATTAATAATAATAAAAAGTAATTAGAAATAACGAGTAAATAATAGATAGATTAATGAATAATAAAAATAATGATTAAAAAATAATAAATGAATAAATAAATAATAAAAAGTAAATAATAAATAAAGAAAAACTGAATAAATAAATAAAACGTAAATAATAAATAAATAATGATAAATAGTAAAAAATAGATAAATGATTAAATAAATATATAAAAGTAAGTAATCATAAATAGTACAAACTAAATAACTAAATAAATTGACTTAATCAATTATTTAGCATGAAGTGTTGGCTATTTTGAAAAGTTTTAAACCGCTAATGTCAACTCAGTGTAATTGACTGGTAGTGACCTTTAAAGTCAATTTGAAAACTTGGATTTTATTGGAGAATTGTGAAGTCAGGTCACTAAAATCTTAAAAGTTGGAAATTTGATTTTAACTTTAGTCAACCTAGAGCCGCTGAAAAGAACGGAATCAATTTTCATATCCTACAACCTTTTAATGACTTTATTTGATTGATTTTTGGGAGAAAGTATTCGGATATCTGCTTCTGAAATAGATTGTCTCAATGAGCCTTTCAAGAAAGCTGTGGAAGGCCGCATTTGATCTTATGGCCACAGGTTTTCCACCCAGATATAAATTTATTTGAAAATCAACTTACTTTTTCGTGTATACTGACTGAACGTTTGGACATCTCGTGTTGAGTAAGAGGAAACAAGCTAAACTAACAAAGCATTGTCGGCGAGTTCGATTCTCTCAGGGTGTCTTATACTTTTAGCCTTGTTCTAAACAGAATTAAATGTGTGATTCAAAGGTCGTTGATCTTTTTTTATATGCCTACTGCCCATTTAAAAGGTTAAATCACCCCTTCGTGCTCAATGCCGTTCAAGTAGATAGCTAATGTTCTAAATAAGAATCTTTTTCTAATTTCTTTGTCAAAATATTCTTAAAGAAAAATTGAAATTTAAAAATTTAGATATAATGGAGGAAGATACACCAATTTCTTTCTTTCAATCTATCTATTTAATAAACTGTGTGAATTTTCTTTGCTTTACTTTTTGTTTGTTTCTTTGTCTAGTTTTTGTTTGTTTTTTGTTTGTTTTTGTGTGTGTGGTGGGGTCGTACGCCACTAACTTCTGTTTGTTTACGTGTGATTTTCGGAGGGTTTCCGCATCATATGGATTTTAATAAAACACTTGGAAAAAATGTTAGATGAGAACTAAACAAGGATGCTGCGTGTTGTTTTGCTCAAATCGTGGAAGTAGCAGCCTACAAAATAGCAGCTGTACAACAACTTACCCCCCATCTCGCAAACCATTCAAATAAGATGAACAAGACATACTGAGAATTACTAAGGAAGTAAGAACGAACTCAAAAGTGTATAGACTTCTCCACATGGACACCCCTATGTTAAAAACATATATTCATTAACTTTGTGCGGAAAATGGATGCCATCTAGAGAACTTACCAAGAACAATGACCGATCGGGATGGATGTCGAGAGAAAGACAATGGAATCTGTGCCGACAACAAGCCTTGATGAATCTGTCCGGCAGAATGAGACGCACAAACTCCTTTAGGATTTTGATATATAAACGCATTCCCCTTATCTCGGCCAGACCACCAGACCAAGTATAAATCAACAGGAAAAAGAGAACTTGTCGATTAGTGGACTTTGCTGTCTCGGCTGACCACATTTTAAAACTAAAAGAAAACGATAAGAGAGATAAGTACCTCGACCTTCCCAGGGAACTGAAAAAACTGTGGAACATGAAAGTGACGGTGATACCAATTGTAATTTTTCCTTTTGGTAAAGTCACCTAAGGATTGATACAGGTACTGGAGGACTTGGAAATAAGAGGTTAAGTGGTGATCATCCAAACTACAGCATTATTACGATTGGTCTGAATACTGAGGAGAGTCCTGGAGACATGAGGAAACTTGTCACTCAAACTCCAGTTAGAAACCATCAGTTAATGCTGGTGTGAAAAACTCCAAAAAGGAGTAAGTGATAATAATAATAATAAAATTGTCTGGGATTTTGTGATACCAACAGATCACCGAATCCCGGCTAGAAGACCGAACCTAGTAATAGTTAACAAAAAAAAAAAAAAGAAAAAAAAAAGAAGAAAAACAGAAAAAAAGAGAACCTGCCGTTTAGTGGACTTTGCCGTCTTGGCAGACCACAGGATGAAACTCAACGAAAAGGAATGGAGAAACAAGGACTTAAACCTTGATAGAGTAGTAAGAAAACTATGGAACATGAAAGTGACGGTTATACCAATTATAACTGGTACACTCGGAGCCTTCCCTAAAGGTTTGGTATAGGATCTTGAAGAATTGGAAATCAGAGGACAAGCGGGGACAATCCAAACGGCAACATTGTTGAGATCGATCAGAATACTGAGAAGAGGAGATTTGTCGTCTGTGAAAGACCATCAGTTAATGCTGGTGTGTAAGACAATAAAATTCTTTGGGATTTTGAGATATCAACAAATCGCCTAATCCTGACCAGAAGACCAGACCAAGCGATAATTAGATAAAAAAAGAAATCAAAGAGAATCTACTCATTAGTGGACTTTGCTGTCCCGACGGAGCACAAATGAAAATTGAAGAAAGCGAAAAGACAGACAAGCACTTGGACCTTGACAGAGAACTAAGAAAGCATTGGAATGTAACGGTGACGGTGATAAAAATCGTAACTGGCGCGTTTCGATCGGTTCTCAAAGGTTTCGTAAAGAGGCTGAAGGAATTGAAAGTCGGAGGACGAATCAAGACCATCTAAACTACAGCATTGTTGAGATTGATCAGAATTCTGAGAAGAGTCCTGGAGACCTGTGGAGACTTGTTATCACTCAGACCCCAATGAAAGACCATCAGGTAAGACTGGTGTGAAAAATTCGCAAGAAAATAAATAAATAATAGTTATAATAATAGTAATGCACCCAATCCCGACCAGAAGACCAGACTTAGTGTTGATTAAAAAGAAAAAAATAAGAACTTGTCATCTCGTCGATTTTGCCGTTACAGTGGACCACTGACTGAAACTAAAATAAAATAAAAAGGTAGACAAATACTTAGATCTTGCTAGAGAGCGAAAAAAATGTGAAACATGAAGGTGTATTGTATTTAGTGTGCTTGGGACTGTCCCAACTGGTTTGGTTGGATTTTATGGCATGTCAACCATTTTTGGTTATCTAATGCCAAATCCTGTTTATACATATAACATATATATGATTTGTGAACGTATTTTGTTTATTCACAGAGTTAAATGATCAAACAGTTCTATTTCAAGCAATTCAATTTAACATGAGTCATTTATTTACATTTAGTTTAAATTAACAAATTAACAATTCTATTTGACCCATAGATAGGATCCTCGCAGGTGCTATCACTTCGGGCTAGAGTGGGCTGTGGAGCGATGGCAATGAAGAACTACTCTGCATTCTCTAAAGCCTTGAGCTACTCTGCATTATTAGAGCCTCACCACCAGATTGATTTGTGTCATATCCAGGACACTCGTTGGGAAGTTTTACCCCACTGCAGAGCTGACTGGGCCTGATCCCAACAGGAGGTATTGGAGATCAAAGGAACAGTCCAGACCATCCAGATTAGATCACTGTTAAGATCAGTTAGAATATTAAAAAAAAAAAAATAACTGTAACATATTAAGTTAAATAAATGATTTTATTTCAAGCGAGAATTCAATGCATGAATTCAATCAATGACATTTTAAAAATTGAAATCAGATAAATTGCATTTTCGTAATTTTTTTGAAATGTTGGTATTAAAGTTTCCACTTAAAATTCGATGTTACTTCCGTCAAAGTGTAAATTGCTTTTTTCCAACTATAAATGTTCGATAAAATAATTCCTTATATCAAATAGTTTTAAAACTAAAGTTTTTTCTTAGTTTTCTCATTGAACTTCTATCTATCTATCTATCTATCTATCTATCTATCTATCTTGCCCAATTAAAAAGTTGACAAATTAAAGGTCATACTTCGAATGTCGAATCGCTAGTCTAAAAAGTGTCCTAGCCAGGGGCAATGTTTCTCATTTTTCTTTTGTGTATTAAACAACAACAACAACAACAACAACAATAATAATAATAATAATAATAATAATAATAATAATGATAATAATAAAAATGAATTCTTTAGTGTATTTGTGTGTGTGTGTGCATGTTAATTATTTGAAAAGGAACTGATTATATTTTAGTCACTGGTTTTGTACATGTCAAGTATTTATTTCTTTACAAATATTTATCACTTAAAACGAGGACTGTGGAGAGGTTACTCTGTGTACAAATCAACAAGATGACCTATTTTAAGTGGTTGCATTAAATTTTTTTTTTTAAGTTGAACATTTTATGAGCTGAAATTAATTTCAACCTACATTGCTTGGCCTGGAGCTGCTTAGAGAAAAAAATAGGCCACTATTTTTATATTATTTTGTCAAATTGCTAACTAACAGATTTTACAGACTCAAGCACACACGCATTTCAAACATTTTCTTTTTTACTTAAAAGAACAAACAAAACAACAACAATAATAACAACAATAGCAAAAACAGCATAAACAAGAATCAATCAAGGCACTGTTTCATCTTTGTATAAAACTACTCTATTCATATCTATCTATCTATCTATCTATCTATCTATCTATCTATCTATCTATGCATTCCCTGCTAAGGAGCAAAACCATCTCTCCATACAAAAAGCGGTGTAGTGGGTATAATATTAAAATGCATTCGGTGGTGAGGCTCTAGATCTGAAGATCTTGGTAAAATACTCTTTCCATTACTCCAAGGTCCATTCTACACAGAATCGTGCAACCTGTTAGAGTCCCATCTTTGGGTAAGTAAAATTATTTGAAAACTAATAGTATTAGTTACAAATATATGAAATTATATAACTACGTGAAAATAATTTATATTCATAGTTATTTAAAGCCATATTATTTTACAAAAGATTATCAATGGTTATTTGAAACTCTAGAATAGTTTGCTAATTATTAGAATTAGCTAGGAATATTTTGGCCTATGTATGTAAATTATTTGTATTAAAAATTGTTATTTGAATAATTGTTTACAATGAATTATGAGTTTCTTGAAAGCAGATAATTGATTGAAGTACTTGAAACCATATAATTCTGTACAAATTATCAGTATTAGATAGGAATACTTTAAACCATAGAAATATGCATAAACATTATTATTATTATTTTACTTCTTTAAGAGTTTTTCACACCAACGTTAGCTGATGTTTTTTTTTTTATCGTGAGTGCTGATGGCGCGACATGATGATGATGATGATGTATCACTGTAAGTCTCCTCAAGTCTCCAGGACTCTTCTCAGTATTCTGGCACATCTTAATAATGCTGTTGTCTGGATGGTCTCTACTTGTTCTGATTTTTAAGACTTCCGGACTCTTTACCAATCCTTTGGGGATCATTCCAAGTCAACCAACTACAATTGGTACCGGCGTCACCTTCATATCCCATTGCTTCTTCAGCTTTGTTGCCTGGTCCTGAAATCTAACCCTCTTTTCATCTTTTGATTTTACTCTGTGGTTTGCCGGGACGGGAAAGTCTACTATTTGGCATGTTTTTATTTTTTTGTTATTAGCATTATTACTATTATTATTATTTACTCATTAGAGTTTTTCACATCAGCGAAAGCTGATGGTCTTTCACTGGAGATTGAATGACAGCAAGTCTCCTCAAGTCTCCAGGACCCTTCTCAGTATTCTGGCCGTTTTCAATTATGCTGTTGTTTGGATGGTCTCCACTCGGCCGCCAACTTCCAAATCTTCCAGGCCCTTTAGTTACCGTGCCAAAAGCACCAATCACAATTGGTATAATTGTCACCGTCATATTCCATAGTTTTTTCAATTTTCTAGCAAGGTCGAGGTACTTATCTCATTATTATTATTATTATTATTATTATAACTCTTTCAGCTGATGGTCTTTAATTGGAATTTCAGTGACAACAAATCTCCTTAAGTCTCCAGGACTCCTCTTAGTATTCTGGCCATTTTAACAATACTGTCGTTTGGATGGTCTCCACTCGTGTTCTTATTTACAATTCATCCAGTCCCTTAACCAATATTTGGTGACAGTACAGAGCGCACAGATTACAATTGGTATCACCGTCATTTTCATGATTCATAGTTTTTTCAATTCCCTATCTCTCTTTACGCCTTCCTTTAATTTTACTCGTCGTCCAGCGGGATGGCGAAGTCAACAATTCGACAAGTTCTCTGTTTTTGTTCACTATCACTAGGTCTGGTTACCTGGCCGAGATTAGGCGATCTGTTTGTATCCCAAAATCCCAGAGAATTTTGTATGTCTCGTTCTCCTGGACGGATTCCGGGTTGCGTATATGCAACTCGTTTGCATAGTCAAATTTAAACTTCTTGCACAGTTCCCAGTGGATCATCTTGCCCATCAAGTCGTGTCTAGACTTGTACTCTTTTAGCACTAATTTGGCGTATTCGTTTATTATGTGAGTGCTCGTTTCATCTCTATCACCACATTACCTACATTGGCTATTTTCTAGCATCTTATCTATTCCTGCTTTGATATAGTTTGTATTTATGGCGTTATTTTGTGCGGCGATCAGAAGAGATTCAGTTTCCCTCTTAAGGTTGCCCTTTCTAAACCGTGTCCAATTTTTTTCGAGTGAAATTTCATTTGTTTGTCGCTTGAATTGTCCATACTGTTGTTTTTCTTCCCATTTTTGTTTTCTGTTTTTTTTTTCAGTTCTATCACCTCATAGCCTACATTGGCTATTTTCTTGCATCTTATCTATTCTTGCTTTGATGTAAGTAAAAGTAAAGTCGGCGACCTTAGTCGAGGGTGACCTTAAGGCTCCCTTTTCCATAGCTACTACACCGAGGTGTAGGAGAGGGCGCTACTCCATTCCCTGGATTGCTCCACTTTACCCTTGATTTGTACCTTATAATGCTGAGTGTTAAGCAAGGTGGTATCAAGTACCATTTTTGAGTCTTTGGTATAATTCGACCTGGAATTGAACCCCGGTCTCCCGGACCTTTGACGAATACTCTACTCATTAGGCAAATGGATCGGTTCAATGATATAGTTGTACTTATGGTATTGTTTTGTACAGCGATCAGAAGATATTCCGTTTCACTTTTAATGTCCAATTGCTTACTAATAATTCTGGTGATTGGTTCATGAGTAACTTTCGGTGGATTTCCTTGTAAATTTTCGAAATGCTGTTTCCACAGTTTTATTCTTTCGTGTTAGTTTGTAGCTTTCAATTTAGCTTTGGTTGTGCTCTTCCTTCTACTCACTTTGTTTATCGTTTTCCAGGCTATCCTAGATTGCCTATTTTCCACTGCTGCGATCAAAAGATATTCCGTTTCTCACTTAAGGCTTCTCTTTCTAAGCCATGTCCAAAGTTTTTCGTATGAAATTTCGTTTGTTTGTCGCTTGAAATGTTCATGCAGTTATTTTTCTGCTTATTTTTGTTTTGTGGTTATTTCTGTTCTGTTGATGCTTGTATTGTCTGTATTGTTTCTGGTGACTGTAATCAGTCTTCCCCCGCACTTTTTTATGTAGTCGTCTAGTCGTTGTATCGATGCATCAACACTATCATAATATTGACGTTGCTCCTTCTTTTCTTGACTCAAACAGTCTATCTGTGTCGTCTCTGGAATATAAGGCTTTATGCATTGTCATGAGTTTTCTTGTTCTCTAGTCCATTTGTTAAAGTTCTCCTCCCTTATCAACCTCAAGAATAGTCCTGAATATCTTACATGAGGGACAGCCTTAGTGTTCACCCTTTTGATGAGATTCCTGCCGTATAGTTTGATTTCGCGTAGTTTTCCCGTTCTCTTAAGATGCTCTTTTTTAATTTTTTCGTTCGTCTCCACTTGTTTGATGTTGTCCGCTTCCAATATTCTCAAGTATTTGTAGGTTTCTTTTTCCCCCGAGCGTTCTGATTTTGTTGTTTCCCTCTTCTAATTATGATCATGGTGCATTTTCTGTGCTTTTTTTTTCTGTGATTTTTCTTCCTATGTTCTGACTGTATACTCTCACTGCCTGTATTAGGGTCTCCCATCCTTTTTCATTTTTGGCAAACAGTTTTATATCATCCATGTACATTGAGTGATTGATCTTTTCTTGCGATTTAGTAAGTTTGTATCCGCCCGTGCATTTCCTGAGTATGTGGTTGAGTAATATCATTGATATAACAAATATTAATGGTGATAGCGCATCGCTCAGGAATATTCCTCTTTGGATTTTTACCTCAGTTAAACTTTTCCTCCTGCTGTCAATTCCATCATCCAGTTTTCCTTGGTTTTCCCGATAAACTTTATGACTTCGTCGGATATCTGGTACCTTTTGAGATTGTATCATCCAGCTTTGAGGGACCATTTCCTAAGCCTTTTTGTAGTCAATCAACACCATAGCTGGATTTTTTCGTTTAGTTTAGGATGTTTTGATCAATATATAGTAGTTCTCCTGTCTCTCTGGTTCCTTTGCGGTATCCTTTCTGTTCCCCAGTGAATAGTCCACGGCTTATTAACGAATTGTAAATCTCCAAGATTTGTGACGTTAGTATTTTCCACATCATCGGTAGGCTCGTTATAGATCTATAATTGTTTGAGGCAGTTCCTTTTTCGGGGGTTTTCTGGATCAGGGTCGTCTTCCCTTTGGTCATCCATTCGGGTATATCTGTCTCTTGTAAGTATCTGTTCATTTCGATAGCCAATCTGTTATGGATGGAAGTGAACTTTTTAAACCAGAATCCATGTATGTTATCAAGGCCTGGAGTTTTCTCATCATCATCATCATCATCATCATTATTATTATTATTATTTAATTTTCAGCTTTACTTCCGTTTTTTTTACAATATTTCACCGAGTCTTTCACTCAAGACCTAGCGAGAGATTCTTCTTCTTCTTCTTCTTCTTCTTCTTCTTCTTCTTCTTCTTCTTCTTCTTCTTCTTCTTCTTCTTCTTCTCTACGTATTTATACTTTTTTCAGCCTCTTTTGGGTGATATTTTTAATTACATTTTTAGTACTCTCCTCAGAGGATTTTCTTGTTGTTGTTGTTGTTGTTCTTCTTCTTCTTCTTCTTGTTCTTGTTCTTGTTCTTCTTCTTCTTCTTCTTCTTCTTCTTCTTCTTCTTCTTCTTCTTCTTCTTCTTCTTCTTCTTTTAATTATTATTATTATTATCATCATCATTATTATAGAGCTTTTCACATCAGCGTTAGCCGATGGTTTTTCACTGGAGTCTGAGTCCCCTCAAGTCTCCTGGACTCTTCTCAGTATTCTGGCCGTTCTCAATAATGCTGTCGTTTGGATGGTCTCCACCTTTCCGCAAACTTCCAAGTCCTCCAGTCCCTTTAGTAATCCTTTAGTTACTGTTCCAAACGCACCAATTACAATTGGTATAATTGTCACCTGCATGTTCCACAGTTTTTTCAATTCCCTAGCAAAGTCGAGGTACTTATACTTCTTTTCACATTGTTTCAGTTTTATTCTGTGGTCAGCCGGGACAGCAAAGTCGACTGTTTTGCATGTTCTCTTTTTTTTGTTGATTATTATTAAGTCTGGTCTTCTGGCCGGGATTAGGTGATCCGTTTGTATGTTAAAGTCCCGTAGGATTTTATGCGTGGCATTTTCTAGGACAGGTGGTGGTTTGTGCATATACCATTTGTTAGTATGGTCAAATTTAAATTTCTTACTCATTTCCCAGTGAATCACCTTGCCGACCTAGTCGTGTCTCGCCTTATTCTCGCTCTGTGCTAATTTGCTGCATTCGTTTATTATATGATTGATGGTTTCATCTCTGTCACCGCGTAGCCTACATTTGCTATTTTGTTGAGTCTTATCCATTCTCGCTTTGATATGACTGGTTCTTAGGGCGCTGTCTATTATTATTATTATTATTATTATCACATTCAGTTTCGGTGTCTTACAATCTTCCACCATGTCTTTAGCCAATACCGAGGATGAGGGAAGAAAGTGGTCATATATTATTTTATGTAGTAATGTATTCTGCTGCCACTTTTGGGTGATATTTTTCTATCACATCGATTGTACTCCCCGAAAAAGATGAGCAGTTCGACAAAGTGAAATTTTTTTTGCATTTCATATAGGCTGGGACTACCAGGTGACCCCTTCTTCATCATACCCAGAGCTTGCATCATTTCTGGCCTGGTGGTAGTTCAAAGGTGCTACATTTTTTCGATTTTTTTTCTCCCTGGTCCTAGCATTTACTTATTTTATTTTATACTTTGACACTTATTATCATTTTATATTATAATCTCTTGGTCCTACCGTACCATTTAGAAAGCATGTATTTTTTCTAGTCATTGACCACTACATCTGGTCAATTGCTCTTGATTTTTTTATCAGTTTTGATAGCAAAGTTCTAGGGACTAGTAGCTTCTTTAGATTCTGTTGTTCCTTCACGTTGGTGTTTATAGCATTTTTCACAATCCAATATTTCAAAGTATTTTCATATTTTCCACTAAATATCCTATTTCATCATGCTTTTCTTTATATTCTATCGGTGTTAGGATTGGATAACTGGATACTCAGTGGTTAATTGATTCCATTTTAAAAAAAAATTTGAATAGGAATATTTACCTAAAATAATATAAGTGCTTGAAAAAAAAATCGAAGCAAACTGAATTTTTCATTAGATAAATCAACAAGGGTTGGCATACCATAAAACCAACCAACCAACCAACCGTTGTAAAATCATTTTTGCCAGGTTTTCCACATGATATTTTCGTTAATTTTTGAGCTTGGATGCTCATAATAATCTTGTTGCGTGAGTTTAATTATCAGCTTTTAATTTTGATAAGCATGACAATGTTCCTAATATTCTCATAGCATAAATAAACAGAAAATGTAAATTTTGTTTTTTTTTTATAGAAAAGAAGACAAATCTCACTTTATGCTCTGTTTCCTTGGAAATATTTAAGATTTCATTTAATATACATAAAAATCATTACGACGAGTATTCAAGCTTCAAATTAAAAAAGAAAAAAAAATGAAAATTGTAATTCTATACATAACAAATATTACGAGCAAAGCGTTCGTCAAACTTTGATGGCGATTTTCTCAACTTTTGAGAAATATCTCGTTGAGCATTTGTCATACGTGGCTCCTGAAATGGTTTATCATGAAAAATACATTGTGATTTATTCGCTTAATTTATTGATAGATTTTGGATGAAAACATGGATTCATTCTATATATAATATATGTCATGAGTTAATGATTTCTAAGACAAAACTTTAACTGCAGCACTATTCATATAGCGAGAGAACAGTGCAGAGATAGATGTAAAGTTAATAAGAGAGAAAGAGAGAGGGGGCAGACGGATTGAGAAAGAGAGAGAGAGAGAGAGAGAGAGAGAGAGTGAGAGAGAGAGAGAGAAAGAGAGAGAGAGAGAAACAGAAGAAGGGGGGAGAGAGACTGACAGAGATTGAGATAAAGAAAAAAAGGTGGGGGGAGAGATGAATAGATAGACAGATAGAGCAAGCGAAAGAGAGATACTGTAGTACTATATACAGATAGAAAGTGTAGAAAGTGAGAGACAGACAGAAAGACGGATTGAGAGAGAGAGAGAGAGAGAGAAAGAGAGAGAGAGTGTGGGGGTGAGAGAGAGAGAGAGAGAGAGAGAGAGAGAGAGAGAGAGAGAGAGAGAGAGAGAGTGACAAAGACTGAGATAAAGAAAAAAGGGGAGATAGATAGATAGACAGATAGAGCAAGCGAAAAAGAGATACAGATAGAAAGTATAGCGCTAGAGAGAGAGAGAGAGAGAGAAAGAGAATTTCAGTACTGAATTTGTGCCAACCATTGTTCTGAGGATTTGGCTGAACAACGATTTTCCCAGACCAACCAGGGTCAAATTGAGATTAATTTCAACATTTTAACACTGGTCGATTTTATTTTATTTTATTTTTTACTTACCTCTACGTTTCATGGTTTTTGTTAAAAAATAAATAAAATACCTCACCCCGCCAAGAAACAAACAAAAACTGTTCATAATGAATATTTTATCCCTTTTTTTCTTTAAAAAATCAGTTGATGAAAAATTTCTTGACAGAATGCAGTGTAATAAACTAGCATTTTTTCAAGTTGGTATTGTAGATCACTTTTAGCAGTGAGAGTTCCGTATTTACAGGATGCACCAAACTTGTACTTGATGTTTTCAGACTAACCTAATCTGCCTTTCACTTCGCGCTAATGCTCTTGGGAAAGGTATGAATCCATCTATCCTCTCCCAGGAGTAGCAGTAGGGTCGACTGGGTTTTTTAGGCTTGGTGAGGTAACCAGTCTAGGAGAAGGAAAACTCTGCCTTCAAACTAGCTGTTCTCCGCTTACAAATCGAGCTGGTATCTGGGTAAATACAAACCTAAGTCTTGCAAATACTTAAAAGTGACCGTAGGGCGGTGGTTTGTAATCATGTTTAGTTGAGAGATACGCTTGCGTAGCTGATTTGATTCTCACTGAATGCTCCACTACTAAGACCTTGTTTCCAACTTCATGAACTTAGCAAATATTCAAAAGCGGCGCCTACCATAGACCAGTGGTAAGTAACCGTGCCTCACAAATTGATACATTTTGTCACCAGGTATCTCACTCCTAAAGCTTTGATCTAGACTAATTTCAGAAAATACTGAAATGTGTACCTCCCGTAACTTGATGTTTGCCAAGCTTGTCTCGCAGACAAATATGCTAATGCAATTAGTTCAATCGAACATCGGTGCCTAGTGCTATATATAGGGCGTCTTCAAAAGAAAAAATACATTTTTTACAAGGAAAAATTGGTACACTTCCAAAATTCAGACAAAGGAGTTAAAACTGCAGGGTATGTCTATCAGACAGCTCTTTTGTTTTGTTTTTTTCTTTGTTAAACGACACATTAACTTTCATGGGTTATTTAATGCCAAAGCCATCCTTGTAGAAGAACAGTAGTGGCACTATTTAACCCATAGATGAGTGAGCGGATAACGTTTGGCTTGGTTTCTTTGTTTAATGGCATGTCAACCTTTGTGGGTTATTTAATACCAAAGCCATCCTTGTAGAAAAACAGTATTGATACTATTTAACCCATTGCTGGGGGAATCAGGGGGTTCATGCCTTTCCCAAGAGTAATAGTCTGAACTCGCTTACTACACCACGGAGTTTCCCCGCACAAGTTTATGATATCCCTTGAATTTCTGCGAACACCAGCTAAGGCCCCAAGGGACACTCTGATTTCGGCCCCTGAAAAAAAAAAAAAGAATGAATAAAATAGAGTAAAATAAACAAAATAAAATAGAAATAAATAATAATAATGGTTATTGGTCCCTTAACTTATCCCACTCTTCCATTTCATATAGATAAATCCAATCTAACAAAGAAATTTATTTCTAAAGTTTTGTGTTTGTTTCTAGTGTATCATTACAATCCTATTTAGAGGAGTGTATTAATAAAACTGCAGGGTTTTGTAGCGTTAGAAAAATTGAACAATAACACATGGGTTCATTTGAGGACACTTCAAAAATGAAAGAATTGCTACTAATGATTTGTAAACATATTTTGTTGATACACACAGTTAAATGATCAAACAATTCTATTTCTAACAATTCAATTTAGCACGTCATTTATTTGCACTCAGTTTAAATGTTAAACAGTTCTACTTGAACCCTCGATAGGAGTTTATTAGGTGCTACCACTTCTGGCCAGAGTGGACCTGGGAGCAATGGTAATGAAGAAGTACTCTGCATTCTAAAAAGCTCCAGCATCAAATTGTTTAGTGTCATATCTAGGACATTCTTTTGTTTCAATTATTGTTTTAGTGATAATTCTTTAAAAGAAGTTAATTTTCTTTTAAGAAAAGTCGATCCTGTTTTATTCAACGCCTCAACTAATTGGACATTCTGCTATCCGGCCCAGCTTCTTCGTTTTAAAATTATCATTGTTCTTGTTAAAAAACGACGGGAATATTGTATGGATCGGCAGTTTTGCCAAAGATGAGAGTGTAGTATCTGTGTACTCTGACTAGAATCAAAATCTTGCTTATCAGCTTTTCTACTTGAGATTAGAGTGTAGTATATGTATCAGTGAAAAATGGAGTACTTCTTCAAAAATAGATGTGGTTTTTTATTTGATTCCCTACGAGGCCAGGATATAACACATGGTCGGTTTAAATCGGGTGTTCAAGCATGAAGCAAACCTCCTACTGGGTGGTTTTAAGAATTGTTTGGATTCAGTCAGCATTCCTCTTCAAAGGCGCCTCAGGTACCAGGCTATAAATTTAGTCCTGACATCTTTTAGACGAATGGATGAGTGCTTCATAGAGAAAAAGCTCTCCTGGAATTACCTTGTTAATTAAGAACCTCCTGAGCTAAAAGGCCGAGAAAACAAACGAACACCCCCCGAGGTATAACTGTATAGATGATTATATCAAATTTTAAAATTGCCCAGTCGCCTGGGGCTGTAGAATACACTGACTGCACCTCTGCAGAGGGGTAAGACCCCACTCCGCCAACAAGTGTCCTGGATATGACACTAAACAATCTGATGGTGAGGTTCAAGCAATGCTGGAGCTTTGGGGAATGCGGAGTACCCCTTTATTGCCATCGCTCCCAGCTCCACTTTGGCCCGGAGTGGTAGCACCTGATAGGGCCCTATCTATGGGTTAAATAGAACTAACGGCATACTTATGCTAAATTAAATTGTTTGATTAAATGAATAGCTTGAAATAGAAATGCTTTTCACAATTAAACCGTACTTACATTTAAACTACATGCTTATGCAAAACAGAATTATTTGAAATAGAACTATTTTTTTTACATTGAAACTGTATTTACACGAAACTGAATTATTTAACATAGAACGTTTTTTGACAATTAACTGTGTGTAAACAAAATCTGTACTGATACTAAACTCAATAAGCTGAATTAGAACTACTTGACTAAACTGAATAGCTAGAAATAGAAATGTTTTTCACAATTAAACTGTACTTACATTTAAACTGCGTACTAATGCTAAACTGAATTGTTTGAAATTGAACCGTTTTTGACATTGAAACTGTACTTACACTAAACTGAATTTTTATATATAACTGTTTGAATAGTTTGAAATAGAAATGTTTTTGATAATTAAACTGTACTCATGCTAAACTGAATTGTTTTGAATAGAACTGATTATTTACATAAAAAATGATTTGGCGTTAAATAACCAACAAAAGTTGATATGCCATAAAACTCAACGAACCAAACCAAACCAGCAAATTTTAAAAAATTGAGTTATATTGATTTTGTACTAAATTTGAATATATTTCTACAGGAGCAGATACTACACTCTTATCCAAAGCAACCGTCCCGGGGAGCAACACTTTGATTCACAGATATAACTCTGACATTAACAGAAGTTACAGACATCATCCCCGTCAAGGCTTGTTGTCGGCATAGATTCCATTGTCTTTTTCTCGACATCCATCCTGATCGGCCATTGTTCTTGGTAAGTTCTCTAGATGGCATCCATTGTCCGCACAAAATTGATGAATATTGGTTTTTACTGATCAGCTAACCTTTGTAGGTTATTTAATGCCAAAACCATTCTCCCAGTAGAACAGTAGTGGTACTATTTAACCCATAGCTGGGAGGATAAGGGGGTTCATACCTTTCTCAAGGGTATTTGCCCGAAAGTGAACGTAATAGCGCGACTGGAGTTCGAACTCGCTTACGACGGTTCCGCAGTCCATCTCTTTAACCATTACACCACGAGGACACTCCCTGCTGTTTTGTAGGCTGCTACTTCCATGTGATGTGGAAACCCTCCGGAAATCACACGTAAACAAACTGAAGTTAGTGGCGTACGACCCCACCACACACACAAAAACAAACAAAAAACAAACAAAAACTAGACAAAGAAACAAACAAAAAGTAAATCAAAGAAAATTCACACAGTTTATTAAATAGATAGATTGAAAGAAAGAAATTGGTGTATCTTCCTCCATTATATCTAAATTTTTAAATTTCAATTTTTCTTTAAGAATATTTTGACAAAGAAATTAGAAAAAGATTCTTATTTATAACATTAGCTATCTACTTGAACGGCATTGAGCACGAAGGGGTGATTTAACCTTTTAAATGGGCAGTAGGCATATAAAAAAAGATCAACGACCTTTGAATCACACATTTAATTCTGTTTAGAACAAGGCTAAAAGTATAAGGCACCCTGAGAGAATCGAACTCGCCGACAATGCTTTGTTAGTTTAGCTTGTTTCCTCTTACTCAACACGAGATGTCCAAACGTTCAGTCAGTATACACGAAAAAGTAAGTTGATTTTCAAATAAATTTATATCTGGGTGGAAAACCTGTGGCCATAAGATCAAATGCGGCCTTCCACAGCTTTCTTGAAAGGCTCATTGAGACAATCTATTTCAGAAGCAGATATCCGAATACTTTCTCCCAAAAATCAATCAAATAAAGTCATTAAAAGGTTGTAGGATATGAAAATTGATTCCGTTCTTTTCAGCGGCTCTAGGTTGACTAAAGTTAAAATCAAATTTCCAACTTTTAAGATTTTAGTGACCTGACTTCACAATTCTCCAATAAAATCCAAGTTTTCAAATTGACTTTAAAGGTCACTACCAGTCAATTACACTGAGTTGACATTAGCGGTTTAAAACTTTTCAAAATAGCCAACACTTCATGCTAAATAATTGATTAAGTCAATTTATTTAGTTATTTAGTTTGTACTATTTATGATTACTTACTTTTATATATTTATTTAATCATTTATCTATTTTTTACTATTTATCATTATTTATTTATTATTTACGTTTTATTTATTTATTCAGTTTTTCTTTATTTATTATTTACTTTTTATTATTTATTTATTCATTTATTATTTTTTAATCATTATTTTTATTATTCATTAATCTATCTATTATTTACTCGTTATTTCTAATTACTTTTTATTATTATTAATTTATTTGTCATTTCTTTTTATTATTTAATTGTTCCTTTATTCATTATTTACTTTTTATTATCTAAATATTTATTCATGTATTTATTTATCTTCTTATTTTTATTATTATTCATTTGTTTATTATTCACAGTTCATTATTATCATTTAACTCATTTAAGATTTTCACACGAGCGTTAGCTGATGGTTTTCCGCAGGAGACTGAGTGACAACAAGCTCCTTAAGTCTCCGGGACTCTTCTAAGTATACTGGCCGATTGTAGCCATACTGTAATTTGTACAGCCTCCACTTGTCCGCTTACTTCCAAGTCCTCCAGTCTCTGTACCAGTCCTTTGGTGACTGTACAGAACGTTCCAATTATATCATTTTCAGGTTCCGTAGTTTTTTAGTTGACTTGCAAGGTCCGGGTACTAATCTCTTATTTTGATTTCTTTGAGTTTTACCAAATGGTCTGCCGGAACGGCAAAGTCCACTATTCGGCAAATTATCTTTTTTTCTTTGTTGACTTTTACCAGGTTTGATCGTCTGTCCGGGATTAGGTGATCTGTTATTGTAAACTATTATTTTACTTTTTCCGACTTTTTCGCACTAACTTTTGCTGATGGTCTTTTACTGGGGTCTGAGTGACAGCATGTCTTTTCAGGTCTCCTGGACTCTTCTCAGTATTCTGGTCGTGTTTAACACACTGAGTGTGGCTTTAATAGTTGAAAATGAATTTCAGTTTGGTTTGTAAACATGAAAATGTCGCCGACTTGTCTTTCTTGGTGTGATAAAGAAAGTGACATATAAACACCTTCACAAGATACCTGGCAGTCCCTGGGTATTCTGAATACAAAAATTGCACTTTGCAGAACTGCTTATTTACTTAGGGTAGTGTCAGTATTTGGAAAAGTAACACCCAAAAGTATGGATGGAGCATAAAATATATATAGTCATTACCTTCCTTCCTCCAAGGTCAAAAGAATATTCATCAGTATTTCTGAATTATAGAGAATTATTACATTCAGATTAGGTTCCATATCTTGATTGTGACAATGTTTCGGTCGCTGATTCTACCGGCCTTCTTCAGGTGTCACTTGGTAAATAAAAGCATTGTTTAATAGCCTGAAAAATTCAGATGATCTCATATTTGCTGTTGATAAATCTTTTGACCAATAAGATCCAAGCACTGCAACACCGATAGAAGAGCGTGCACTGCAAGTGGGATTATGTTAAAAAAGAAACCTCATTTCCCATTCGCGGAGAATATCTTGGTTAGCCAATGAACTTTTCAGTCGACCCTTGCATTTACCCCTCGAGCAGAATATGATGTAATGTCAATTTTTAAAGCTGATATGATTTTCATATTTCCTAGACTGGTTGCTTTATTACGGTTTAAAGAATTCAGTCTCTCCTACTACTTGCCAATTGCTAGGGAAGGAAGAGGTGCATTCATGCCATTCCCAAAGACATTAGCGTGATGAAAAACGCTAACTGTCACATCCTAGTCTGAAATCGAATCTCCGATTCCACTTCCAATGAAAATAACCGCTACGCTAACCGTGCCTCCTGGATCGAATTGGGCTTAAAAAATTACACGCTCTGGTTAAAAAAAAGAGACAGACAAGCGACATGTCAGCGAGGAATAATCTAGGAAGAATCATCGGAGATGAGATAATTCTTTAAGTGTGAGCAGAGGAATGAGTATTATTTTACCTTGATGGATTGAATGAAGGAGTCAGTTTAAAATTCTCAGAATATGACAGATACCTGAAGAAGACAGAAAAATTAAAGAGTCGAAAGGTTGTGACTATAATAAGTAAGATAAGAACGTTAGTCTAATTGACTGATTGATTGATTTTAACTGCATGTCAACTCGTCTGGGTTTATTTCATTCTTAGAGGTTAGGAAATCCCGTTTATATTTACATTTTTGTGCTGTTGTTTCTTTAAGTTTTTTTTTGTACCCGGTCCAATAGAATATAAGTAATTTGTTAATAGATCTATATGATCCATTGATGGGATCATAACACTCTTGATCTAAGTGGATCTAGGAGTAATGGCAATAGAGGAATACTACCAACTTCCTAGATATTCAGAACTGGTACTCACCACTGGATGCAGTTTAGTGTCATACTCTGGACACTATTTTTATTTTGGTGTGTGTGTGTGTGTGTGTGTGGGGGAGTCATACCTCTCAGCGGGTGATTTTTTTAATACTGAGGCTAGAACTCCAATCTCAGCTGAACATGCTTCTTGTTTATCTGCATGAAGGCTGATGTTGTTTGGATTTGAATTAAAGTCATGGTAATCTTTTATTGGCTTATTTTTTTGTTTATCATCAATAGATGCAACCCTTACAGATGAGTAACAGTAGTTTCCTGATTGAACTATTTGATTCTGGCTGTTGACCAATACAGAATTTCATATATATCTGGAACGAGCAGCTACTGGCATAGGACTCCATGTTAACGCAGACAAGACTGAATACACGTGCTTTGATCAAAGAGGCGACATCTCCACAATAAACGGTAGTTCTTTGAAACTAGTGGACAAGTTCACCTACCTAGGAAGGAGTGTCTCATCACCTGAGACAGACTTCAACACGCGATTAGTAAAGACATGGACAACCATCGAGAGACCATCCGTCATATGGAAGTCAGACCTGACCGATAAAATAAAACGCAGTTTCTTCCAAGCAGCGGTTGTGTGGTTACTGCTGTATGGATGCACTACATAGACGCTAACTAATCGTGTGGAGAAAAAGCTTAACGCCAATAATACAAGAATGCGGCTCGAAATATTGAACTAGTCCAGGAAGCAACACCCCACAAAGCAGTAGCTGTACAGACACTTACCACCCATCACGAAAACTGTCCAAGTTAGAAGAACCTGACATGTGGGACACTGCTGGAGAAGTAGAGTTGAATTCATGAGTGACGTACTCCTGTGGACCTCCTCACATGGACGAGCAAAGGCAGGACGTCCATTTAGGACCTACATACAACAGCTCTGTGCCGATACAGGATGTAGCCTTGAAGACCTACCGGAAGTGATGGACGATAGAGAAGGGGTGGCGGGAGAGGGTCAGGGAGATCTGTGTTGATGGCAGAACATGATGATGATGATGATGACGACAGAGTTATTATTAGTCTGAGTATGTCTGTATATTTTATAGAAATACTAGCTGCATGTGACGTTAATGAAAGCGTAAACCTAATTGGTGTTCATATCCTCGAATCAATAAATTCAAAATGGACGTGAAATTGAAATTAACAGAGACATCGACATACGACCTATGCTACTTACAACAACTCACACGTACGAGCACAGCCAAAAAGCACGACTGTAAAAAACAAAACAAGACAAAGAAACAAAAAAACAAAAAACAATCAATAAATAAGATAAGACATTTCGTGCTGTAGGCAACGCGAACGAGTACTGACCCCAGAGTGCCATATCTGTTCGCGCATGCGTCTCCTTCTCCCTCTTTCAATTTTGCCAGCAATGGTTCTGCTCATGTTCAGCTATTGTTTAACTTACAGCCAGGAAATTTTATTGTGAAGCCTCAAGACGTCAGCCAAGAAGAAAATATTTTAAAATGATAAAATTTGATAACTCTCATAGAATCGAAGGGAGAGGAGTCCCCGTAGCGTAGTGACTAACGTACTGAAATGCTACATCGTAGTAAGTGAGTTCGAACTCCAGTCGTGCTATTACATTCACTTTCGAACTAACACCCTTTGGAAAGGCATGAACTCCGTTATCCCCACCAGTTATGGGTAAAATTGTACCACTACTATTCTTTTTACCAGGATCAATTTGGTATTAAATAACCCACTAGGTTGATATGCCATTAAACAAAGAAACCTAACAAAATCATAATTGAATCAACTAGCAGCATCTAAGTAAGTAAGTAAAAAAAAAAAATTAGTAGAAAACCATATCAACGTTTGGCTGTGAAGTTATTTACTAAGCTGAGCTTAGATGTGGCTATAAGTATTAGGCACCCAGCGAGATTCGAACTCACAGTGGTAGTTTATTACACGCCCTGTAAAAGGCATATATAACAGTTTAGTTTGACTTACAGTTTGGAAATTTTATTGTTCAGCCTCAAGAAGTCGACCGAGAGGAAAATTCCTTTATATACGCCGAAAACAAGACAAGAAGGAAAGGAAGGTTAGACTCTGGGTATAAAGTACAAAGGAGGCGCTCGTGGCGTAACAGTTATCATCATTGGAAGTGGATTCGTCTATCAGAGTTCACTTCCTAAGCTCCCCAGTTTGCATTTCACAGAGCACTACTACCTTCGAGAAAAGTATAAATCTACCTATTCCCCTTCCAGCTATGGGTAAATAAAAGGGTGGACAAAGATCTTTAACTTTGGTATTTCGACCGGTATTGGAACATTCAAACCAGTGGTAGATTTATTGAGAGGAGGGTTTCGCCAGACTATTCTTGCACAAGACTCGCTACTTGATTAGAGCCCCGACGACCAAACCAGATTACTGGGCTAGACACTGATATAATTCAACGGCTATATATATAGTATTTGACTTAAAAAAAGGTTGGTCATTGTTGTACTAACAAAATTCATAATAATCCAGTTTGGGTAAATTTATTTTGGATCAATTAAATCGAGAATTCTTCCAAGCTGTAGCCGTGTCTGTACTACTGTATGGTTACACCACTTGAACTTTAACGAAACGCTTGGAGAAAAAAACTACATGGGAATTACGCAAGGATGCTACGTGCTGTTTTGAACAAATTCTGGAAACAATACCCCACAAAGCAGCAGTTATACTGTCAATTGCCTCCCATCTCCCAAACCATCCAACTAAGATAGACAAGACATACTGGGCATTGCTGAAAAAGTAAGGACGAACTTATAAACGCTGTTCTCATATGAACTCCTTCACATTGACACACCAACGTTAACTGACCACCAAAGACTTTCATTCAACAGCTCAATACAAACGCTTGATGTTGTCTAGAGGAAATGCCAAGAGCGATGGCAGATAAGGATTGATGGAGAGAGAGAGAGAGAGAGAGAGAGAGAGAGAGAGAGAGAGAGAGAGAGAGTTAAGGAATCTGTCCTGTCGGCACGCCTTGATGATGATGATGATGATAATGATGAAACTAATGGACACAAACTAAAAGTCCGGTTTAGTATCGTATTTGTTTTGTAAATCGAAACCGTCGATAAAAAATATTTAAAAAAATGATTTAAAAAAAAATAATCCGTTAAAAACATGCTTCGAGGTTTCATTATTAATCAGAGAATATTTCGTTATGCAACAACTCATTATGTAACTGCTCGTTGTGCAACAACAGACAGATGAACGTGATCAGGTCAATTATATTAAGGTGTCTGATTCTGCAATGAAAAGAGGATAGACTTCACCCCACAAAATAGCAGCTGTACGGCCCCTTACCCTCATCTCACAAACCATTCAAGTAAGACGAACAAGATATGCTGGGTACTACTGGAGAAGAAAGAACGAACTCATGAGCGAAGTTCTTTTATGGACTCCTACACATGGACACACCAGTATTGGACGACAACCAAAGCCTTACATGTATGAGCTATGTGCGGATACTTGATGCAGTCTAGAGGATTTGCCAAGAGTGATAGCCGATAGAAATGGATGGTAAGAGAGAGAGAGAGAGAGAGAGAGAGAGACAGAGAGAGAGAGAGAGAGAGAGAGATAGGCAAGGACGTCTTGATGATGATGATGATGATGATGATGATGATAAGTCCGAGAGAAAAGACGTAAAGACATCTAGGTTGTCAATAAAAATATAAAACAAAAATTGGAAGTATTTTGTGTAACTCAACATGCACGGACTTTGTGTAACAGTTTATCATCATTGTAAATTGAATCGGCAAATCGAGTTCAAATACTAGAAGAATGATTTGATTGATTGATTGATTTTAACGTCATGTCAACCCGTCTATGGCTATTTTATAGTTAGAAGTTAGAGAATCACGTTCATTGTAGATTCATATTTACTTTTTTGTGTAGTTGTTTCTTAAGCGTTTTTTTGCACACGGTGTCCTATTGAATACAAATAATTTTTAAGAAAGGTATATTAGATAGAGCCTTAACAGATACTACAGGTCCGAGTGGACCTGGGAGTAATGGCAATGAAGGGGTACTCCGCCTAGTCGACAGCGTGTGAATCCTGATTGAGGCTGGTAGCATTTTACTTTGCGCTTATACCTTTAGGAAAGGTACGTGGTGCATTTAATAAGTTTAATAACTTTTTTTGCACAGGCATTTAAAATTGTCATAGACTCTTGAAAATTCAGAATGTTATTGCTATACATCTTATGAGATGACTGACCAATTTTTATGATTTCAGGTTCAAATGAACTGCTACAGCAGGAATTCGAATACACCCTACTAAAGCCTGATTGTCACAGCTGCTGAATTTCAAAGATGCAATCTGGACGTTAGGACATTTTAGAAGAACTATATGCAATAAAATTCTGTTTTAAACTTGGAAAAAATGCCACAGAAACATATGGAATGCTTCAGACTGCTTAGGGACCATCTTGCATGAATCGAGCATCAGATTTTGAGTGGCATAAGAGATTCAAGGAAGGCGGGGAGTCTGATGATGAGAGGTGTAGGAGGAGTCAGGAAGTCAATACACCAGAGTTGATTGGCCAAAGGGTTAGGATTAGGGTTACTATGTTGAGGTTTTAAGGGAGTTCAGGAAGAGATTCCATTGGAAGAGGCCAGCACTCTTCAAATCGGGTCAGTGGCATTTCCACCAGGACAATACACCAGTCCACAACTCCATCCTTGTTACAGAGTATTTGACCAAGATGGGCATCAAGACAGTTCCTCACTCTCCCTATAGTCCAGACCTTGGTCCCTGTGACTTTTGGTTATTCCCTAAGCTCAGAGGCTGTCGTTATGAGACAATTGAGGTGATGAAAGAGGCTGTGGCGAAGGTCATTGACACACTCACACAAGAGGACTTCCATGGGGCACTCCAGAAGTTGTTGTAACGGTATAACAAGTGCATTGCAGCCGGAGGAGATTACTTCGAAGGGGACTAGAGTTTCATGTGTGTACTATCAATAAAAGTGCCCATACGAAAAAAGTCTGGAAACTTATCGTATGGACCTCGTATCTGGAATTTTCTCTCTATAATGTTCCATGTATAAGATTAAAAAGCATTACTAAGTCTAGTATATTTACAATAAGTGAGCTTATTTTGAAAAAATAAACATTCATTTTATCAAACGAATGCTTTTACTTAGTATGATACAAGGCGTGTGATATGACAATGTAACTGGGACTACTTAAAACATATCAATCTATCTATCGATCCATCTATCAATCGTTTACAAATTTTGATTTTCGCGCGTGCACACACACACACACACACACAAACATATATATTTATATATATATTTATATTGAATAATTTTCTTAGAAATTACAATAATAAATGCTTAATGTTATCAGGACAGATTTAAATTGTTAATATCGAATTAAAAAGCTTTCGGTAAGAACAACTTGGTCCTACTTCAAATTTCACGGAAACTATTATATATATATATATATATAGACACAGACACCGACACAGACGCACACACACACACACACACACACACACGCACACACACACATATATATATATATATATATATATATATTGCACGATGATATATATATATATATATATATTGCACGATGATGAAATATGTTAATACAAATAGAATGTCGTTCAATGAGTACATTTTTTTTAACAAAATGAGTACATTTTTTAAAATAAAAAGTTAATTTTCTACTAAAGCAAATAGAACAGGTTTTTATCATTTTAGATGGAATATCATACAATGAAACAGATATCATTAGATATTACTCTTTGCCAAATCCTGCTTCATTGGAAATGTGTAACCAAAATTTGAATATTATAGCAATAAAAAAATGTCCACCACATATATATTTATGAAATCTTATTTTTGGTAACTGTGTTGTAATTTTTTATATGGCACACACATACATACAAAAATAGATCCATTAATGGATAGACAGATATCAATACGCTGAAATTGGTAGATTGATTAGAGAAAAGTTTTGCTTTATGAATATAAATGTCAAGATCCAGAATGCTAGTGACGCTTATGTTTAAAATAAAAAAGATTTCTTCAAATGACCTTTTTCAATAGTTGCATATACACATCCACACATGGACTACCCCCACCACAATATATATATATATATATATATATATATATATATATATATATATATATATATATATATATATATATATAGTGGTATGCTGTATAGAATGAAAGGAAAATCATACATACATAAACTTTGCTCGCCAGTTAGATAGCTGTAGGCAGTCGAAAACAGATATGTTTTCTTGCTATTTAGGGAACTAAAAATATGAAGATAGCCAGATTTCTTAATATATTTATTTATCTACTTTCCTCAGACACGCAGACATTGTTATGTGGCAGGCAAGCGGCCAGGGACGGTCGAAGTTTACTTTATGGTTCTTGATAATTGCATCGGTTACATAACTATGAAGTTTCCCTTTCATTCTGTGCTATATATATATATATATATATATATATATATATATATATATATATATATATATATATATATATATATTGTGGAAGTCCCAGTGGTGTCGTGACTAACGTGCTGGACTGCGATATCGTAGTAAGCGAGTTGTGCTACTGCGTTCGCTTTTCGACAAATATCCTTGGGAAAGGTATTAACTCCCTTACTGGCCCAGTCGGCTGGGGCTGCAGAGTACATCGACTGCATCTCTGCGGAGAGATAAGACTCCCCCCCAACGAGTGTCCTGGATAGGACACTAAACGATTTGATAGTGAGGCTCCAGTGATGCTGGAGATCTGGAGAATGCGGAGTATCCCTTCATTGCCATTGCTTCCAGATCCATTCTAGCCCGGACAGGTACCACCTGATAGGGTCTTATTTATGAGTCAAATAGGAGTGTTTGACATTTAAACTGTGTACTTTTATATTTAAAATGAGCACAAACGAATGACTTATGCTAAATTGAATTGCTTGAAATAGAGCTGTTTGATCATTAAACTGAGTGTAAACAAATGACTGATGCTTAATTGAATTGCTAGTGTTTCGTTGCAAAACTTGGAAACATTTAACGTTTTTGACATGCTAAACTGAAATATTTGAAATTGAACCTTTTGATCATTTAACTGTGTGTAAACAAATGACTGATATTTAATAGAATTGCTAGTGATACATAGCAATACATGGAGCCATTTAATTTTGTCGACATGCCAAATTGAATTGTTTAAAATAGAACGGTTTGATCCTTTAACTGTGCGTAAACAAATGACTGATGTTTAATTGAATTGTTTGTGTTAAATATCAATATTTGAGAAGATTTTAATGTGTATTAATAAAGGATTAACAGTAAATAGAGATATTCAAATTAGATAGAAATAAATTAAACCATTTAACTGTGCGTAGAAAAAAGTAAGTTCGGGTTCCTTTAGGAATGTTATCCTCAAGATGTGTCAGGAAATCGTATATTTAATATGTGTGTATAAAAAGGATTTGGCATTAAATAACCTACAATGGTTGATATGCAATGAAAAATAGAATAAAATTAATCCTATTCATCCAACCCCTCTGCTCGGGTAGGATATGACACAAGGTCAATTTTTAAGTGGAGTTTAACAGGTTTTAATTCAGATTTTTCTTTCTCCTAGACTAGTTGCCTCACCAAGGTTGAAGAACTCAGTCTGCCCGACTATTTACCCATTGCTGGAGGGAGAATAATTGGATTCATACCTTTCCCAAGGGTATTAGTGCTATGTGAAATGCAATCAGTCTCGTCCAGGATTTGAACTCGTGTCGCCATGTCCATTTCCTACGACAATAATCATTACACCACGGGCACCTCCATAAAATTAAATTAATAACTCCTTAATCCCTTTTCATATGTGTTGAATAGTACTGTTCTTCGTCAGAGATGTCTTTAACATTAAATAACTCACGAAGTTTGATATGCCATTAAATAAATAGACCTGTCAAATATTTCTGAACTTTCTTCAAAAAATTTATAACCACAATATATACATCGATGACTTGGATTAACAACAAAAGCATCAATATTTAAATTTTGATTTTAAAGTAAAGATATCTGCTAAATATGCAGCTTTTCAATACACTGTTTAGAAAATAGGTACCACCTGATCCTTGACGAAGTTTACTAAACTCTTTTTCTAATGGATCAGTTGTAAATTGTTCAAGTAGCGCGTATTTATGCCTTGTAGCTAAAAAGTGTCGATATAGACTAATAATTCCATTGTTAGTATGGTGTATGGTTGTAGCAATGTGTTTGGATAATTATTATATACAATTACCTTGACTGTCAGCCAGGGCACCTCTGGTGGTGTAATGTTTAGCAAGTTAGACTAGCAAACCTACACGAGTGAGTTCGAGTCTCATTGGGTGCCCCATTCATTTGGCCTTGTGCTAAATCGAAGTAAAGATCTTCGTAAATTACTACCTTGACTGTCAGCCATATTAAGAGCCATTTGACCAAGCTCAATGATTAAATCAAGTCGGCTGTCAGTCGGAGATCTGATTTCAGCTTGTAGAGTGTCATTGTGTAGTTTATCAATTTGAAAAGTCTTAACATTTAAAATTTTTCACAATGTCAAAACCTTGTTGATGAAGATGGTAGTATCATTCGTATCCGCACTTATTCCAGACTGAGAGAGAAGTGCATTAGATGATTTTTCTAAAAGCACTCTGAGGCAAGTGACTGACTTTCTGTGGGCTTTGGAGGAATGAAAATTTCATTTAAATCTGTAAGTTTAACTAGTCTTTCAGATTCAAAAGAATATAACTGTTCAAGATGTGCCCATTTTACAACTCGTTTTTACTCCATTATCATCAAAGATCATTTTCCCTGTCTTTTCCGTGAACCACAGACTGCGAATATTTTAACAGATGAATAAAATTAAAAAGCAAATGTTTATTATCTTCAGTTAACCAAGGTTTTTCAAGGAATGTAGAACATGATATTAGAAATCTTAGTTTTCTCGGCCGACATCACATATAATAGCCTTTACATCAGTTGGAACACAGGTAATAGCCTTAAATTAATTTGTTTAAATAAAAAGGTTGATGTTAATTTTGAAATTGGAATCAATTTTGTAAGAAATTTTGGACCCCCATTATCAAATATCAACATTATATCAAGTACTGTTTGAACAAGTAGAAATGGATGGTCAACTGACTTATCAAATAGTTGTTTGCTTTGGCATAATTACATTTTCTTGATGTATACTTCATTATGCAGAATCTTTCACCTTTTTAGTTGTCATTAAGAATATTTCATACAGATAGCAAAAAAAGATTTTTCATTAAATTTTGAAACTTTTGATGTCATCCTTCTTAATGTTGCTAATGACAGTAATTGAAAATCCTGCCTTAATCTATTATACGATTAACGAGATGTTGCATAGTAGGCAAAGATATGTATTACTATATCTGAGACGTGGTGTAATGGTTAAAGCGATAGACTGCGGAATCGTAGTAAGCGAGTTCGTACTCCAGTCGCGCTATTACGTTCTCTTTCGGGCAAATACCCTTGGCAAAGGTATGAACCCCCAGCTATGGGTTAAATAGTACCACTACTGTTCTTCTAGGAGAATGGCTTTGGCATTAAATAACCTGCAAATGTTGATATGCCATTAAAACAAAGAACCCACTATATCTGAGCTGTATTTCATTCAAACCATTTAAGGGGCCATTGTTGAAAAGTGCTGACTCAAGATATCTTTTTATGATCAAAAGCCATTGAATTTGAATATCGGATAATTACTTCCAGTATTGAACATGTATCAACTGTACTTATATGGTTTTTCGACAAGCTGCCAATATTACACTAAATGAAAGGTTTGAAACTGCAATTTTTAAAAATAAATTCTTAACATTAAGAGAGGTGGGATATCATCGATAACTTTTGATAATTGAACTGTTAAAATATTTTCATTCGAAAATGCTACAACTAGACATGCAAAGTCTTTTTTGCTTTTGTTTAGACTTTCAAATTTGTATAATAAAAAAAAAGTTTTTATTATCAGTTTGATTTCGAGCTGTACTGGAGATTTTTTGAAAAGCAGAGATCATGAGTATTTGATTAATTGGTTCACCTGGCCAAACAGTTGATAGATTTTTGGGGCGCATTTTTCCACGGATATCATGGTATCAGAATTTGAAAGCCAATGTAAGTAAGTAAGTTAGCGACCATAGTCGAGGGTGACCCGAAGGCTCCCTTTTCGATAGCTACTACACCAAGGTGTAGGGGAGGGCGCTACTCCATTCCCTGGATTGCTCCACTTTACCCTTGAACCGTACCTTATAATGCTGAGTGTTAAGCAAGGTGGTATCAAGTTCCATTTTTAAAGTCTTTGGTATGACTCGACCTGGGATTGAACCCAGGTCTCCCGGGCCATTGGCGAACACTCTAACTGCTGGGCCAATGTCCCGGTTTGTTTGTAACTTTCAGATTGCCAATTGGAACTTCCTTTCTCCATCGCTCTCCCACGTCTTTAGAAAAGGATAAACTGATATTTTATTCCTTTTACACACAGTCTTGTCTTGCTGAGTTCTGTAATTTGTTTTACAAGCAAAGACACGACACTTCTGGGGCATGGTTGGAAATTAGATAATATCTGAAATGATAGATTCAGCTTCTTAAACACAATTCTTTTATTTAATGCTTCAATTTAAGGGTAATTTTTTTAAGCCAAATTAATTATACTCTTAATCCTAACTTTTACTTCCCTCCATACCAATAATTTAAAAACAGAAATTTTAGAGAGTTGCCTTAAACCTGAGAATCACTTTTTAAATTGATTTTTTTTGGTATATTGTTTTTGAGGTCTATTATGATTGCATTTCTCATAGCACTAATACCCTTGGGAAAGGTATGAATCCAATTATTCTCCCTCCAGCTATGGGTAAATAGTAGGGCAGACTAGGTTCTTCAGCCTTGGTTAGGCAACTAGTCTAGGAGAAGGAAAAATCTGAATTAAAACCTGTTAAACTCCACTTAAAAATTGACCTTGTGTCATATCCTGCCCGAGCGGAGGGGTTGGTAAATAGTATTATTAATAAAGGTTTTCAAAATGTTACATAACCTTTTAATTAATTATCGAATTGATTAATTATCTAAATTTCTGGCACTAGTCAAGATCAGCTATTGTCTGACTATCTCTCAGAATACTGTTTCTTCAGGCTACACCTCTCATTCAATTTAAAAGGATAACTGCGTTTTTTTCTTGGTACATGAGTTGCCCTGCAAGGTGAATGCCAAGGAGAGAAGGCTTTGGCTATTTTTGAGATGATGCCCCGTAGTAAAGCCATCCACCGCTGTACACTTTAATCCCGGCTTTCTTGTGTCAAAATTAGTTTCATGCTCAACTTGAGTAAATAGATAAATAAATACTTTATAAATACTTTATAAGAGCCTAGAAAAAATCACAGAGCAGCATTTCATTCAAATCAAATATATTAATTTTTCATATCACATTAAATATACTTAATAATATTTTAAAATGGATTTTTCATTAGTTTTGTGATAAGAATATGACATTTTAGTTTATTTTACTCTTAAATGGAAAATAAAATTAAAAAAAACATTAATAATTGTTTATTTTACCTTTAGCTACCGCTCATTGGCCTAGTGGGTAGAGTGTTCGCCATTGGTCCGGGAGACCTGGGTTCAATCCCAGGTCACGTCATAACAAAGACTTTAAAAATGGCACTTGATACCACATTGCTTAACACTCATCAATATAGGGTACGTATCAAGGGTAAAGTGGAGCAATCCAGGGAAAGGAGTTGCACCCTCCCCTACACCTTGATGTAGTAGCTATTGAAAAGGAAGCCTTCTGGTCGCCCTCGACTACAGTCGCAAACTTTACTTACTTTTTATTTTACCTTAAAGAAAAAACACAACTAATAAAAAAATCTTTATGAAAAACAACAATATTACAGAAAACTATAGAAGCAACTTTGTAGAATAATAATGGTAATTTATATTCAATAAATTTCCAAGTAAAAAACAAGCGTAGAAAAACGTCCTCGAAGAGAATTATGTCTGTTAAAAACCAGACATTAACTTTATGTGATATTATTTATTAATGTCATTTTTTCTTTAACAGTTCTATTTCAAACAATTCAATTTAGCATAAGTCATTTGTTTGCACTCAGTTTAAATGTCAAACTGTTCGAGTGGACCTGGAAGTGATGGCATTGAAGAGGTACTCGGCATTTCCCAAAGCTGAACCATTACTGATGCTTCACCATAAGATTGTTTAGTGTCATTTTCAGGACCCTCGTTGTAGGGGTTTTACCACTCTGTAGAGACGCAGTTGGTGTATTCTACAGCCCCATCCGACTGGTTAGGGTAAATGATTTTCAAATTGTAAGGGAAATTTTCGTTGAATTTCTTAAGCTGACAACATAGGATCAACTAGCTGAAACGTATACTAAAACTAAGCTACTGAAATTCACCTCAACTTCGGTCCCTTCTGTTCATTATAATTTGGTTTCTAATATAGAAGGCTTGATGGAAGCCATAAAGAAACTCCAATTATTTCGGAAATTTGTTTTTGGCTTGCTTTCGGCATTAAACAAATCATATATAATTTGTTGTTTCTTTTCTTGCTCACTCATATTGGGATTAATTTTGATGAAAAAGTGCTTGAATAATAAAGCTAATCATGAAAATTTAGATTTATTGCGTTTTTTTTTCTCAAAATTTGGACAAAGCAGACGAAAAAAAAAGTTTTAAAAATCATTCCATATTTTGCTTCCGTACCCTGTATATGAATACATATATAGTCATACCAAAGACTCAAAAAATGGGAGTTGATACCTCCTTGCTTAACACTCAGCATTGTAAGGTACGGATCAAGGATAAGAGAGCAATCCAGGGAAAGAAGTAGTGTCCTTCCTTACACCTTGGTGTAGTAGCTGTTGAAAAAGGAGCCTTCGGGTCGCCCTCATCTACAGTCGGTCAATATATATATATATATATATATATATATATATATATATATACTTTAAGAAAAACAACAAACCTGTCACATTAGGATTATAAATTTATTTCTGTTTTTCTTAAAGAATTTATTGCTCTGTATTGTCTGTTACATTGAGCTCTTTACCAGGAAAATTTAAATGTTCACTCTTGAATAGTTTTCTTGTCCTGATGGAATTACTCCCAACCCCGGTTTAACTGAACCAAATAATACTTATACATATATATATATGTATATATATAAGCAACAAATAATATTCTTTTTATCGCTGAATAATTATGGAAATTTATTTATCATATAATTTTATATGCACGTCATCACAAGAGTACAAAATATCATCATATACTTATATTCGACGTGCTCTACAATGGGACCTAGTAGAATAAGCTATTAAGAGTGTGACATTGTATTTTATATAAAATATGAATTCAATATTTGATATAAAATTTTTCGTGAAAACAATGGAAGGCAAAAATACAAGAGTGGGAAGATCAGGTTGCGTTAATGTTCCAAGTGTCGAAGGTCTGACAAGAAAATCAGCATTCGGAACCTTGGATGTTACTTGAGTTCGAATATTGATCTCTCTAAGCGTTGAGAAAAACCTAACTACGAGGGTCAGTCCACAAATAAGGTAAATTTTGGCAAAGAGATCAGCAATAGGAAGCATTGTTTATAGTTGCCCTTTTTTCAAGCAAATCAATTGTGATAGGTCCTTTTTGTCCCAGAAAACTGTCAGCAAAACCTTCTTTACTGACTGCTGCCCCCGGAAAGTCAGTGTTTCCAACTCCATGGAGTGTATTTTCGACTCAGCCTCGTAGTGGCAAACCCACGTTTAGTCCATTTGTAAAAAAAAAAAATGCTTCCCCGTACACATCACACATTCTTCACATGGTTTGCACTTCTCAACCAGCAAAAATTCATGACAGACCTCTGTTCAAGTCTAAAGCACTCTATTGAATTTGCCACCATTTGCAATAGCCTCAGAGATTAAATACCTTTTCATACAAACCAATTTTAGATTTATGGAAAAAATTCTGAAAAAAAAAAGTTATTTTGCTTTTTGCAAAAAATTCCCCTTATTTTTAGGATGACTCTCGTATTTCATTGAAAAGGTAGACAATCAAGATATATCACCTTTCAATATATTCCCTATTGATTTTTCTTTTTTTTATGTGATAATAGATAAATAGTATACAACCGTTTATGTGTTAAACTTTAAAGTATAATTTACACTCCTTCGTATCACCACCTCCTCTCAACCGGACGTCGGAAAAGAACATTCTCAAGTGAAAGACGTTAAGTAGGGAACAAGTAGTATGTTGACCTATGGAATCCTGTTTACGAGTGTGAATGGTAAAGATGGAGTCCCTGTAGCTTAGTAGCTAACGTGTTGGACTGCGACATCGTAGTAAGCGAGTTCGAACTCTTTTCGGTCGCACCAATATGTTCACTTTTGGATTAATACACCCAGGAAAGATATGAACCCTGTTATCCATCCACCCCAGCTACGCCACGAGGACCCCACCCAAGAGAAAGAAAAAACTCTCTGGTGACCATAAAACCTACTTAAATAGTTGGTCAGACTAGGTTCTTTTGCCTTGGTGAGGCAACTAGTCTAGGAGAAGGAAATCTCTGAGTTCAAACCTGTTAAACACCGCTTAAAAATTGACCTTGTGTCTTATCCTGCCCGAACGGAGGGGTTGGTAAATGTTATAAAACCTACTTGTTACTGAAACTAACGGGGTATAGTCCCGATCGTGTGTTCTACCGAAATGTACAGGGGTCTATTTTCATCCATCTTGCAGTTATTTATCAAACCAAAGTTTGTTTAGGCACACTATAACTGAGATAGTGAGGATCGAATTTGTTAATTAGTTACATGACCTTCTTATTCGTTCTTGCATCACATTGCGGAGCTTTTAGTCGGATAAATACTGATATATTCAAATGTTGAGAGTTCGGTCGATCCAATGGGGGAGGTACTGCTCGCGGTAAAGAAACGTTACTTAGTTCGGTTTCGGTTTCTTTGTTTAATGGCATATCAACTCTTTGTAGGTTATTTAATGCCAAAGCCATTCTCCTAGAAAAACAGTAGTGGTACTATTTAACCCATAGCTGGGAGGATAAGGGGTTTCATACCTTTCCCAAGGGTATTTGCACGAAAGTAATCGTAATAGCGCAACTGGAGTACGAACTCGCTACAACGATTCCGCAGTGCATTGCTTTAACTATAACACCACGAGGACACCCCCACGTTACTTAGTGCCTCGTATCCGAATAGCAAGAAACAGAATAAAACTACTAAAAGAGTAACTACATTTGTATATGTTTATGTAACCATAATTCGGTAAAAAAACAAACGAAAAACAACATAGGGGGATTTTTATTTAAGCAATACATTTAAAATGCTCGAACTTTGGGAATAAAGCAATGCGGAGTACCCCTTAATTTTCTGTAAAGAGCGTTCACGTTGAACGTAAATTTTAATCCATGAAATTCGCGATATAACAGAGTTAAGTATGAAATCCCTATTCTTTAATCTTCCAAATCCTTGATATAACAGAGATAACTATAAAATGCTAATTAGAATCCTGCACTCCTACCCGAATAGAAATAATAATATCATTATGGAAATTTGTTATCACAAAAACCCATCGAGTTCACGGCCCAGTCGGCTGAAATGTGGAGTACTCCTTCATTGCCATCTCTCCCAGGTCTCCTCTGGCTCGGAGTGATAGGGTCCTCTCTATGGGTCCTCTCTATGGGTCCTCTCTATGGGTCAAATAGAAGTAAATTGAGTATTTATACTAAACCGAATTGTTTGAAATAGAACTGTTTTTGACATTCAAATTATATATTTATGCTAAGTTGAATTGTTTAAAATAGAACTGTTTTTGATATCTAAACTGTGTACTTATGTTAAACTGGATTTTTTGAAATAGAACTGTTTATATGTATAAAAATGGATGGGCATTGAATAACCTACAATGGTTGATATGCCATAAAATCCAACCAAACCATCGAATTCACGAATCATTTAACGCGCAAGCACGCACGCACGCACACACACACACACACACATATATATACATATACATATATATATATATATATATACATATATATATATACATATACGTATGTATATACATATATATATATACATACATATGTATACATATATATATACATATATATACATATATATATGCATATATATACATATATATATATATATATATATATATAATACATATATATATATATACATATATATATACATATATACATATATATATATACACATATATATATATATATATATATACATATATATATATACTCCCCTATCCCCGTAGGGTTGAGTTCTCTAGCGAAGAAGTAATCGTGTTGCCATTAGCGCCTTTGCAAGTCTCTTCGTATTTGAATTGAGATCTCGGCGGCCGTTTGAACGGATGTATGTAAACAATAGTAATTGTGATTCATAACCGTTTAAAAATGTACTTCGTAGCTAATATCTCCTCGTAGCTAAATGGTAAGAAGCTTTGGCTTGGTGTTTCAGTTAACTGGGTTTCGATGCCATCTACGGGGAGATACTGTCTAGCCACACTGATGAGTTCTGATAGAACGAAACAGATCTGTCTGTGGATGACGATATATATATATATATATACGTATAAATATATAATGAAAAAAAAAAAACAATTAGAAAATAAAGAAATTAGCAAAAAAGATAGCAACAAAGGAATATTACATTCTCACTTTTGTACATCTTTCTTTCTAAATTCTCTGTTTGTATATACAGTGGTGGAAATAAGTATAAGACACCCCATTAAGTTGTAAATAATTTTCTTATCACGACACAAATTCCTCGGAAAATTTATGTGTAGTACCTAGATCCAAAGGTATTAGTATACGTATTCAATTTTATAACAACTTTCCACCAAAAGAAAGTTAAAGTTATTAAGAAGAATACGTTTTCGAGGGTGAAAATGAATATAAAACAGTTTTGAAATTTTGAATTTAACAGCAAAATTGTACAAAATTCAATATTTACATTTTTTCCCTTTCAATTGTAATATTTCATCTTGCCCAGTACAGTTCCCATCTAGCTTTTTTTCTATGCGTTTTCTTAGCATTCAAGTGGTGCATCCATATAGTAGTATGGATACAGCTACAGTTTAGAAGTTGCCCAGTCGGCTGGGGCTGTAGAAGACCCCCCCCAACGAGTGTCCTGGATATGACACTAAACAATCTGATGGTGAGGTTCCAGCAGTGCTGGAGCTTTGGGGAATGCGGAGTACCCCTTCATTGCCATCGCTCCCAGGTCCACTCTGGCCCGGAGTGGTAGCACCTGACAGGGCCCTATCTATGGGTTAAATAGAACTAACAACATACTTATGCTAAAATGAATTGTTTGAGTAAACTGAATAACTTGAAATAGAATTTTTTTTGACAATTAAACCGTACTTACATTTAAACTGCGTGCTTATACTTAACTGAATTATTTGAAATAGAACTGTTTTTCAACATTAAAACTGTATTTACACTTAACTGAATTGTTATATATAACTGCTTGAATAGTTTGAAATAGAAATGTTTTTTGACAATTAAACTGTGTACTAATGCTAAACTGAATTGTTTTAAATAGAACAGATTATTTACATAAAAATGGATTTGGCGTTAAATAACCTACAAAGGTTGATATGCCATAAAACCCAACAAACCAAACCAAACCTAATATTTCAACACTCTTGTTTTGTATAGAATCAATAAGTTTTCGGAGAGTTTCAGTTAGAATTTCATTCCAATATTGTTTAATGCCAGATTTTTAATTTTCGCTATCTTCAAATTGACATTTATTTTTGTGTAGTCTTCTTGACACAATTCCCCACAAATTTTCTATTGGGTTTAAATCTGGAGACTTAGTGGGCCAGTCCAAAACTTCAATATTTTTTGTTTTAAACCAGTCTTTCGTGAGCTTAGAAGTGTGTATGGCTGCATTGTCCTGTTGAAAAATGACATTATTGGTGTCAAGACGATTCATAAATGGGAAAAGACTTTTTTACAACACATTGATATATCAAGCAGAGTTTAGTTTCCCTTCCATCACTACTAAATCAGCCTTTCCAGACACAGAAAAAACTCCCCAAACCATAACAGATCCTCCTCCAAATGGTCCTTTTAAAAACAGCTGCTTCTCCTTTCTTAAATCATGCCAATAACTCTTTTTTCTCATTAGAAAACACCACGATTTCTCATTTCTCCTTTGTCCATGTTATTTTTTTTTTTACTCAATCTACGCGTATCTTCTTGTGTTTAGCAGTTAAAGCAGGAACTGTCTCCTTCTTTCGATATACGAGATTTGGTGATTCCTGGAGAAGTTGACAAACTCTTCTTGGAATGATGGGTAAATTATGAGATTTTTGCCGACTCTTGAGCTTGAATGTCCTTTAGAAGAAAATGGATGTCTGGCTGCATTTGTAAATTTAGGTTGACGACCTGGACGTTTTCTGTTGCCATATGATTCAGGGTCCTTTTGATAATTTCTCACATCTATTCAGGAACTCAACAGTTCTCTTGCATTGAAACTTATAGATTTTCCTTCCAGTTTATAGACAAAAATTTACCCTTTTTCATTTTCATTAAGGGGGGTAGTTCCTAGGCATTTTGTAGTAACTGTATTCAATTATGAAATGTTTAAATAGGACTAACGTGGCTTAAAATCAAGATAGGACTCTTTTTATAATTTACGCTTGCACTTATTCTTCCTTTGGCATTCTGAAGTAAAACAGATATGAAATTTTTAAAAAATTGTCTTATAATTATTTTGACCCTGGAAAACGAAGTTTTGTTAATAACATTTTTTGTTGGAAAGTTGTTATAAAATCGAATTTGTATACCAATACCCATCGGATGTAAGTACCACACACAAATTTTCAGAGGAATTTGTGCAGTAATAAGAAAATTATTAACAATTCAATGGGTTAATGGGGTGTCTTATATATATACACACACACACACACACACACACACACACACACACACACACACACACACACACATATATATATATTTATTATTATTATTATAATTATTATTATTATTATTATTATTATTATATATTTCAACGATATATATATGTATATAATGAAGTATATTATAATGATATCTATCTATCTATCTATCTATCAGTATATATATAAGCTTAGGTTAGCTGTGGTATGAGAGTAGAAGTATGAGGCGCTCAGAAAATCGAACTCACTTGTAGCTTGCTAACTATATATATATATATATATATATATATATATATATATATATATATATATATATATATATATATATATATAATCAGAATAATTTAAAGTCACGTTTAGCGTGTTTGTATTGCGCTCCATTAATCTTAAGTTAGTTTACGTGTTATAAATATATGCATGTGTACACATACCCATGGTTTTAAAGCCATGTTTACTGTGTTAATCTCGTAGACATAAAGATTTGGTTTTGCCTCGGGCACCGATTAAGAAAATGTCGGATTAAAAGAAGTTAGGCACAAGGGTATATTTATGAAATCTCTCGTAGGGAAAAATTTGCCAAAAAACAAAAAAAAAAAAGAAAGTAAAAAAAAATTCTACACTTATTACTGAAGTCGGGTGGAATCCCCGTTGCGTAGCGTCTAACGTGATGGACTCCGACATCGTCGTAAGCAAGTTTGAACTCCAGTTTCCCTATTACGTTTACTTTCGGATAGATACTCTTAGGAAAGGCATGAACTCTTTTATCCCTACTGCTATGGGTTAAATAGTACCATTACTGTTCTACAGTAATGCCTTTAGCATTAAATTACTCACGAAGGTTGATATGCCAATAAATAAATAAACTATACCCTTCTTCATAATACTGTCTAACAGTAAATCGGCAGTCGTATTCGCTCGTCGCGTCCAACGAAAAGATCAGGTTCTAAAGTCTTGATGGACAAACGGCGGCCTGTAGTCTTTTCTGAATTTCACAAGGAAAATAACATTTATTAAAATTAGAAACCAATCTTACTACTTCTATGTACATTTTTTGTAAATATTTTTATATTAAAGTTACCTTTCAATTTCAAATGAAATTATTTAATTGTTAGATTGCACTTGCAATTTAAAGAAAATAGTTTTGATAAAATTGTGATTCGCCGATTTTGAAAATATCCAATTTTTTCTTTGATTTGGTTTGATTTGGTTTAGTTTTATGGCATATAAACCATTGCATGTCTTTTAATGCCAAATCCTTTTTATAAATATATTAAATAGATAAATATATTAAATAGATAACATTTTAAAATCAGACTGAGCTCAATTTTTTGCGCACAGTTTCACTTAATTTCAAACAATTCAGTGTTTTTGCTTATAAGCAGTTAAATGTAAAAACAGTTCTATTTCTAACAATTCAATTTAGCATAAGTACAAATTTTTTTATTTAAAAAGTTAAACAATCAAACAGTTTTATTTTAAACAATTCAGTTTAGGTTTTGAACAGTTTTTGTTTACACAGAGTTAAATGTAAAACAGTTCTATTTCAAACAATTCAGTTTAGCATTAGTACACAGTTTAAATCTCAAACAGTTCTATTTGACCAATAGATAGGACTCTATCAGGTGCTACCACTTCAGGATAAAACTCCAGCATTACTAGAGCCTCACCATAAGATTGTTTAGTGTCATATCTAGGACAAGTTTTACCCCTCTGCAGAAATGCAGTCAGTGTATTCTGCAGCCCCAGTCGACTGGGTCAATTTTTTTCCTTTGATACACCGATCATATTCAAGTTAAATACATTGATTTTTCAAGTATTTAAAAAAAATTGTTCCGTTATGTATCACGGCAGTAACGTGTATTAATCACATTGATGTCAGTGATAATATTAAGCCGTAGTGTAATGGTTATCGTCGTAGGAAATAGACACGGCGACACGAGTTCAAATCCTGGTCGAGACTGATTGCATTTCACATAGCACTAATACCCTTGGGAAAGGTATGAATCCAATTATTCTCCCTCCAGCTATGGGTAAATAGTAGGACAGACTGGGTTCTTCAGGCTTGGTGAGGCAACTAGTCTAGGAGAAGGAAAACTCTGAATTCAAACCTGTTAAACCCCGCTTAAAAATTGACCTTGTGTCATATCCTGCCCAAGCGGAGGGGTTGGTAAATAGGATTAAGCCGAGACTTGAACTTTTTTTTTAGAGAAAAGATCTTTTTTACCGAAGAGAAAAAAATCAACTTTTCCCTATTTCTAAGGCAAATATTTACGCGTATTGTCTTCCGTAGTGAAAATGGTTGAGGTACCGTCAACAAAAAATTGTCATTAGTTTTTTTTTTTTTTTTAGTATTGCTGCCCACATAATGATGAGCCATGCCTCATTCGCTCCTTTTCTCGAAAAATATTGCTCCTGCCTGTTCTAAAGGATGATTTGAAAGTCAGGCATGCAAAATCTAAGTTCAAGAAATTGGTTGAAAACCATCTTGCAACGTGCCGAGCAAATCAGTAAATTTGTGCAATCGAACCGATTATTGTAGATATCTGACGGTATCAATAAGTCAAATTGCGCCTGTAACTTACTAACATTGGTGCACAGAAAAAAAAATCACACCTTATATTATTCGTTTTTAATGTGTAGTTTGTTTGTCATGTTCAGACAAGAAAATTTCTTTTGGTATATTAGATGTTGCTATTTGTAAATGATAAAGTGATTGATTTTAAAGGCATGTTAAACCCTCGAGAGTTATTTGATGGCCAGAGGTGAGGGAATCGCATTCGCTAGACATTCATATTTACATTGTATAGCTGATTCTTAAGATTTTTAGTTTTGTCTTTTACACCGTCTTATCGATTCGGAATAATTTTTAAAATAGATCTATTTGACCAATAAATATTGGTATTTCTACTTCTGAAGTAGTATCTCTATCAGCAATTTGGATATTTTGAATAATTTGATAATTTCTATAAATGCTGAAGTAGTTCGATTTAGATCAGCCAAATATGCATGCTTATAATGGAAAAGGTTTTTGTGTATTGTCTCCTCGAGAGGGTGTCTCAAATAAAAGAAACTTGGAAACTATGTTGCTGCAAGATGTAACTAATTGTACAGAATTTACATTTCCAAACTTCCAAAAGAAAAAAAAAAATAGTGAATTGTTTTAATAATTATTCAGATTAGCTTAAACCAATTTTCTTTAAAGGTAATATTTTAAGTAAGACATTTAAAATAACTTCATATTATTATTGCTTGATGACGGGTAACAATCTGATCCCCGCCCCCCCAAAAAACCCAAACCCACAAATATTTTCATCGATAAATCTCTTGAGTGTCATTTGATCACTATCTGACCATCAGAACTAAAGATTTGTTTTACAACTACTGTAACCAGCTGTGAATCAAATTTTTATTTGTGCGGAGTCTCCACAGTGCAGTGGTTAACGTGCTCGACTGTGACATCGTTGTAAGCCAGTTCGAATTCCAGTTGCGCTAAAACGTTCACTTTCAGACTAATACTTCTGAGAAAGGTATACACCCCCTGACCCGAAGCTATGCGTTAAATAGTACTACTACTGTTCTTCTAGTAGGATGACTTTGGCATTAAATAACCCAAAAAGGTTGATATGCCATTAAATAAGAAAAACGAAGTGAAGAAGAATTCATTAACCTCTTATCTCATTTGGGCGCCTCTGGTGGTGTAATGGTTTACAAGCTAGACTAGCAAAGCTACATGAGTGAATTCGAGTCTCATTGGGTGAACTATTCATAAATACCTTTGTGCCACATCTAAGCAAAAAGCTTAGTAAATTACAACCTCATCTGACGTAGGCACGTACATTAGCAAGTATATATATATATATATATATATATATTATAAAACCATTTTGATCCGCTAAAAAGATTTAAACAGATAATTTGTCTTTTTGTAGCAGTTTAATTTTTCCTCGGTTATTTTTTTTTAATAATTTTATGATTTTTCCGAATATATCATACTGAGAGTAATTTTGGTCGGTACGTGCTATCCTTTGTTAAGGAGATCCATCTAAACATTCATCCACATAGCATTGTGAATTGAACCGTAAACCAACTGATCGTTTGTCTCCAGCGAGCATTTCCAGCATCTTTAGAAGCAAATGAATTCTTGAATTTACCTGTAGTGAAGTAGATATCGAAGGATTAATCCTAGTAAGGGGATAATCTTAGGATTATGATTAAGTCGAACGGGACGCAGCATAAAGGAGATCGGAGACTGTGGGGAATAATCTCTTATAATCCTTGAACGAGCTTTGTCCAAACGAGGAAACATTATTGTGTTTACTCGGGTATATTGTTCGAGATTAGTATTCGTGTTGTGTGTGTGGGGGGTACGGGTACCTGGTTTATATGGGTAGCAGTCTTATGGCTTGGAATTGAAACAAATACTGAATGAGCGACTCATATATCGATCAACCCCTGAACTGTGCCAAAGAATAGATTCGTTGAAAATAACTTTTATATGTGGATAACAAGGAGACTTGGATTCGCCTTGGTTTAAATAGATGCTGAAACGTCTTTTAGTGTTTCAGTGATTTTTTAATTTGATTGATAATTAACGGCACGCCAACCTGTAGAGGGTTGTTTTATGTCTTGAGGTTATGGAATCACATCCAGTGTACGATCATATTATTAAACCCATAGATGGAAGCCTAGCAGATATTACCATTCCGGCTCAGAGTAGACCTGGGAGTAATGGCAATAAAGGGTAACTCAACACATCCAAAATTTCTAGTTTTAGAGACATACAATCAGATACATTATAGTGTCATACCCAGGACGAACCTTTTTTTGGTGCTGGTGCTGGAAGGAGTTTTATCTCTTTGTAGGGCACATTGTCAGCGTGGATCTTTCTTTATCGTTGTCATCGTCATCCCGTATTTGTTTAGGAAGCAAGATTGAATTCAATGTCTTTTATAATAATAATGATAATAATAATAATAATAATAATAATAATAATATGTAGGCTATGTGATGACAGAGACGAAACGATTAATCACATAATAAGTGAATGCAGCAAATTAGCACTGAAAGAGTACAAGGCTAGACACGACTGAGTGGGAAAGGTGATCCACTAGGAAATGTGCAAGAAATATAAATTTGACCATACGAACAAATGGTATATGCACAACCCAGCACATGTCCCAGAAAATGACACACATAAACTCCTATGGGATTTTGACATACGGACGGATCACCTAATCTCGGCCAGAAAACCAGACCTAATAATAATCAACAACAACAACAACAACAACAACAACAAAAGAGAATATGCCAAATTGTCGACTTTGCTGTCCCGGCTGACCATAGAATAAAACTGAAAGAATGACTCAGATGTGAAAAAGTTGATAGAATATATAACAATGGACAAGTTTGTTTTGTTTGGTTTGCTGTGGTTTGGTCATATTGCATATCAATCATTGTAGGTTATTTAATGCCAAATCCTCTTTACACATCTATATTGAATATATGATTTGTTAACACATTTTGCCCTCGTGGTGTAATGGTTAAAGCGATGGACTGCGGAATCGTAGTAAGCGAGTTCGTACTCCAGTTGCGCTATTACGTTCACTTTCGGGCAAATACCCTTGGGAAAGGTATGAAACCCCTTATCCTCCCAGCTATGGGTTAAATAGTACCACAACTGTTCTTCTCGGAGAATGGCTTTGGCATTAAATAACCAACGAAGGTTGATATGCCATTAAAAAAAGAAACCAAACCAAACATTTTGTTGATAACATTTTTAAACGAGCGTAAGCTCATAATTCTACATACAGTTAAATGATTCTAAGTATTGCTATGTATCACTAACAATTCAATTAAACATCGGTCATTTGTTTACACACAGTCAAATGATCAAACAGTTCAAATTTAAAACAATTTAATTTAGCATAGATCATTTGTTTGCACTCAGTTTGAATATCAAACAGTTCTATTTAACCCATAGATTGGACTCTATCCAGTGCTACCACTCCGAGCTAGAGTGGACCTGGAAGTTATGGCATTGAAGAGGTGCTCGGCATTTCCCAAAGCTCCTGCATTACTGGAGCCTCACTATCAGATTTGTTTAGTGTCATATCAGGACACTCGTTGTGGAGGGAGTCTTATCCCTCTGCAGAGATACAGTCGGTGTATTCAACAGCCCCAGCCGGTTGGGCCACTCGTTGTAGAGGGAGTCTTATCTCTCTGCAGAGATACAGTCGGTCTATTCTACAGCCCCAGCCGACTGAGCTCCAGTTGGTTTAGCGTAAGCAGTTACATAGTTATATAATTGAGTTATGAGATATGAGTAGAAGTATTATTGCAAACGCGAATCTATTTATCCATACTTATTTACAATCTCAAATCTCTCGTCTAAAAGACGTGCACAGGACCAACTTACGAAAGAGGCTAATACGGACAAATGAAATAAAACTCTTCTGACTACTCCCGCTGGATGTGCACTTGGTGTAACGGTTATCATCGTAAGAAATGGACTCGATGACCCAACTTCTTCATCATGGGCACGATGCGACACAATTTCGTTTCTTAAAGCGTAGTACAGTTATGCTTTGAGTTCAGATTTTGTTTCTCAATAGATAGGTCGCTTAACCGAGGCTAAAGAACCCAATCTCTCTGACTATTTACCCATGGTTAGGGTGTTGGCGAAGGTGGTGGTGTTGAAGATATGGATTCATGCCTTTCCCATGGGGATTAGCGCCAAGTGAAACGTTAACGGTCTCGTCAAGGATTTGAACTTGCGTCTCTGATTCCAATGACTATAACCGTTACGTTATGCTCGCCTCTCCTTACCAAAACCTTTGGCCACGAACAGGACGTGACACCAGATCAGTTTTTAATCGGGGTATATATAGTTTGGTTTCAGAGTTTTCCTTCTCCCAGACTGGTAGCTTAACCGAGGTTAAAGCACCCAGTCCCACAATTTACCCATAGATGGAAAGGGGATATGGATTCATGTCTTTCATTAAAGCCTTCACACAAAGTGAAACGTAAACAGTAAGTTGTAAGAAGAAATTAACTGAGAAATTGAAAATATTCTCCGTACGTATCTCTTCGCCACGGATAGCATGTGACACAAGGTCAGTTTTTTAGTGGGGTATATCTGGCATATTAGCCTATGGTAGAGTGTTCGTCAATAGCCCGGGAGACTGATGTTCAACCCAAGGTCGAGTCATACCAAAGACTCAAAAAATAGTACTTGATACTTTCTTGCTTAACTCTCAGAATTATAAGGAACCTATCAAGGGTAAAGTGGTGTAATCCAGTAAAAGGAGTAGCGCCCTCCTCTACACTTTGATGTAGAAGCCATTGAAAAGGGAGCCTTCAGGTTATCCTCGACTACGGTGACCAATTTTCCTTACAACTCGTTTTTATTTGATAGATAATTAACGGTATGCCAACCTGTCGAGGGTTATTTTATGTCTAGTGGTTAAGGAATCACACTCAGTGTACGATCATATTATTTAACCTATAGATGGAAGCCTAACAGATACTACCACTTCAGCTCAGAGTGGACCTGGGAGTAATGACAATAAAGAAGTACTCAACACACCACAAATTTCTATTCTGAATTTACAGTTTTCCTTCTACTCGACTGGTTGCCGTACCATGGCTAAAGAGTCCAGTCTACTCATAGCATGGTTAACTTTCGAATTGATTCTGAGAGAAGTCCCTGGGGCGTCGTGGCTAACGTGCTTGACTACGACATCATAGTATGCGAGTTCGAACTACAGTCACGCTATAGTGTTCACTTTCAATGGGCGACCCATTCATTCGGCCTTGTGCCACATCGAAGCAAAGAGCTTTGTAAATTACTATAGTGTTCACTTTCAAACTTATACCCTCGGAAAAGGCATGGACTTCTTTTTTATATCCCACTCATCAATTGGTTAGATAGTACAACAACTGTCTTTCTGCAAAGATAGCTTTGGTTAAAAATAATCCTACGAAGGTTGACGTCATTAAACAAAGAAACGAAACTGAACTGAATTGATTCTTTTTCTGATATTAATGGAAAATCTCGAAGCCCTTTCTTTCTGTCCCACCACCCACACTTTTTGGTTTGCCACAAACCGATCCTAAAACGCTATCTAACTCCCCTTTCAAATTTAAGGGACTTATTTAATTCGAAATACCGGCTGGCAGAAACCGCATATCTAATTCCATCTAGTTTGTAAGCCACAACTATTCACCCCCCAGGTACTTCGTGGGGAGTGGAGATGGAAAGAGGAAATAGGTCCAGCGGGGAAAGTAATTCAAACCATCAAGTTAATCTTTATCCTAATTGCTTTTCAGTCAATGGGATTCTCGGCTGGTGTTGTTCATGTTCACACCTAGTGTACATTTCACACTAAAGAAAACTACCAAACGATTACCCAGAAGGTTTGGTCCGTTTAACACGAAAACACAACGTAATTTTTATATTTGTAAAACTTCTAATAACTTCGAAGAGTTATTCAGCTAGCACACGTTTGCTAAATTTAACATAGCAATATATTCAGTAAAGATCAAAATCACTTCCTACGGCCTGCAGAAGTAGCAAGGAGAATTTTGTTGCATCTGTCCATATAGATTGAAGTTTTTTTTTATCATCCCCCCACGTGGTATAATGGTTAACAAGCTTGATTGACCGACCATAGCAAGTGCGTTCCATTTCTTACAAGGTAGCCCTTTATTCCCGAATTGTGTCACTCTGGTAAATTGCGAAAGTTTTTCAAACCAAAGAGTTTCAGGTTCAAACCACAGAGTCACCATCCTAATTAATATTTTTCGTCTCTTTGCTATAGAGGATGAATCAATTTCGTTTATGATTTGGTTCAGTTTGGTTTGTTTAATGACACATCAATTTTTGTGGGTTATTTAATGTTAAAGCCATCCTGGAAAACAACAGTTGTGGTGCTGGATGGGATAAGGGGTTTATGTTTTGGGTGCACATAGTTTAAACAGCTCTGTTGGCGAATCTTAGAATACAATGAATGTATCCCCAGAGGAGTGAGATCCCGCAAAAATGGATTGTCTCTAGTATGATACCAAACTTCACTGGATGATGAGGCTCCAGTCCTAGAGGTTTGAGATGTGTGGAGTACGCCTTAATTCACATTACTCCCAGGTCCACTGTGACTCTGAGTACTTGTTAGAATCCCATCTATGGATTAACTTCCCCCGTTCAAAAATTAATCCTTTTCGAATGAACCGTGTAGGTGAAAAAAAAAACTCAGTAGAAACAATTTCACAAAAATATGAATATGAACTTTCAATGAATGCAATTCCTTAACCTGTAGTCATAAAATAACCCTAGACGGGTTGAAATGTCATTAAAATCAATCAATCAATCAATCAATCAATCACTTACGTGGTTCAAAGTACGAGAAACCCAAAATATCAGTGTAACAAGCGTCACCTGGTACATTCTATGCGAAAATTGTAACATTTTATTGAATGAAAGGAAACGGTTAAACAAACCAGATATTTGGGTTGGGGAATATAAATGATTATCTCTTATTGAATATTTACTCTTTAACAATAACCTACCGTTACCTTCAAATACCAGCTCATTGGCCAAGTGGGTAGATTGTTCGCCACTGGTCTGGGAGACCTGGGTTCAATCCCAGGTCGCGTCATACCAAAGACTATAAAAATGGTACTCGATACCTCCTTGCTTAACACACAGCAATATAAGGTAGGTATCAAAGGTAAAGTGGAGCAATCCAGAGAAAGGAGTAACTCCCTCCCCTACACCTCGGTGTAGTAGCTATAGAAAAGGGAGCCTTTGGGTCGCCCTCGACTAAAGGGAGACAACTTACTTTACTTTGATTAATCAATTAACAACGTGTGATCAGAAAATGAAGTTCAAATACAGACCGAAGCTGTTTGTGTTCACTTTGCACAATTGCTGTCTTTGGGAAAGGCATGAATCCACTTACCTCAACGAAAACCTTGATACCGTCTTTCCGAAGAACAGTCATAGTTTTATTCACAGTTTATTGTGTACAATTATCTTCCAAATGGAAAGCTAAGTGCCAGGTGTTTACGATAGCAGAGATCATATAATAGTCAGTTGAAGACACTTGGATACCAAAAAATAATTTTCATTTAAAGAATGGATATGCTTCGTTACTAGTTCATTGTTGTCGCTTTTTTTTTGTGACGTAACAACTCTTTTAGAAACTACTTTAAAAACCTTCTAAAAATACTTTTCTAGCTCACTCGGCTTGGGCTGCAGAAAACACCAACTGCATCTCTGCAGAAGGATAAGACTCCCCCATGAGGGTCCTGTATATGACACTAAACAATCTGATGGGGAAGCCCTAGTAATGTTGGAGCTTTGGGGGTATGCGGAGTACTCCTTCATTGCCATCACTCCTAGGTCCACTCTGGCCCGAAGTGGTAGCATATGATAGTGTCATATCTATGGGTTAAATAGAATTGTTTGACATTAAAACTGTGTAGGCATGCTAAACTAAATTGTTTGAAATAGAACTGTTTGATCATTTAACTGTGTGTAAACAAATGACTGATGTTTAATTGAATTGTTAGTGATTCATTGCAATACTTGGAACAATCTAACTTTGTTGACATGCTAAACTGAATAACTGTTAGATCATTTAACTGTATGCAAACTAATAACCGGTGTACTTATGCTAAAGTGAATTGTTTGAAATAGAACTGTTAACATTTAAACTGTACGTTTGCTAAACTGAATTATTTGAGATAGAACTGTTTTTACATTTAACTGTTTAAGCAAAAGACTGTATTTAAACAAATGACTAACAGTGTGTAAACAAGAAGGTGTGTACTTATGCTAAACTAAATTGTTTGATATAGAAATGTTTTTACGTTTAACTGTGTATTCGTATTAAAGACAAATAAGTGAAACCAATTAACTGTGAGCAAAAAAAAAAAAAAAAAAAAAAAAAAAAATGAGCCCGAGTTCTTTAAAAAAATTATTCTACAAAATGTGTTTATTGGCCTAATGAGTAGAGTGTTTTCTAATGGTCCGAGAGACCGAGGTTCAATCCCAGGTCGAGTCATACCAAAGACTCAAAAAATGGTACTTAATACCGCCTTGCTTAACACTAAGTATTATAAGGTAAGGATCAAGGGTAAAGTGGAGCAATCCAGGGAATGAAGTTGCGCCCTCCCCTATACCTCGGCGTGTTAGCTATTGAAAAGGGAGCCTTCGGGTCACCTTCGACTATATGTATAAAAAGGATTTGGCAATAAATGACCTAGCATAGTTGATATGCTATAAAACTAAACCTAAAAAAATTTTCTTCACCAAAAGTTTTCTCCAGACGATGACCCATGATCAAAACTTGTTCAAAATAGTGAAAACATAAATAACACAAAATGTTTATTAATTCGTTCGTCTCTTCCTGCTTTTCTCTCTCTGTCTCTCTTTCTCTGTTCCATTCTTTCAGTCAGTCTCTGCTTCTGTCTTTCTCTTTCACTGTTTGTCTCCTTCTCTCTCTCTCTCTCTCTCTCTCTCTCCCTCTCTCTCTATATATATATATACGGAGATAAGGTTGCAGAGCATTGACCTCGATAACAGATGTGCTCCAGGAATAGCTGGACAAGACCATACGTGCCAATAGCATAATTTTGCTTGCGATATTATACGCAAGCGAAATGTGATATACACCCAAGAAGGAAAACAGAAATGTTGTTGCGTTTGTACATTCGAAGCAAGGTAATTCGGCAACGGAGCGGAGTGAAGGACATGATTACTGAGTACCGAAAGGAAAAGTTTCACTGATATGGACAGATAACAAGTGGACCCTTACAGCTGTTGAATGGAAATTCAAGATACCAGGAAATACCACCCCGAAGACAAAATTTTCAATTTCTGTCAACATGGAAAAGAAGGGCGATATCGATTATGGCTAGCAAGGAGGAAACATGAGACAACTTGGTAACGAAACAGTCTGTCTGTGATGACAATATATATATATATATATATAATTGAAAAACTCAGCAAAGCGTCATTTGGCTATTATAAATTTATATCCGCTGGGAACTTTATAAAAGAAACCAGCTTCTTCAGAGAGCCATCACACAATGGAGAATATATATATATATATATATATATATATATATATATATATATATATAAGTCAAATAAAATCATCCCAACTCATTTTCTGTGGATATTATATATATATATATATAGTCACCCACAGACAGATCTGTTTCGTTCTATCAGAACTCATCAGTTTGGCTAGACATATTAGCTTCCCGTAGCTGGGATCGAAACCCGGTTGACTCAAACGCCAATTCAAGCTTCTAACCCTCAGCCACGAGGAGTCAGTAGCTGGGACGTAAATTTTAAACGGTTATGAATCACAATTACTATTGTTTACATACATCCGTTTAACGGCTACTTAGACCTCAATCCATATAGGAAGAGACTTGCAATAAACGCTAATGGCAACACGATTACTTCATTCGCCAGAGAACTCAACCCTACGGGGGTAGGGGAGTATATATATATATATATATATAAATCAAAACAAAGCAAGAGTGTCATTATTGTTTATGCTTACTAGTGGTATAATGATCAATTAGTTCATCTCGCAGACGATTACTCTAAGGAATTTGATCTTCACAAGAATATGGTAGAAATTTCAGAATCATTATTTTCTGATCAAGTAGTTTTATGGCACAATTATTTTCAAGCAAAAAAAAAAAAAAAAAAAAAAAAAGTAAGTTTTATTGTTGATTAACTGCAAAAACTAAAATCAAATCTTAATGAATTCGGTAATTGTGCATCGGAACATTCCGGACCAATCATATCGTTAAATACATTCTGGAAATTTATTTTGTATATTCTTTCTAAGATGCCATCATCATCATCATCAACAAAAAAAATCCCGAAGACTCAAATTCTTTTGACTTTTGTATTTTATATTTTTCTTTCTTCGCTTTAATGGCTATCATTATATAAAAAGTTGCTTGAATAGGAAATAAATTATTTCATAGTTTAATGATATTAATATCAATAATAGATTGAAGGCTGAAACCGAAGGTTAATAACATCGACACAGGATTATAGTAACTATATAAAAAACGGATCAAACCCAATATGTAGACTGTGTGAACCAAAAATTGAATCAGTTGATCACTGAGTGACCTTTTGCACTAACACCAATAGAATTTAAAGAATGGTATGGTAAAATGGGATATAATATTCATTAGAAAGTTTGTAAAAACTTTGGAATATGGAAAACTGAAAAATGCTATAAACACCCATCGGAACCAATAACAGAAGCAAAAGAAGCTATTATTTTTTTGGACTTTGCTATCCAAACAATTATAGAAAAATTCCGAGCAAGAGACAAGTTATACTGGTTAAGGATTATCAAAGAAAAACATATCTTCTAATAGATATTTCAGTGCCAACTGATAATGATATATCAGTCAAAGAATATTATAGAATACGCTAATGCGAAGACCTGGATCTGAAATAAAAAATGTAGCGCCTAAAAACTACCACCATGCCAGTAATAGGGGGAGTCCTGGTATAATCAAGAAAGAGACATATTAACATATCTACAAGATATTTTTATGAAAGACAAAAAATTGCACTTTGTGGAACAGCTCAACTCCTTAGAAGAATACCGTGATTTAAAGAATAACACCCAAAAGAGACTGTAAAAAAAAAAAAAAAAAAAAAAGAAAGAAAGAAAAAAGGAAAAAGAAAAAGACGGCATATAATCATTACCTTCGGGCACCCTCGGTCTTAGGTTAAGACTTGGTGAAAGATTGTAAGAAACCCTAATAAAGCTGAAAATTGAATAATAATAATAATAATAATATTGTTCTCTGACGAACAGAAAGGATGCTGCAAAGGATCCAGAAGCACAGCAGAATTACCCTACATAGATCAACACCTCCTAAATGAGAGCAAGACAAGACGGAAAAATTTAGCTATGGTCTGGATTGACTACAAAAAGGCATATGATTTGGTCCCACAAAGCTGGATATTACACTGTCTCAAAATGTACAAAATATCACATAAAGTCATAAACTTCATCAAAAAGACCATGCAAACCTGGAGAGTAGAGTTGACTGCAGGAGGAAGAAGCTTAGCTGAAACAAAGATCCAAAGAAGGATTTTCCAAGGAGATGCACTATCACCCTTACTATTCATAATAGCCATGATTCCACTGAACCACATACTCAGAAAATACACTGCCGGATACAAACTCAGCAAATCGCAAGAGAAGATCAATCATCTAATGTACATGGATGACATTAAACTATTTTCAAAAAATGAAAAAAGAAATGGAAACTCTCATACACGCCGTTAGAATATACAGTCAGGACGTAGGAATGGAATTTGGCATTGAAAAATGTGCCATGCTCGTCATGAAAAGTGGCAAACGACATATGACTGACGGAATGGAACTACCAAATCACGACAAAATTAGAACGCTCGGAAAAAATGAAACCTACAAATACTAGGGTATCTTGGAGGATGACACCATCAAACAAGTGGAAATGAAAGACAAGATCCGAAAAGAATATCTCAGGAGAACTAGAAAACTACTTGAGAAAAAACTCTCCAGCAGAAACCTCATCAAAGGAATAAATACTTGGGCTGTGCCCCTCGTTTGATATTCGGGACCCTTTCTCAAGTGGATCAGAGATGAACTTAAACAAATTGATCAAAGAACAAGAAAACTAATGACCATGCATAAGGCATTACATCCCAGAGACGACGTTGACAGACTATATGTATCTAGAAAAGAGGGAGGAAGAGGACTTGCCAGCATCAAAGACAGCGTTGATGCATCGATACAACGGCTCGAAGACTACATAGAAAAACACGAACGAGGACTGATTACAGCCATCAGAAACGATACGGACAACACGATAGACAATAGAATGACAACAACTTTGGAAAAAAATGGGAAAAAACAACTCTATGGCCGCTTCAAACGACTAAAAAACAACATTTCACTCCAGAAAACCAGGACCTGTCTAAGAAAAGGAAACCTTAAGAGGGAAACGGAATCTCTCCTAATAGCAGCACAAAACAACACCGTAAGAACCAATCATATCAAAGCGAGAATAGATAAGACTCAACAAAATAGCAAACGTAGGCTATGCAGAGACAGAGACGAAACCATCAATCACATAATAGGCGAATGTAGCAAAAAATAAGACTAGACACGACTGGATCAGCAATGTGATCCACTGGGAGATGTGCAAGAAACTTAAATTTGACCATACAAACAAATGGTATATGCACAACCCAGCACCTGTTCTAGAAAATAACACACATAAACTCCTATGGGACTTTGACATACCCACGGTTCACCTAATCTCGGCCAGAAGAACAACAACAAAAAAAGAGAACTTGTAAAATTGTCGAACAACAACAACAAAAAAAGAGAACTTGTAAAATTGTCGACTTTGTTGTCCCTGTTGACCACAGAATAAAACTGAAAGAATATGAAAAAGAAGGATAAGTACCTCGACCTTGCTAGGGAATTGAAAAAACTGTGGAACATCCTGGTGATATGCTGTATACCAATTGTAATTGGAGCGTTTTGAACTGTAACTAAAGGAGTACTAAAGGGGCTGGAGGACTTTGAAGTTGGCGGACGAGTAGAGACCATCCAAAGTACAGCATTATTGAGAACGGCCAGAATATTGAGAAGAATCCTGGAGACTTGAGGGGACTCGCTGTCACTCAAACTCCAGTGAAAGACCATCAGCTAATGCTGTTGTGAAAAACTGTCAAAGAGTAAAAAGAAATGATATGTATGGTCACTTGCTCTTGTCTATTAGATGACTTATAATCTATTTTCGTGAGAAGAATCGGTTGATTGATTTTAACGGCATGCCACCTTGTCTTGTGTTATTTTATGCTTAGAGGTTAGAGAATTGTATGTTGTAAATAATAATAATAATAATAATAATAATTAACAAAAAAGAGAAGCAGTCCCGGCCGACCATACAGTGAAAATCAAAGATACGAAAAGAGAGATAAATACTTAGACCTCGCCAGAGAACCAAAAGATATTGAACATGAATGTGACGGTGATACCAATCGTAATTGGTGCGCTCGGAACAATCCCCAAAAGTTTTGAAAAGGGACTGGAAATCAGAGGGCGTTTGGAGACCATCCAGATTACTGCATTAAGATCGGCCAGAATACTAAGAAGAGTCCTGGAGACTTGATGGTTGTTGGCATGTTGTTTGAGTTTTATGGCATATCAACCTTTGTAGGTTATTTAATGCCAAATCCCTTTTTATACAAATAATCAGTTCTATTTCAAACAATTCAGTTTAGCATGAGTCATCATCATCATCATCATATCGTGCTGGCAGCACGGATATCCCTGACCCTCTCTCGCCACTCCTCCCTATCGTTCATCGCCCTAGGTAGGTCTTCAGGACAACAACCTGTATCCTCACATAGCTGCTGAATGTACGTTCGTGCTGGTCGTCCTGCTTTTGCGCGGCCGTGTGTGGGTATCCATAAGAGTACATCTCTTATGAGTTCATCTCCGCTTCTCCAGCAATGTCCTGCATGTCTGGTTCGCCTAACTTGAATAGTTTTCGTGATAGGGGGCAGGTGGCCGTACAGTTGGTGTCTTGTGGGGTGTTGCTGCCAGGACTTGTTCAGGATTGCACGCAGCATTCTTGTGTAATTGCCATCTAGTTTCTTCTCCAGCCGTTTTGTTAGCGTCCATGTAGTGCATCCATATAGCAGTATCGATGTGACCGCTGCCTGGAAGAAACTGCGTTTCATTTTATCGGTTAGGTCTGATTTCCATATAGTCGATAGCCTATGTCCATGCTTTCGTTAACCTCGTTTCGATGTCCTTTTCGGTTGATTCGACGCTGCTTCCTAGGTACGTGAATTTGTCTACTAGTTTAAGAGGGGTTCCTTCTAGAGTGGAGATGTCCCCCGTTTGGTTATAGCACATATATTCCGTTTTGTGTGCATTAACATGGAGGCCTATGCTTGCTGCTGCTCGTTCCAGGCTATGCAGAAGTGTTTCGGCTTGGTCAGGTGTATTTGCCAGTATCGCTATGTCATCGGCGTAGTCGGCGTCGGTAATTGTTGTTGCGGGGTATCTTCTTCTTTTCTTCGTCAGTTCGAAGCCATTCTCTTTGATTTTGTCAATCGATGTTCTAAGTACGTAGTCTAGACAAATGATAAAGAGATACGGAGCCAGCGTGTCCCCTTGTAGTACTCCTGCTACAATGTCGAAGTATTCTGTGTCTCCATCTGGTGATCGTACTTTTACTTTAGTGTTTCTATAGAGAATCGTTATTGCCGCTACGGTTTCTTTAGGTATGCCGTACGCTAGTAGGATTTGTTCCATCTTTCCTCTGTGAATGGAGTCGAAAGCCTTGGTAAAGTCGACAAATATTAATGTCGCTTGTAGGTTCTTTGCCCGTACACCTTCAAGGATTCTGCGGATGGTTAGTATTTGTGAGGTCGTAGATCTATTTCTTCGGAAGCCATTTTGGTTTTTTCTAAGTATGTTGTCGATTTTGGGTTCTATTCGGTTTCGTAGTAGGGCATTGTAGATTTTGGCAGCTATGGATGTAAGTGTTATGCCTCGGTAGTTTTTGGCTAATCCGAGGTCCCCCTTTTTAGGGAAGGGGAGTATGCATCCCTTCGTCCATCTATCTATCGGATTTTGATTGTATACTGCGTTGCAGTGTCGGAGCAGTATGTCGTCGAATTGTCTGGTCTTCCATACTTCCGGGGGAATTTCGTCCAGTCCTGCAGCTTTCCTATTTTTAATTTTTCTGAGAACCGAGTCGAGTTCTCCTTGTGTGAACGGTCCAAGTTTAATGTCTAATTGTTTGCTAATTATTCTGGTGATTGGTTCATGCGTTATTTTTGGTGGGTTTCCAAGTAAGTTTTCGAAGTGCTGTTTCCACAGTTTTATTCTTTCTTGTTGGTTTGCTGCTTTAAGTTTTGCTTTGGCTGTGTTCTTTCTTCTGCTCACTTCGTTTATTGTTTGCCAGGCAATTCTAGATTGTCTATCTTCTACCGAGTCTCTAATCTTATCTATCTGATTTTGAATGTATTCTGTCTGTTCCTTTATATATATGCCTGCTAATTGATATTGTGCTGTTTTTAGTTTTAATGCATTTGTGTTTGTTGGGTTTTTTCGATAGTTTTTGGAGGCTGTTTTCACTAGTGCACGTTTTTCTCTCACCGCTAAGGTTTCCCATGGGACTCTAATTGTGAAAAACATTTCTATTTCAAGCTATTCAGTTTATTCAAACAGTTCTAATTCAGAGAATTCAGTTTAGTATAAGTATAGATTTGGTTTACTCACAGTTAAATGCCAAAACATATATTAAACTATATATCAAACAATTCAGTTTAGCGTAAGTACAGTTTCAATGTCAAAAACGGTTCCATTTCAAACAATTCAGTTTAGCATAAATATGCAGTTTAGTTTTATTTAACCCATAGATAGGGCCTTATCAGGTGCTACCTCTCCGGACCAGAGTGGAACTGGGAGCAATGGCAATGAAAGGGTGCTCCGCATTCCCCCAAGCCCCAGCATCACTGGAACCTCACCATCAGATTGTTTAGTGTCATATCGAGGACACTCATTGAGGTGGGGTCTCACCCCTCTGCTTAGGTGCAGTCGGTGTATTCTATAGCCTTAGCCAACTGGGCCACTGGAGACTTGAGGAGATTTGCTGTCACTCAAGCTCCAGTGAAAAGCCATCAGGTGGCGCTGCTGGTGTGAAAAACTAGCAAGGAATGATAATACGAGAATCTGTTTTAGAAAATAATATCCATAAAATTCTCTGGGTCTTTGAGATATTAACGGATCACCATAATCTTAATCCGAAGATCATTATCATTAATATCATCGTCATACAGATTGCACGATTCCATTGACTCTCTATCCCTGTCGGCCATCTCTCTTGGCTAATCCTCCAGACGATATCCAGTGTCTGCACAAAGCTGATGAATATAAGTTTTTGCTCATCAGTCAACACTTGTGTGTCCATTTGTGGGAGTCCATAGAAGAATGTCACTGATGAGTTAGCTCTTACACTTCGTACTTTGTTCCTCTTAGTTGGGTGATTTGTGTAATGAGAGGTTAAGTGGCCGTGCTGCTGTTGTTTTCTGAGTTGCTGTTCCCAGGATTCGATCAAAATAACACGCAGCATTCTTGTGTTGTTCCCATCAAGCTTTTTCTCCTGGCGTCTTGTTAGAGTTCAAACTTTACGAAAAGCTGTTTTGAAGAAATCAGAATTAAATCAAGATTCTTTGCATTAGATGATAAGTTTCTTGAACGACGGGTCGGTATCAGAGTTTACTGTATCCTGGGTCAATCCCACAAAATGTGTTCACTTCTCTCCACACTCAATAGGGTTTTATGCAGTATCTACACAAGATTACAGTGCACTATTAGAAAACTGTAATTGGGAAGCATTAAACAGGTCTTTAAAAAAAAAATTTAACACCGTAGACGATTGTCTTGTTTGTCTCGTTTTCCTTTGCTTGAAATAATGAAGAGTCAGTCATTTAATTTGTTTGATGTACTATATTAAGCTTTGTTGTCCATTTTATCTTTTTTAAATGCTAGTTTAAATCATTCTCAGAAAATGCTATAAAAATTTCCAGCATTAGTTACTATGGTTACAATACCCAACATAGCGTTCTTGCACCCCACGTGATACCATGTTTACAACGTCCAAAGAATTTTGAACAGACAATACCTAGTTCATTTAAAAAACGTCTCTGACGATGAAGTTTTTACTTTGAAATTAATTAGACTCAAATAATTATTATTTCGCATTGGAATAGCCCTGTAAATTAATACAATACAATAAAATAATTTGTGCAATGCTTCAACCAAATTACAATATATATATATATATATATATATTGAAGTAAATAATGGAGTGTAATCCGACAATATGTGAAGAAAAATTGATTACAAGGTAATCCAAGTAGAAGGAAAGATTTATTGAGAAGCAAAGTTGACACTAAAGCGTTTCGATTCTAGTGAACCATCATCAGGACTATGAAGGTTGATATTAGTGATGTTAAATGAATGGACGTTTAAAAGTGCAAAATACAAAAACCTAGGGAAAATTTGTATAACAAGAAAAAGTTGGCCTTTTAATATGTGAATCAGCGTTTGTTGTTTTAATTTGCGTCATTTGACTTATTTGGAATATTATATAGAATTTTTGTTCTGTTTATTTATCGAGAAAGATTTCGAATCAAAAGGAAGAAAAAGAAGGGGAAAAAAAAGAAAAAAAGAAAGCATGAAATTATGATATATGTGGAATATTTTAACTAAAGATGGAATGCCTACTCACAATCTGATGAAACTAGTTCCCCCCATAGATTCATAACTTTGGCAAACAATTCTACCTCCCACAGCATAATAAAAAAGTTGGCGACCGTAGGCGAGGGCGACCAGAAGGCTCCCTTTTCAATAGGGAAAGGAGTAGCGCCCCCCTACACCTCGGTGTAGTAGCTATTGAAAAAGGAGCCACAGCATAATAAACAACTTAAATAAACTCAATATCAGAACTACTTCTTTACCCTCTAAAACGATCCGCGAAATAGTACACTCTAGCCCTCAACGCAACATATTTTCAGACGTTGGTGTTTATTGTATCCCTTGTAAGAATTGTAAACTTAATTATATTGGTGAAACATCTCGGAAGCTTGACGTTCGCTTGAAAGAACACAAAAGAGACATAAGAATTGGTAATTTAAACAATGCATCATTTCTACACATTTCTCAATATAAGCACAACTTCGATTACAATTCTGCAAAGATGCTCATTTACATTCATTATAAAAGTCTAAGACGAATTTTCAAAGCCGCTGCTATTTCACTCTTTAATTCCTTAAATACTCGTCCTGGCTTTTATAATATTTCTCCTTATTTGAGCAAATCTATTTTAAATATCTACAATATATTCCATCTTTAGTTAATATAAATATATACATATATATATGCGTTTGATATTTATTCGACCTCCCACCAGGCTGGATTTGACACAAGGTTATTTCATATCAGCGATATGTGCATTTAATTTCAAGACAAGGATAAATTTCACATTTAAATGTGTATCGGAAATAAATAAATAAAATAATATAGAGTTAATGAATAAATAAAGGTAAGCAACCTTTTTCAGTGGACTTACAAATATGGACACAACAGAGTTGGCTGACCAGCAAAGACATATATATATCAGCTCTGCACGGACACTGGATGCAGTCTAGAGGACCAGCCTAGGAAGATGGTCGATAGAGACAGATCATGAGAGAGAGAGAGAGAGAGAGAGAGGGAAGGGGATCCGTGTTACCATCATGGCTTGATGATGACGAAGAATCATGGAGGTACCCGTGGTGTAATGGTTATCGTCGTAGGAAATGGACACGGCGACACGAGTTCAAATCCTGGACGTGACTGATTGCATTCCACATAGCACTAATACCCTTGGGAAAGGTATGAATCCAATTATTCTCCCTCCAGCTATGGGTTAATAGTAGGGTAGACTGGGTTCTTCAGCCTTGGTGAGGCAACTAGTCAAGGAGAAAGAAAACTCTGAATTCAAACCTGTTAAACTCCGCTTAAAAATTGACCTTGTGTCATATCCTGTCCGTGCGGAGGGATTGAGTAAATATGGATGACGACGAAGAAAGTCTATCGTTTCCAGTTTTAAATAAAATGCTCCTCAGAGTTCCTAAGAGGCCTTCCATCCAGGCTTGACGGAGCTAAGTTTATCACTTGGTGCCTGAGGCGCCCCTAAAGAGAAATGCCGAGGTAATCAAGCATTTTTGTGAAGGACACGGATGAATTTCGACTTGTGCGTTCCCCCTTCCCTACAATAAAATAACTTCATGTCAAATCTGTCCGGAAAGAAGGTCTGATAAATCCTTCTTAGCCTTTACTTTATTTTTCTTTCTTTCATTCCTCATTTTCAAGATATTTATTTCTCATTCACAAACTATTTTTGTCTATCTTTCCATATCTTTATTCGACATATTGCTCCTTTTTCAATTTACTTCTTTTATTGTTCACGTTCTTTCTTTCTTTTTTTTTTCCTTCTTTCTTTCTTAATTTTTTCCTTCCTTCCTTCCTTCTTTGTTGTCTTTCCTCTCTTTTCTTATTCTTGCTTCTGTTTTTTTCCTTTTCCGACTTTCTTTTTCTTGGTTTTCTTCTTACTATCTATCTTTGTTTGTTTCTCTCTTTACTTTGGGGAATGCGGAGTATCCCTTCAGATTTATCCTTTGCTTAGACCATTTGTCATACCAAGATTAAAGAACCCAGTCTACCCTACAATTTGGCCATAGGTGGTGGGAGAATAGTTGGATTCATACCTTTCCCAAGAGTATTAGGACTACGTGAAATGTAAACAGCTTCGTCCAGGATTTGAACTCGCGTCTCCGTGTCTATTTCTTACTACTGCCTGTTGTACTCACACTTCGCCGCAACATATTTTTTCATGGTAATTTTAATTTGTAATCATGGCAAAAATAAACAAAATTAAAACAAAACCGACCCTGGTTTATTTCTGTGTCAGACTTGTGTATCCAAATACCTTTCTCCCTCGCCCACCCAGCAAGAAAACCTAGTTGATGCTATATAAACATGAAGCTTGTTGTCATATATTTGTATGCGGATGTGTGGGTGTTTATGATTATTGTTTTCATCATGGTCGTCACAAAACAATTTGTTCCTAAGTTCTTATTTCGTGTCTCTTTACGACTCTGCACATTTGTGTCGGCGTCGTATTTTCAAAGCCAAAGAAAAAGCCAAAATATTACCACACACACACACACACACACACTCACACACAGAGAAATTTATCTCTGTATATATATATATATGTAAAATTAAGAAGAAACAAAGTATTTATTGGATGATTTTATCTATAGGTGATTTTCTCCCAACGTAAAATGTTATATATATATATATATATATATCATCATCATCATGTCGTGTCGCTAGCACGGATATCCCTGATCCTCTCTCGCCACTTCTCCCTATCGTTCACCGCCTCTGGCAGGTCTTCAGGGCTACATCCCGTTTCCTCACATAGCTGCTGTACGTATGTTCGAGCTGGTCGTCCTGATTTTGCTCGGCCATATGTGGGGGTCCATAGGAGCACGTCTGTTATGAGCTCGTTCTTGCTTCTCCAGCAGTGTCCTGCGTGTCTAGTTCGCCTAACTTGGATAGTTTTCGTGATGGGTGGCAGGTGGCCGTATAGTTGGTGCCTTGTTGGGTGATGCCGCCAGGACTTATTCAATATTGCTCGCAACATTCTTGTGTAATTGCCGTCTAGCTTCTTCTCCAGCTGTTTTGTGAGCGTCCATGTGGTGCATCCATACAGCAGTATCGACACGACCGCTGCCTGGAAGAAACTGTGTTTCATTTTATCGGTCAGGTCTGATTTCCATATGATCGATAGCTTATCGATAGCTGTCCATGCCTTCGTTAGCCGCGCGTTGATGTCTTTTTCGGTTGATGAGATACTGCTTCCTTGGTAGGTGAATCTGTCCACCAGTTTCAGAGAGGTTCTCTGTAGTGTGGAAATGTCACCTGTCTGATTAAAGTACATATATTCAGTTTTGTGTGCATTGACATGGAGGTCAATGCCTGCGGTGGCTCGTTCCAAACTATGCAGTAGTGTTTCGGCTTGGTTGGGTGTATTTGCCAGTATCGCTATGTCATCGGCGTAGTCGGCGTCGGTAATTGTTTTTACGGGTACCTTCTACTACTTTTCTTTGTCAGCTCGAAGCCGTTTTCTCTGATTTTATCAATCGATGTTCTAAGCACGTAGTCTAGACAGATAATAAAGAGGTATAGGGCTAGCGTGTCCCCTTGTAGTACTCCTGCTACAATGTCGAAGTATTTTGTGCCTCCATCCGGTGAACGTACTTTCACTTTGGTGTTTCTATAGAGAATCGTTATTGCTGCTACGGTTTCTTTTGGTAGGCCGTATGCTAGTAGGATTTCTTCCCTCTGTGAATGGAATCGAAAGCCTTGGTAAAGTCGACAAATAGTAATGTCACCTGTAGATTTTTTGGCCGTACGCCTTCAAGGATTCTACGGATGGTCAATAATTGAGAGGTCGTGGATCTATTTCTTCGGAAGTCATTTTGGTTTTTCGTAAGAATGTTGTCGATTTTGGGTTCTATGCGGTTTCGTAGTAGGGCATTGTAAATTTTGGTTGCTATGGATGTAAGTGTTATACCTCGGTAGTTCTTGGCTAATCCGAGGTCCCCCTTTTTAGGGAAGGGGGGGATGCATCTCTTCATCCATAAACAGTCACCTGAACAATGTCACTAAATTATATTAAATTTTCAATGCAACATCATTTATTATCATTGGCCAGATGATAGTTTAGTATAATAAAAACGAAACGTTCCATGTTGACAAAAAATTCAACTATAAATAAAATCATTTTCTTTTTTTTTCACATCTTTATATCACTATACCATCGGATTCATTTTCAATTTCTCTGAGTGATATATACATTGAGTGTCATCCACAGACAGATAGTTTCGTTGTATCACAACTTATCAGAGTGGCTAGACACGCGAGATATTTCAAGCTGGGATCGAAACTCGGTTAACGTTACGCCCGCCTGAAATCATAACCTCAGAGCTATCATCAGTTTTAGCATAAGCGTTGGGATTTTAACGTATATGTATTAATTTTCCTTTATTTACATTTACACTAACGGACACTGGAGTGCTCAATTCGTTAGAAGAAATTTTGCGTTTCTCTAGTGGCAACCGTTGTTCATATCTATTTGTCAAATTATCTGTCACATCTCATCTCTTCACATAAATAAATAGATAGAAAGGCAATTTGTCTCCAAAAATTGGTGTGAAGTGTTCTATACTCATTATTCACATCAATAATGTCGCCAATACAACCACTTCTTCCGCCTCACAGCCCGACTATTAATCCATCTCGGTGGGGAATAATTGAATTCATACCTTTTCCTAAGAGCTATGTGAAATGTAAACAGCTTCTGCCATGATTTGAATTCGGGCCGACGAGACCATTTTCAACGCTGATAACCGTTACGGCACGTGAACCTCCACTTTGATATACAGCTATAACCTCTTTGATATACAATGATAATCACTTTGATATGTAGTGATAACCAACTTTGATATACAGTAATAACCATTATGATATACAGTAATAACAACTTTGATATACATTAATAACCAACATTGATATACAGTAATAATTAGCGTTGATATACAGTTACAACGTCTTTGGTTTACAGTTATAACAACTGTGATATACAGTAACAACCACTTTGATATACAATAGTTACAACTTTGATGTATTGTAATAATCACTTCGATATGCAGTAATAAACACTTTAATATACAGTAATAATCATTTTGATATATTGTAATATAATGTATTGTAATAGAATATATATAGCAATATAATATATAGCAATAACTACGTTGATATACAGCTATAACCACTTTGATATACAGTAATAACTAACTTTGATATACAGTAATAACTAACTTTGATATACATTTATAGCAACTTTTATATGCAGGAATAACCACTTTGATATGTAGTAATGATCAACTAAGAGTTGACCGTTTTGCACTGATTCGCTATAGTACCCTTTTCGAAATAAGTTAAATTTCCGATTTAAACAATCTTAAAAGACGACATAAAGGACAGTCATTGGAATGACTATGTATACACTTTAGTATCTTAAAATCATATTAACTTTTTTCGATTATTTAACGCTAAAGCTATCCTTGTTGAAGAACAACAGTGATACTATTTTTTCACTTGATTGGGGAGGTGACAAAGAGGTACATACCTTTCCCAAGAGTATTAGTCTCAAAGTGAACGTAATAACGCGACTGGAGTTCAAACTAGCAGTCTAGCTCGTTAGCCATTACGCCACGGGTACTCCCCATAAATACACTTTGGTTCATGTGCCATATGTATGACAAAATATAGAAACGGTTGTCTATCAGAATTATGAAAATATTCTTTGTCTTCCAGTTAGATTGATGCATTTGATAATATATCAGTCTCTTCGTATCTTTCGGTTGGTTGGTTGTTTGGATTTTATGGCATATCAGCCTTTGTAGGTTATCTAACGCCAAATCAATTTTTATACAAATAGTCAGTTGTATTTCAAATAATTCAGTCCTTGTGGTACAATGGTTAAAGCGCTGGACTGCAGAATCCCAATAAGCGAGTTCGGACTCCAGTCACGCTATTACGTTCACTTTCGGACAAATACCCTTGAGAAAGGTATGAAACTCCCGTATTCTCAAAGTTATGATTTAAATAGCATCACTACTGTTCTTCTTGGAGGGATTTGGCATTAAATAACCCACGAAGGTTGATATGCTATTAAACAAAGAAACTAGTTTAGTGTCATACCCTGAGTATCCCACCTTCTAAGCATATTCTAAACTGTTTGTATAGCCTTCTAAAAAGAAAATTGAATACCTCCAAAGATCGAACTGGGAGTCAAGTTTGTTAACCCTTACTCCACAGTGATACACTCACATAACAACGTAATGGAATAAACTAAGTGTATCTGTTAAAAATTCACAGAAACGTTGAAGATTCAGTTTTTGTGAAATGAAGTAACTGACTTTTTAAAGGTAATTATCATCATAGTCATCATTAGTTTGGAATCTCCGTGGCGTAGCGGTTAGTGTCCTGAACCGCGATTCATTCCCTTTGGAAAAGCGAACCCTTCTCTCAGCTATGGATACCACTACTGTCATTCTACAAAGACGGCTTTGGCATCAATTAACCCACGAAGGTTGATATGCCATTAAACAAAGAAACCAAACCAAACCAAACCAAACCATCATTATCAAGGCATGCCGACAGTACAGATTTCTTTAACTTTCCCTCACAACATCAGCCTCTATCTGCTATCGCTTTTGATCGGTCCTCAAAACGGTATCCAGAGTTCGCACAGAGCTAGTTTATGTATATTTTCGCTGGTCAGCCAACACTGAGGTATCCATTGTAGAACAGCGCTTATGAGTTACTTCTTACTTCTGCAGTGCTCAGTAAGTCTTGCTCGTCTTTGTTGGATGGGTTGGGCGATGGGAAGTAATTGGCCATACAACTACAGTTTTTTAGGATGTTGGTTCCAGGATTTATTTTAAAACAGTACGTAGCCTCCTTCTGTACATCTTCGCTTTTCCCCCAAAAGTTCGTTCGAGTCCAAGTGATTGAGCCATACAGCAGTACTAACACGGCTAAAGCTTGGAAGAATTACCATTTCCCTTTTTGCATATGATCGATAGCTTATTAATAGCAGTCAATGCTTTGGAAATTCAGTTAACTTTTTAGATGGGTTGTTCAATTTTAAATAAGGCTAAAGTTGCTAGTTTTCGAGAAGGTTAAGACTGATAACAAAACTATGGCAGACGAGAACAATCATAAAAGTCATCCATTTGTAAATTGAATAAAGAGTAGTAGTGGAGGAGTAACCCTCAAGGTAGTTTGACGTATGATAAGAGAGTCCTTTTGGTTTGAATTCAGAATTTTCCTTCTCTTAGATCGGTTAGCATAGCAAAGTAAAAGAGCTTAGCCTGCTCACCTATTTACTCAGAGATGAGGGAAAATTGTTCAACGCATACCTTTTTCATAAGTAGTAGTAGTATTATGTGAAATACTTGTATAAATAGCCCCGTCTAGTATTTGAACTCGAGTCACCGTGTCAATTTCTTACAAGGATAACAGTTACACAATGAGCATCATCATCAACAAAAAAATCATATATATATATATATATATATATATATATATATATATATATATATATATATATATATAAACATCTTATTAAAAAATATTGAAAATAAATCGTGAAATATACTTAATCATTTTTTACAATAGCTTCAATTTTCTAATGACGAGATTTCTTCTCTTTTTTATAATCTTAAAGAAAAATATGAAAATCAGCTTAATAACATACTCGTAGCCTTGATATTAAACTGGTATTATTCTTTGATTTTGAACTAATATTATTTACTGAAGTCCTCCGACGTATCCTCATCTTGGTTTTTATTGTCGTCACATACTCCTGTCGTTGTATTTCTTTGATTTCAAACTATTATTATTCATTGATAACCGGACATTGGCCTAGCGGTTAGAGTGTTTGCCAATGGCCCGGGAGACCTGGGTTCAGTCCCAGGTCGAGTCATACCAAAGACTCAAAAAATGGTACTTGATGCCTCCTTGCTTAACACTCAGCATTATAAGGTGCGGATCAAGGGTAAAGTAGAGCCATCCAGAGAAGGAGTAGCGCCCTCCCCTACATCTTGGTGTAGTAGCTATCGAAAAGGGAGCCTTCGGGTTACCCTCGACTATGGTCGCCAACAACAACTATTATTCATTGAAGTACTCCGACGTATCCTCATCTTGGTTCTTATTGTCGTCACATACTCCTGTCGTTGTATTTCTTTGATTTTAAACTAATATAATTCACTGAAGTACTCCGACTTATCCTCATCTTGGTTCATATTGTCGTCACATACTCCTGTCGTTGTGTTTCTTTGATTTTAAACTATTATTATTCACTGAAGGAATTTAATCAGACAAATATCATCGTTAAAATCTTTCGGCTGAAATACATTAGAGATTAATAACTATTTAAAATCACAGCATGATAAATAGAGTGCAATAAAAGCTTACTAGTCCGACAAGGATACTAGTCCGACTACATAAGTAAATAATAACAATTTATAAGCAGAGGATAACAACGCTAAGAAATTGTAACTACAATAACAACCAAGATGACGATACTAGTCAACGTACGTGAGGGATTGATAATGATTCCTCATCTTCGAGATCCAGACAAAAAATAAACTTTTATTGTCACGATTCAACGAAAAGATTTTTTGTTGGCTTAATCAATTGGATTAAAATTCTTTTATTCCAAATATGAAACCATATTTTTCATTCTCCTTGATTAAACTATTGTAGCGGATTTAATCAATACGTCATTAAGAATTGAATGGTAGACCTTCAAAGCATCAGGTTTTCCTTCTACCCCTTGGTTCTGGCCAGCAAGTGCATTAATGTATATTCGTAAGCGATTTCGTCTTGAAGTGTTTGTAAAATGGAGCGTATATGAACGGGGTGAACAATGTTGTTTCTCGAACACAGGCAGGTTGATGTGTACTGCTTGGAATGATGGAAAAGAATGAGGGTAAGGGGAATGGGAACGGGGGGAGGCTGATGATGAGGCAAAATCGGTTATGAAGGACTAGGTGGGTGAGGAACGAGGAGAATAGAAATGAAAATCTCCACAGTGGATCGCCTACAAAGAAATAGATGAAAGGAGAAGAGAAAACAAAAAAAAAAAAACAAAAAAATTAAAAAC
>OY757915.1:103888044-103890544 GCA_963585895.1 Sepioteuthis lessoniana
ATAAAAATACTTATCAAATAGGATATATATATATAGTCAATTTTCATCCAATGAAGACTTTAATGAAAAACATGAAAATATGTGAAGTTTATGAAGTTCAGTAATAAGACAATTCCTTAAATAAAACATTGCTGAAAATTTAAGGTTTTCCTAACCTTAAATTTTCATCCCTGTTTTATTTATCACAATACCCCCCCATATATATATATATATTATATATATATATATATATATATATTATATATATATATATATATATATATATATTATATATAAATTAAGTGAATTATTTCATTTGTTTATTTGTCTTTCAGTGTTTGTATATAGACATGAGGATTGACATTAATGAAACTAGAAGTAAGAAACTTCGTGAGTTTTATATTTCAGATCTATCGTGAAGAGCACACACACACACACACACACACACACATATATATATATATATATATTATGAAAGATTTAGAATGGATGTTGACAAATTTAATGCGCAGACAACTAATTTCAAAACTTTTAACAATTGGACCTTGCAAAACGTTTTTAAATTCTTGCTGAGAAATATTCATAAGTACGCGTATTTTTTACTAAAATCACAAGTCAAATACCTATTCACTGAAAATATTGCATCTATCTATCTATCTATCTATCTATCTATCTTTTTGTATGCATATATATGTTTATGTAAGATATACCAAATGTATATATCTATGTATATATGTATATCAAGTCTCGTTAAAAGTTTTACTTTTTCTTAAGTTATACAACTCTTTAGTTTTCCTCCGTTTAAAAGAAGACAGCCGGTAATTTATTAAATACCATATATATATATATATATAATATATATATAATATATATATTATATATATATATATATATATTGTATTAAAGATGGATACTTATCTGCATTAGATCTTTTAAAATCTTGTTGTGTTTTTGAATTTTATGTCTCATGATGGGATTGAAATAACGTAAGATAGTGGCAAAATTTCATTTTGTTGTTCATGAAATAATTTTCATCTTATGCTGAACCACCAAATACGAAAGCAGGAAAAGTTTTTCATAAAAGAAAACGAACTTAAATCATTTGTTATCCCTAATAAAAAGACCATAGAGAAACATTCCTACATAAATATTAACTCTCACTCTCTTCTTCATATACTATATATATATAGATATATATTATATATATATTATATATTATATATATATATATATATATTATGTGTGTGTGTGTGTGTGTGTGTGTGTGTGTATGTGTGTGTGTAGTGTATTCAATATATATGATGAAATTCTGATTATATCTATTACTATATATATAAACGTATATGTATGTGTGTGTGTGTGTGTGTGTATGTGTGTGTGTGTGTGTGTGTGTGTGTTGTGTGTATTCATATGTATTGATGAAATTCGGAATTATTATATATACATATATATAAAAATATACGTATATATGTGTGTGTGTGATAGTGCATGTACGTAAATGTCTGTATGTTCATGTATGTATATATACCTCATATCAAGGGTGACTATCCTATCTATCTATCTATCTATGTGTGCATGTTAGGTATATATATTTATATATATATATATATTACTATTATTATATTATACATATAATATTTAAAACATACATGCACACACGCAAGCACCACTTATTAACCTAGATAAGACACAGAGAGAGATGAGAAGAGAGAGAGAGAGAGAGAGAGAGAGAGAGATTATATATATAATATATATATATATATATATATATATAGTATATTTATGAGAGTGTTGGTCGTCAGTAAATTCACAATGTACTTATGTGTCGAACCAAGTGCAATATAATAAGGGAGATGTGCTTCATATCTGTGATAGAGCTATTATATATATAATATTATATTATAATTAATATATATATTGATGAGAGTGTTGATCGTCAGAAAATCACTATGTGGGTTATGTGTCGAACCAAGTGCAATATAATATGGAGAGTGCTCAATATCTATGATAAAAGCTATTATAATATATATTATATATATTGGGAAAATATCAATGAGAAGTTAATTTTGATTAGCATTCATTGCTTAATATCTCGATAGAACTATTTGAATATTAGAAATATTAATCGCAACTCTTACTTGCAGGTTTCATTATCAATAGGCGATAAATATTAAACTTTTACCATTTCAAAGTTATTACATTCGAATACTTTGGGTGTCGTAATATAAAAAATCTTAATGTTCTCCTGACAATCGAGGAAGCGTGGAACTGGACAGTTACGATTTGCATTAAGCGTAATGTTGTATCTTCCATCGTATGTTTTAATGTGCGACGAAGTTTTGCTTAAAAATTAAACAGTACAAGTGAAATAGGTTCATAGACAAACGTTTTTGTCCACATACACACACACACACACACTAATACACACACGCACACACACACACACACGCATACACCACACACATACACACACGCCACGCATTACACACACACACACATACACACACGCACACACACACAC
>OY757915.1:103908044-103980544 GCA_963585895.1 Sepioteuthis lessoniana
ATTCTTCCTTTGATAAAGTTTCTGCTAGATAATTTTGTCTCAAGTAGCTGTCTGGTTCTCCTGAAATATTCTTTCTAATTTTTTTCTCATCTCTTGTTTGATGGTGTCAGCTTCCAGTATCCCCAAGTTTCCTTTTCTCCGAGCTTTCTAATTTTGTCTTGATTTCATAGTTCCATTCCGCCCGTAAGGTGTCGTTTGCCGCTTTTCATTCCTAGTATGACGTACTTTTCAAGGACAAATTCCTTTCCTATGTCCTGACTGTATATTCTGACTGTGTGTATTAGAGTTTCCAATTCTTTTTCACTTTTGGCAAACAGTTAGATGTTGTCCATGTGCATTAGGTGATTTATCTTTTCCTTCGATTTAGTAAGTTTGTATCTGGCTGTGCATTTCCTGAGTATGTAGTTGAGTGGCATCACTGCAATTATAAATAGTAATGGTGATAGTGCATCTCCTTGGAATATACCTCTTTGGATCTTTGCTTCAGCTAAGCTTTACTCTCTTACTGACCATTCCACTCTCCAGGTTTTCATGGTTTTCCCGAAAAAAATTATGACTTCATCTGATATTTTGTACATTTTGAGACAGTTTATATACAGCTTTGCGGGACTATATCATATGCCTTTTTGTTGTCAATCCAGGTCACTATTATTATTATTATTATACTCACTTGAGAGTGCTTCACATCGGCCTTAGCTAATGGTTTCTCACTGGAGATTGAGTGACACCAAGTCTCCCTAAGTCTCCGGGATTCTTCTCAACATTATGTACGATCTTAACAATGCTGTAGTTTGGATGGTCTCCACTCGTCTTCTTATTCCCAAGTCCTCCAGTTCCTGTACCAGTCATTTTGTGACCGTGCCGAATGCGTCAATTATAATTGGTATAACTGCCCCCTTCATGTTCCATAGATTTTTCAGTTCTCTAACAAGGTCTAGGTACTTATTTCTATTTTTGCTTTCCTTCAGTTTTACTCTGTAGTCAGCCGGAACGGCAAAGTCTACTATTCGGCAGGTTCTCTTTTTTGATGACAATCACTAGGTCTGGTCGTCTGGCCGAGGTTAAGGGATCCGTTTGTATCTTAAAATCCGAAATAATTTTGTGCATCTCATTTTCTAGGATGTATTCCGGGTTATGCAAGTACCATTTTTTCGTATTGTCAAACTTAAATGTCTTGCACAATTCCCAGTGGACCACCCTCCCCACTCAGCGGAGTTTTGTTTTATACTGTCTTTGCACTAGTTTTCTACATTCGCTCATTATGTGATTGATCATTTCGTGTCTGTCACTGCATAAACAACACCTGCTATTTTGTTGTATCTTGTCTATTCTTGCTTTAACATATTTAGTCCTTATGGCGTTGTTTTGTGCTGCTATCTGAAGAGATTCAGTTTTTGTTCTGTTGTTGCTTGTTTTGTCTGTATTGCTTTTGCCTCCGCGCTTTTTTATGCAATCTTCTAATTGTATCGATACATCGGTGCTATCTTGAATGCTGACGCATACTCTTCCTCCTTCTTTTCTTGACACATACAGTCTATCTATTTCATCTCTGGGATATAAGGCTTGATGTATCATGAATTTTCTTATTCTCTGGTCTTTTTGTTAAAGTTCTTCACTGGCTCACTCTCGGAATAGTCCCGGGTATCTTTCAAGAGGGACAGGACAGATATTTATCTCTTTGATGAGATTTCTGCTCTGTATTTTGATTTCGAGTAGTTTTCTTGGTCTCCTGGAGTACTCTTGCATTTTTTTCTTTCATCTCCGCATGTTTGATGGTGTCCTCTTTTAGTATTCCCAAATATTCTAAGTTTCATTTTCTCCGAGTGTTCTGATGTTTTAATTTTATTTGATTATTCTATTCCTTCCGTCTTTTGTCGTTTTTCGCTTTCCATTATTAGCATGGCACATTTTTTCTAAGCCAAATTCCATCCCTATATTATGACTGTATATCCCCGCTGCCTGTATTAGGGTTTCGGATTCTTTTACATTTCTTACAACGTGGATTTTTTAAAAAACCAGCAGCCATGTACGCCATCATGGCCTGGGGTTTTCCAATTTGGTACTTTTTTGAGTGTTGCCCTGAGAGAGTCGAGGTATATTTTCGCCTTCGATGTTGGTTCAAGTCCTTCAAACTCTTTTCCCATGTTGTTTATCCATTCGGCTTTTCTGTTATGTTCTTTTGTACCCATATTTTGCTTCAAAATTATATTGTTTCCTTGTCATCCGGTTGTTGGTTCGGTTTCCTGTAGTCTCCCTCTACTTGCTGGTAGATTTTTTGTTCGATGTTTTGGAATGTCCTATTTTGTCTATATAATTTGGTTCTGTCTCGATATCTTTTTCATCTTCCTTCTTTCTCCAGGACCTTCTGGTTTATTTTCTCGAGTTGTACCTTTTCTTTTAATTATTGTGTTGTTTTTCTCTTTGCGCCCCAACATGTTCCAGCGTTCTTCCCCTTTTTTATCATTTTTTGCTTGTTTTCGTAGATTTCTTATATGCATTTCCAATCGAATTTTCCATCCCGGTTTTGAGTTTCCGTTCGTGTTTTTAAGGGGAACACTGATTTTTTCGCAGACTATTTTCGCTCTTGCATACATAAGTTCGTTTCATTCTGTGAAGTAGTTCCTTGAGATATGTGTAAATAATTCGTTTATTTTTTTCTGTTTCTGCCTTGACTGTTTTCCACTTATTGTTTTTAGCGATTGTCATCTCGTCGTCTTTTCAGGCATCATTGTCTTTAACTTTTCTATTTTCATTTTTTTTTATGTTAGTGTTTGTTTACTGTGGTTTGGGTGTGTGGTCTTTCTATAGTTATTACTTTATTGTTCATTTTCGTTATATTGTTCTAGTTTTTCAGTATCTGGTGAGTTGCTTATTATACAAGGGTCTTTTTGGTGTATTTCTATTATTTTAAGGTCAGAAAACAAAACCTTTCTTTATGATCGGCAACTTGGTCAGCGAGTCTCTGGCTTGTTATCTGAAATTTAGCGCATTCTTTCTATCATTCTTTTCCTATAGCCTCTTTGTGTAGAGTTGCTCCTAAAATATTCATGAAGTATAATTTCATTATCTTCTTCAGTCCATTTTCTGTGTTGGTGTCTTAGACCATCGTTCGGGTACTTGAAAAAGAACTGCTAACATTAGCTGAATGGCTATTGGGTCACCCATGCTGACTGTCAGGGGAGCACCTGCCGATCATGACACTCAGACCTATTTATCTGGGTCTAACGTTGCGTTATGTTTCGATTTGGCATTCTTATCATGGGTAGTATATTGTGGCTATACCAGACACAGACGTTGTTTAAAATCAGCACATCTGTCACAGATGTGACCTGGTACTCTTTAGGGAAGAGAACATTTAAGTGAGTCGTAAAAAAGGAAAACTTTTGGCTGTTTTTTCTCCACATCTATAAGTGCCACACTCATCAATGGTTAGCAGTAGTTTCCTGACTGAATTATTTAACTCTGGTCGTTGAACTAAGTAGTTCTTCCCCCCAGCATCTGGTGAGGCTCACCGTTGACCCATCTTAAGTTTCATCCGCCTTGCTTCACATCCCCCATGCTGCTTCCTATGGCTTCTTGTAATATTAATTCAGTGATTCCCCCGCTTTTGATTTAAGTTTTTTTTTAACTTAGTTAAAGTCCAGTTTTTCACTTTTTTCCTTTTCCTATTCTTATGTATTAAATATATAGATTCATAGCGTTTTCTTGTCCAGTCGGCTGGGGCTATAGAATACACCGACTGCTTCTCTGCAGAGGGGTAAGACCCCCCAACGAGTGTCCTAGTTATGATACTAAAAAATCTGATGGTGAGGTTCCGGCAGTGCTGGGGCTTTGGGAAATGCAGAGTACCCCTTCATGCAGAGTACCCCTTTATTGCCATCGCTCCCAGGTCCACTCTGGCTCGGAGTGGTAGCACCTGATAGGACCCTATCTATGGGTTAAATAGAACTAACGGCATACTTATGCTAAACTGAATTGTTTGAGTAAACTGAATAGCTTGAAATAGAATTTTTTTGACAATTAAACCGTACTTCCATTTAAACTGTGTGCTTATGCTTAACTGAATTATTTGAAATAGAACTGTTTTTTGACATTAAAACTGTATTTACACTTAACTGAATTGTTATATATAACTGCTTGGATAGTTTGAAATGGAAATATTTTTGACAATTAAACTGTATACTTATGCTAAACTGAATTGTTTTAAATAGAACAGATTATTTACATAAAAATAGATTTGGCATTAAATAATCTACAAAGGTTGGTATGCCATAAAACCCTACCAATCAGACCAATCATAGCGTTTTCTCGCCTCCTTCCTATATTTATACATAAGATATATATAGCTTACTAGGGTTTCACCACGACCCTTTCTTTGCATCTATGCTAAGTTAACTCCATCTAGATCCTTTTTTTCAAACAGTATATTCACAGACAACGACAGAAATCAGGAAAAAGAATGACATAACTTTTTCCGGATAGTTAAGACAAAGACGAAATTATGAACTCAATACATACATGTGGGGGTGTCCTCGTCGTGTAATGGTTAAAGCGATGGACTGCGGAATCGTTGTACGCGAGTTCGTACTCCAGTCGCGCTATTGCGTTCACTTTCGGGCAAATACCCTTGGGAAAGCTATGAACCCCCTTATCCTCCCAGCTATGGGTTAAATAGAACCATTACTGTTCTTCTAGGAGAATATCTTTGGCATTAAATAACCTACAAAGGTTGATATGCCATTAAACCAAACCAACCAACCAACCAACCAACATACATTTATCAGTCTTGGACATCGCTCTCCGTCGTATTTTTTTTCCATTTCTGCTGCAAACTGTTGGCTATGGACACCGTTTTCCTGTCATCTATTTTTTTGCTTTTCCTTCCTTTTCTCCAACTTCTTTTCTTTATACATTATCTATATCTATATAAGGTGAAACGATAAAATTGTCGTCCTAAAGAAAACAACACTACAGCTTTATCTTAAAACTTTTATTGAAAAAATCAATTCAGGTAACTTGATTATGTAGTAGAGCTGACATCTATTCAATGTAGCCGCCTTCAGCCTCAATCACCGCCCCGATACGGATCCGGATTTGGGAGCATGCCTTTCCCACATTAAATATATAAATTCTTAGCGTTTTTCTCCCCTTCTTTTATTATTGTTATTATTATTGCGGGTTTTTCACACCAACTTTAACTGATAGTTTTTCATTGGAGTCCGAGTGACAGTATATCTTCTCATGTCTCCAGGACTCTTCTCAGTATTATAGCTAATCTTAACAATGCTGTTGTCTATATGGTCTTGATTCGTCCACCGATTTCCAACTCTTCTAGTTCCCTTTCAAAGACTTTGGGGACCGTTGCAAGAGCACGAATTACTGTTGATATTACCTTCACCCTCGTTGTGCACAGCTGTTTTAGTTCCTTGGCAAGATCTAAGTATTCGCTTTCTTTGACTTTCGTTCTATGGCTCCGCATTTCCCAAAGCTCCAGCATTATTGGAACCTTACCATCAGATTGTTTAGTGTCATAATCAAGACACTCGTTGGAGGTGGGGTTCTCTTACCCGTCTGCAAAGGTGCACACGGTGTATTCTACAACTCCCCCCACCCAGCCGACTGGGCAAAAAAGATTGGGTTTTTAAAAAAATCTCAACATAGAAAGGATAGAAATCCAGAAAAAATGTGCTTATTTCAACATAAACCTTGGTTGGTTTGTTTGTTTGTTGGGTGTTTTGTTTTACGGCGCATCAGCCCTTTTCAGGTCATTTAAACGCCAAATTCAATTTCAAACAATTCAGTTTAGTATAGTTTTTGTTTACAAACAGTTAAATGTCAAACAGACACACTTCAAACAATTCAGTTTAGCATAAGTACACAGTTCATTCCTATTTGACTCATAGATAGGACCCTACCCCTCCGAGCCAGGTTGGACCTGGGAGCGATGGGAATGAAGAGGTACTCTTCATTTTCCAAAGCTCCAGAATTACTGGAGCCACACCATTAGATTGTTTCGTATCATATTCAGGACACTCGTTGTGGAGGGAGTCTTACTGCACTTCAGAGAAACAACTGGACAACATAAACCTTGAACATACATGAAAGCTCAGAGAAATGGAAATCTATCTATCTATCTATCTATCTATCTATCTATCTATCTATCTATTCCAGTCTGTTCATATGTACGATGTATGTATGTATGTATGTATCTATCTATCTATCTATCTATCTATCTATCTATCTATCTATCTCAGTGTGTTTCTTTCTTTCCTTCTTTCTCAGTCTGTTTCTATCTATCTATCTATCTCAGTCTGTTCACATGTATGATGTATGTATGTATGTATCTATCTATCTATCTGAACCGTTTCTTTTTTCTCTTTATATTTTGTGTCAAGGTCTAAATAGACCAATGGGTCTCTTGATGCATGTTTAAATAGCTGTAAGCGGACGTATTCACACACACACACACACACACACACACACACACACACACACACATATATATATATATATATATATATTTTAGATATTCCATATTTCTTGATAATATTCTATTTCCATTGATAGCGTTCTGTTTTTTGAATTCATCAGCATCTCAGTTTTATCCAATGCGTTTGCGTAGTTTTGTTACGTTATAAAAAAAAAAACTAAAAAAACTTTCAAAACTCTTTAAAAACACTGTTTACACATGCAAGCAATCCCTGATGATAGCATATGAAAGGTCCCAAAGAGCTCAGGACAATTTTAGTAAATTCATCCATCAATTTCAACTTGAAACCAAGACCATTATCAGGAAACTTGAAAGGATCTTAATAAAATTATATAGACAAAACGTGCTTATTATTTAATCAAACATGCTTAAATGAAAGACTGCTGCTCACACACACACACACACACACACACACACACACACACACACACACACACACACACACACACACACACACATATATATATATATATATATATATATATTACCCTTTTGTGTGGGTGTGGTCGCATTTTTTTATGAATGCTAATGGTGTATATATTGTTGTCACATGAATATTAGACAAAAAGAACCATAATAATTTTCTATTCATTTTTCTACATATATTTGTATACTTTTTTGTCGGAGTTTGCACGATTATGTAATAAAGTATTATTTTTGCCCTATTTATAAACTATGTATCTATGTATGTTTGTATGTATCTATCAATCTCAGTACGTCCTTATCTATCAATCTATCTATCTATCTCCGTCTATTCTTATCTATCTATCTATCTATCTATCTATCTATCTATCTATCCCCGTCTATTCTTATCTATCTATCTATCTATCTATCTATCTATCTATCTATCCACGTCTATTCTTATCTATCTATCTATCTATCTATCTATCTATCTATCTCCGTCTATTCTTATCTATCTATCTATCTATCTATCTATCTATCTATCTATCCCCCGTCTATTCTTATCTATCTATCTATCTATCTATCTATCTATCCCCGTCTATTCTTATCTATCTATCTATCTATCTATCCCCGTCTATTCTTATCTATCTATCTATCTATCTATCTATCTCCGTCTATTCTTATCTATCTATCTATCTATCTATCCCCGTCTATTCTTATCTATCTATCTATCTATCTATCTATCTATCTATCTATCTATCCCCGTCTATTCTTATCTATCTATCTATCTATCTATCTATCTATCTATCTATCTCCGTCTATTCTTATCTATCTATCTATCTATCTATCTATCTATCTATCTATCCCGTCTATTCTTATCTATCTATCTATCTATCTATCTATCTATCTATCTATCCCCGTCTATTCTTATCTATCTATCTATCTATCTATCCCCGTCTATTCTTATCTATCTATCTATCTATCTATCTATCTATCTATCTATCTATCTATCTATCCCCGTCTATTCTTATCTATCTATCTATCTATCTATCTATCTATCCTGACGCACAAATAAAGAATATGAATTTTTTGTTTGTTCAATTCTTGTCTTCTTTTTTCACGTGCAATATTTTTTTTACCCTGCTCAGTATCTTTCGTTTTAATTTCAAAGATCAGAGCGTAGTATCTGTATTCATGAAAATCTAATTGGATATATTACGTAGCGTATTGGTTATCGTTGTGAGAGATAGACTTGGCAGAGTCAAGTTCGAATCCTAGACGCTGTTTGCCTTTCATTTTGCGCAAGGCTTTTCAGAAAGGCATGAATTCGTCTCTTCCCTACAGCTATAAGTAAATAATAGGAAAGACTGGGACCATTGTCTTTAGTAGTGTAACTGGCTATGCAGAAGGTAACTTCTGAATTCATACCAGCTGTACTCCTCTTAAAATTTCTCCTGATAGTGATGGAGGTTTAGGTATATACTTAGAAGTAAATAGTGAAATTAAAATTTGCCAAAAATTAGTTGGCTCAGTCGGCTGGGGCTGCAGAATACTCCGACTGCATCTTTGCAGAGAGGTAAGATTCCTCCAACGAGGGTCCTGTATATGACACTAAACAATCTGGTGGTAGGACTTTAGTAATGCTGGAGCTTTGGGGAATGTGGAGTACCCTTTTAGGGTCCTATCTATGGGGGATATAGAACTAAACTGTGTACTTATGCCAAACTGAATTGTTTGAAATAGGACTGTTTTGACATTTAAACTGTGTGCTAATGTTAAACAGAATTCTTTGAAATGAGAACTGTTTTTGAATAGAACTAAACTGTATACTTCTGCTAAACTGAATTATTTGAAGTTTAATACGGCATTAAATGGCCCGGAAAGGGTTGATACGCCGTAAAACAAAACAAAACAACGAATCAACCAAAAATAATTTTATACATCTGATTTAACTTAATGAATATTCATTAAATTTTTTACTTTTTGAAATAGTAAACATTTTTAATCTATACATATCGTTCAGAAACTTAGAAATAAACAGATTCTATACTCTGATCCTAGGTAAAAGTACACATCTAAATCGTCTCAATTCTGATTGTAACAATACTCAAAAATAATCATCATCATCAAAGTGTACTGACAGAACCGATTCCCTTGACTTTCTCTCACCATCCGTCCCTGTCGGTCATCGCTCTTGTAAGGTCCTCTAAACGACATCCAGTGTCCGTGCAGAGCTGGTTGATGTAAGTTACTTCAGAGAAGTGATCGTCCTTGCTTTTAAGCAGTGCCCAGTATGTCCTGTTTCTGAGATGAAAAATAAATGTTCATATAGCTGCAATTTTGTGGGATGCTGCTTCCAGGATTTGCAGAGAAACAGCACATAGTTGTGTAATTCTGATCTACTTTCTTCCCAAGCGTTTCGTTTGAATCTAAGTGGTGCAGCCATACAGTTATACTTACTCGGCTATAGGTTGGTAGAACACCCGTTTTATTTATCAGAAAGATCATATTTCCATATGATCGATAACCATTCAACAGCAGTCCATGCTTTGCCAACACGTATGTTGACATCACTATCAGTAGATGAGATATTGCTACTGAGGTATATGAACTGGTCTAATAATTTCAGAGGTTTACCATTTAATGAGTGGATGGAGCTATCTTGACTGAAACATAAAACTTCGTTTTTTTTATCTGTGTTCTCTTAGAGACCAATGCCCCTAGCTGCTTGCTTCTGGCTATGCTGTAGAAATTTGGCTTGAGCAGGAATATTTGCAAGAAGCTCTAGATCAGCGACGTAGTCTACCTCAGTAATTGTTTCTCTGGGATATCGTTTGCTTCTTGTCTTTTTGGTGTCAGGCTGTTTCTTTTCATTATATTTATTGACATTTCACGCAAAGAATAGAAAGAGTGCGAATGTATCTCTTTGCCAGACTCTTGTAACAATATCAAAGTACGAGGTGCATACGATAAGTTTCCAGACATTTTTTGTACAGGCATTTAAAATTGTCATAGACTCTTGAAAATTCAGTATGTTATTGCTATACATCTTATGAGATGACTGACCACTTTTTATGATTTCAGCTTCAAATTAACACCTACAGCAGCAACTGGAATACGCCTTACTAAAGCCTGATTGTCACTGCTGGTGAATTTCAAAAATGCAATCTGACACTTTAAAAGAACGATATGCAATAAAATTCTGTTTTAAACTTGGAAAAAATGCCACAGAAACGTAAGGAATGCTTCAGACTACTTTTCGACCACCTTGCATGAATCGAACATCAGTTTTTGAGTGGCATAAGAGATTCAAGGAAGGCAGGGAGTCTGTGAGGGATGATGAGAGGTGTGGGAGGAGTAAGGAAGTCAATACACCACAGTTGATTGGCCAAAGGATTAGGATTAGGGTTACTATGTTGAGGCTTTAAGGGAGTTCAGGAAGAGATTCCTTGGGAAGAGGCCAGCGCTCTTCAAATCGTATCAGTGGCATTTCCACCAGGACAATACATCTGTCCACAACTTCATCCTTGTCACAGGCTATTTGACCAAGATGAGCATCAAGACAGTACCTCACCCTCCCTATTGTCCAGACTTTGCTCACTGTAACTTTTGGTCATTCCCTAAACTCAGAGGCTGTCGTTATGAGAAAATCGAGGAGATGAAAGAGGCTGTGACGAAGGTCATTGACACGCTCACAAAAGAGGACTTACATGGAGTTTTGCGGAAGTTGTTGAAACGGTACAACAAGTGCACTGCAGCCGGAGGAGATTACTTCGAAGGGGACTAGAGTTTCATGTGTGTACTATCAATAAAAGTACCCATACTAAAAAAATCTGGAAACTTATCGTATGCACCTCGGAGTAAGCATCGTCATTAGGTGAGCGGATTATGGTCTTCGTGTCCTTGTAAAACATCATTGTAAACGTAACAGTTTCTTTTGGAAAACCATAAGTTAATAGTATTTCCTTTATATTTCCTCTATGTATGGAATCAAATGTCTGGGAGAAATCGACAAACGAAAGTGTTGTCTCAGAGTTTTTTCACGTATTCCTTGTAGGATTAGACAAATATTTTCTGAGAAGCTGTGGATCGATTTCTCCGAAAACTGTTTTGATTCTTTTAAAGAACTTTCTCAATCTATAAATATTAGCTGCCGTTGCAGTGAGAGTCGTATCTCAGTAGATCAGAATGATTCTCAGGTTGTCTTTTTTTTTAGGAAAGAGATGGATGCAGCCTTTTGTCCATTTCTCATTTAAATTTTTGGTAAATAGGGAGTTGCGAAATCGAATTTTTTTGTTACCCACGCTTCAGGTGTTGTTTTGGAGCCCACAGTATTTTTTGCTTTTAATTGGTTTCAAGAGTGAGTTTAGTTCATCCTTCGTGAAGGGTTCCAGTTTCATGGGTAATTTCTTTAATTGGTTTGTCTGGGACTTCAGGAGGATTTCCAAGCAGATTCTTGAAATGTTCTTTCCACTTTTGAAGTCTTTCTTCTTGATTTGCAGCTTTTAGTTTTGATCTTAAGGTGCTTTTCCTTTTATTAATTTCACTGTTTGCCATGGTAATTAAGATTGTTTATCTTCCGGTATTTCTGATTTTCTTGATTTGAACTTGATTGTATTCTTAATTTTTTTTTTTTTTCTGTTATGTGTTAGTTCATTCTGAGCTTTCTTAATTTTCTACACATTGGTATTTTTTTTAATTATTTGGCTTACTTTGGTTTTATGGCATATCAACCTCTGTTGTTATTCCATATCAAATTCATTATATACATAAAACAGTTCTATTTCAAACAATTCAGTTTGACATAACAGTTTAAATATCAAAAACAGTTCTATTTGAAACAATCCAGTTTATCGTAAGTACACTGTTTAGTTCTATTTGACTCATAGATAAGACTCGTTGTCTTTACACTGCATGGACTGTGTTTTCAACGCGTGCAAGTTGTTGCAAACCATTGTTAAGCAAATTTATAAACATTTTTTCACTAAAGTATGCTCAGTACACATCACGAAAATTTCACATGGTTTCTACTTCTGAGTTGCAGGGGTGTAAAGGTCCCCATGGTGTAATGGTTAAAGCACTGGACTGCAGAATCGCAGTGAGTGGGTTAGTTCATTCTGAGCTTTCTTAATTTTCTACACATTGGTATTTTTTTTATTATTTGGCTTACTTTGGTTTTATGGCATATCAACCTCTGTTGTTATTCCATATCAAATTCATTATATACATAAAACAGTTCTATTTCAAACAGTTCAGTTTGACATAACAGTTTAAATATCAAAAACAGTTCTATTTTAAACAATCCAGTTTATCGTAAGTACACTGTTTAGTTCTATTTGACTCATAGATAAGACTCTATCAGATGCTACCACTCCAGGCCGGATATATATATATATATTAAAGAATTTTAAGTACATTGCTTTTACAAAAATTTCGTTTCATGTGCCGTTTTTGATGGGTTAGAATGACTTATATACAGTCTCACTATTAAATAATGACAAACTCTGTCAACATTTTATAAAAACTCAATCTGACTTTTAAATTCAATTTTCTTCTTAATCAAATAAAACCGTATTCTATCATTTGAAGAGGTATTCTATAAAGATCAAAACAGATATCATTAGGTATTAATTGATTACAAATTTAACAGCTTTGAAATTCTGTAATCAAAGATAAAACGTAACAACTTTGTAAAAAAAAAAAAATTGCAAAAATATATAAAGAAGATGAACTTATTTTTGGGGAACGGAAAGTGGTTTTGTTTTGTTTTGTTTTACGGCAATTGGATCAACACTTGTTGGCTATTTAATGCCAAATCTTCTTTATACATATGTATTAGATATATATGTGATTTGTAAACACAATTTGTAAGTAACGTTCTTAAACGAGCCTATAAACAGTTCTATTTCAAACATTTCAGTCTAGCATCAGTACACTTTTTAGTTCTATTTGACCCATAGATAGGATCCTATCAGGTGCTACCCACCCCGGACGTGAGTAGACCTGAGAGCGATGGTAATAAAGGCGCACTCCGCATTCCCCATAGCTTCGGCATTACAGGAGTCTCATCATCAGATTTTTCGTGTTATACTCAGGACACTCGTTGGGGTATTTTTACCCCCTCGGCAGAGATGCCATTGATGTATTCTGCAGCTCCAGCCGACTCGGCCGGCATCGGAGAATGTCAGTAGATAAATAAGTGATGTACTTTTTAGCCATTTTATTCCTAGACTTGACACGATATGATGATAAAAATCATGTAGGTCAGTCATCCAATAAAGAAAGTGAATTACGTTTAAGGAGCTGGCAATGTGAAGCATTGTTTACAGTCACAGCTTTTTCAAGGAAATCAATTGTCATTGGTCCTTCCAAGTTCGTATAATCTTCTTTACTGACAGCTGCGCCCGGAATTTTTTCTTTTACCTGAGAGTCGTTGTCTTTACACTGCATGGACTGTGTTTTCAACGCGTGCAAGTTGTTGCAAACCATTGTTAAGCAAATTTATAAACATTTTTTCACTAAAGTATGCTCAGTACACATCACGAAAATTTCACATGGTTTCTACTTCTGAGTTGCAGGGGTGTAAAGGTCCCCATGGTGTAATGGTTAAAGCACTGGACTGCAGAATCGCAGTGAGTGGGTTCGAACTCCAGTCGCGCTATAACGTTCAATTTCGGACAAATACCACTGGGGAAACCTATGAACCTCCTTATCCTCAAAGCTATGGGTAAAATAGTACCACTACTGTTCTTCTAAAAAGATGGATGTGGTATTGAATAACCCAAGAAAGTTTATATACCATTAAACAACAAAAACAAACTTCTCAGTTGCCAAATATTTAAAGACAGACCTCTATTCAAGTCTAGACCCCTCTGTTCGATTTACCACCATTTTGAATAGCCGCAAAACAAATATTTTACAAGATTAAAATAATTTTTGCTATAAACCAATTCCAAACATTACAGATTTTACATTTATGGGAAAACCCCCCAGAAAAGAACAAAAAATTATTTAGCTTTAAAAAAAAATCCTCCTATATATATTGAATGGCTGTCATATATGTATATATATATATATATGCAATTTTCTTTTTTAAATTAATATTTCTCTAAAAAAAGAAAAGAAACGCGTCACATTTTTTTATATTCTGAGGTGAGGTCTGGACTATAGGGAGTGTGAGACACTGTCTTGATGCCCATCTTGGTTAAATAGTCTGTGACAAGGATGGAGTTGTGGACTGGTGCATTGTCCTAGTGGAAATGCCACTGACCCGATTTGAAGAGTGCTGGCCTCTTCCCAAAGAATCTCTTCCTGAACTTCCTTAAAACCTCAACATAGTAGCCCTAACCCTAACCCTTTGGCCAATCAACTCTGGTGTATTGACTTCCTTACTCCTCTCACACCTCTCATCATCCCTCACAGACTCCCTGCCTTCCTTGAATCTCTTATGCCACTCAAAAACTGATGCTCGATTCATGCAAGGTGGTCGAAAAGCAGTCTGAAGCATTCCTTACGTTTCTGTGGCATTTTTTCCAAGTTTAAAACAGAATTTTATTGCATATCGTTCTTCTAAAGTGTCCTCACGTCCAGATTGCATTTTTGAAATTTACCAGCAGTGACAATCAGGCTTTAGTAGGGTGTATTCCAATTGCTGCTGTCGCTGTTCATTTGAATCTGAAATCATAAAAATTGGTTAGTCATCTCATAAGATGTATAGCAATAATATACTGACTTTTCAAGAGTCTACGACAATTTTAAAAGCCCGTACAAAAATGTCTGGAACTTATTGAATGCACCACGCATATATATATATATATATATATATATATATATCCTTGGACAAAAATCTTAGACCACCCTCAAAAATAAAGAAAAAGAAATTGTTTGCAATTGTAAAATTATGAAAATCAGTGAAAGATAAGGCATAAAGACAATTAAATTTAAAATATGAAGAAATTTCAATTTATTTTTATATGTATATTAGCATTTATGCTTAATTCAGAAATTTTTTTTTGACATAACTATGCGACCAGTGACCAGAACTATAGAATATAAAGCCAATTTTTTAACTTTATATTTTGTAGATCTACCTTTTGCTTTGATAACCTCAAAAATCCGGCAAGGCTTACTATCAACTAGTTTCTGAAGTTGAAATGGAGGTATTTTTTCCCATGAGCTTAAGATTGCGTTTTTGATTCAAGAAATTACTGAGTACTGTCGACCTCCCTCGTAAACTTTTGCAACAATCAATCCCCACAAATTTTTTTATAGGATTGAGGTCTGGAGAGCACACTGGGTGGTCAAGAAGTCTTATTTTTTGTTCAAGCAAGTACTTTTTTGTTATTGATGCATTGTGGATAGCAGCATTATCTTGCTGAAAATCCATTCTTCTCCCCATAGACGACGCCCAACTTGTGCGAGAGACAAATCATTTAGCATCTTCACATAATCTGCTGCTTTTTGTCGAGCAAATTGTAGTTTAAGTTTTCCCGAAGATGAGAAGGCCCCCAGTTCATAAGAGATCCTCTTAGAGAAGTGAATTCCGCCATGATACTGCTTTCTTCATAGACATTGTCCAACTGACTCTAGTTTACTGCACAGTAGACAAAATCTTAAACAAAGCACGTTCTCTAAATTAATGATCTAAAATGGCGACAATTGACCCATTGCAACCTGTATATGGGAGAGATTTAGAGTTCAATAACCTATTTTGCCCAAGGATCAATGACGCATTTTGCTCTGGGGCTTAGATCAGTGTCCGTCTTCTCCTGAGTTTTAATTACGCCAAACCAGATATATGCAAAATGAAAAGCATTTATAAAGATCAGCGATTGTCAAATAAAAACGTAATTCATTTTTCTTCTGTTTACCCTATTTACCAACCCCTCCACTCGGGTAGGATATGACTCAAGGTCAATTTTTAAGCGGAGTTTAACAGGTTTGAATTCAGAGTTTTCCTTCTCCTAGACTAGTTGCCTCACCAAGGCTGAAGAACCTAGTCTGTCCTACTATTTACCCATAGCTGGAGGGAGAATAATTGGATTCATACTTTTCCCAAGGGTATTAGTGCAATGTGAAATGCAGTCCCGTCCAGGATTTGGACTCGTGTCACCGTGTCCATTTCCAATGACGATAACCATTACACCACGAGCACCTCTTTTTTCTGTTTACAATGTAGGTTCCCTCTTTTCTTTTGAATACTCACAACCATTGCCATAATTATATCATAATCACAATGATATTTCAATCCAATGGCACATGTACAAATTCAAATCCAGGGAAACACACAACACATTAACAGGCAAACTCACTGTTGTTCAGGTACGAACGTTTATTAACTTCTTGACTTCTGAGTTCGGTTCTTCCACACGAGGAGAGAGAGACACAATTCCTAATCATTTTATACTGACAAAACTACCAAATGCCCGGTCGAACCCCACAAACGTGCAGCGCATCCCGTAGTGTTTAAGTTCTCTGTTGGTAGAGATCTGCAGAATTCCATGGTCAGACTTCAACTTCTCAGCACCATGGCCTTAACTCAACTTCTACTGTTCGTCTACATGGCCCAAGTCGACTACCAACTCGACTGGTCCCCATTCGACAACCAACTGGACTGGTCCCCAGTAAACTACTAACTCGACTGGCCCACAGCCGAGACCCAACTGACGTCTTTTTCAAAATATCCAAATTCTCAGCCCATCGCTTCCGGGCATGACGTCATTCACACTTCAGTCTCATTTCCTACCTGGGGTTTATTATGACAGTTGTGATTGTCATATCCTCTGCACACGAGCGTAAACTGTACCCAGTGTCTGTGCACCTGAACTAAGAACCGAATAGTTCAAAGCCCAACCAAACTGAATGATAAAATATAATTAACGAAAAATGATTTATATAAAAAAAAAAATCATTCCGTAATTATATAACATTTCTACAGCAGGTTAAAATAACAGTCTTTGGGGATTTCTGTTTTTAAAGAATATATTTCTAAGGCCTGGTCTTTTATTCAGTGTCTCTTTTGTTAACTCTACCCTCTGCCGATTATATTAATTTATCAGAAATGCAACGAGAATTTCTTTCTTAATAATCAAAGCGTTTCTTCTTCTTATTATTATTATTACTTACTTACTAATTAGAGTTTTATTTTTAGCTTATGGTATTTCACTGGAGTTCGAGTGACAGCAAGTCTCCTCAAGTTTCCAGGACTCTTCTCAGTATTCTGTCCGTTCTCAATGATGTAGTAGTTTGGATGGTGTCTACTCGTCCTCCAACTTCCAAGTCCTCCAGTCCCTTTAGTAAAACTTTAGTTACTTTTCCAAATGCTCCAATTACAATTGGTATAATTGTCACCTGCATGTTCCATAGTTTTTTCAATTCCTTAGCAAGGTAGAGGTACTTATCCTTCTTTTCACATTCTGTCAGTCGGGACAGCCAAGTCGATAATTTTGCAAGTTTTTTTTTTGTTGATTATCATTAGGTCTGGTCTTCTGGCCGAGATTATTATTATTATTATTATTTACTCATTTAGATTTTTTCACATCAGTATTAGCTGATAGTTTTAAACTGGAGTTTGAGTGACATCAAGTATTCAGGAAACTTCTCAGTATTCTGGCCGTTCTCAGTAATGCTGTCATTTGGTTAGTCTCTACCCGTCCGCCAACTTCCAAGTCCTCCAGGTCCTTTAATAAACTTTTTGTTATTGTGCCTAAAGAACCGATCACAATTGGCACAATCGTCACTTTCATGTTCCACAGCTTTTTCAATTCTCTAGCAAGGTCGAGGTACTTATCCTTCTTTTCGCATTCTTTCACTTTTATTCTGTCGTAAGCCGAGACAGCAAAGTCGACAATTTCCAAATTCTCTTTTTTTTGTTGTTGTTGATTATTATAAGGTCTACTCTTCTGGCCGAGATTAGGTGATCCGTATGTATGTCAAAGTCCCATAGGAGTTTATGTGTGTCATTTTCTAGGATAGGTGCTGGGTTGTGCAGAAACCATTTGTTAGTGTGGTCAAATTTAAATTTCTTGCACATTTCCCAGTGGATCACCTTGCCAACCCAGTCGTGTCTCGCCTTATACTCCTTCTGTGCTAATTTGCTGCATTCGCTTATTATGTTATTGATCGTTTCGTCTCTGTCACTGCATAGCCTACATTTACTGTTTTGTTGCGTCTTATCTATTCTCGCTTTGATATGATTGGTTCTTATGGCGTTGTCCTGTGCTGCTATTAGGAGAGATTCCGTTTCTCTCTCAAGGTTACCTTTTTTTAGCCAGGTCCAGGTTTCCTTGTGTGAGATGGTGTTTATTAGTCGTTTAAAGCGACCATAGAGTTTTTTTTCTATTTTTGTTTTCTAGTTATTGTAATTCTATTGTCTATCGTGTTGTCGGTATCGTTTCTGATGGCTGTAATCAGTCCTCGTTCGTGTTTTTCTATGTAGTCTTCCAGCCGTTGTATCGATGCATCAACGCTGTCTTTGATGCTGGCAAGTCCTCTTCCTCCCTCTTTTCTAGATACATATAGTCTGTCAACGTCGTCTCTGGGAAAGATGCCTTATGCATGATCACTAGTTTTTTTGGTTCTTTGATCTATTTGTTTAAGTTCATCTCTAGTCCACTTGAAAAAGGGTCCCGATTATCTAACGAGGGGCACAGCCTAAGCATTTATTCCTTTGGTGAGGTTTCTGCAAGAGAATTTTGTCTTGAGTAGTTTCCTTGTTCTCCTGACATATTCTTTTTGAATTTTGTCTTTCATTTGCAGTTGTTTGATGGTGTGAGCCTCCAAGATACCCAAGTATTTATAGGTTTCATTTTCTCAGAGCGTTCTAATTTTGTCGTGATTTGGAAGTTCCATTCCGTCAGTCAAATGTCGTTTGTCACTTTTCATGACTAGCATGGCACATTTTTCAATGCCAAATTCCATTTCTATGTCCTGACTGTATATTCTAACGGCATGTATGGGAGTTTCCTGTTCTTTTTCATTTTTTGCAAATAGTTTGATGTCATCCATGTACATTAGGTGATTGATCTTTTCTTGCGATCTCTTAAGTTTATATCCGGCTGTGTATTTTCTGAGTATGTGGTTAAGTGGCATCGTGGCTGTTATGACTAGTAAGTGTGATAGTGCATCTCCTTGGAATATACCTCTTTGGATCTTTATTTCAGCAAAGCTTCTTCCTCCTGCTGTCAGCTCCACTCTCCAGGTCTTCATAATTTTTTCGATAAAGTTTATGACTTCATGTGATATTTTGTACATTTTGTGGCAGTTTATTATCCAGCTTTGTGGAACCATGTCATATGCCTTTTTGTAGTCAATCCAGGCCATAGCTAGATTTTTCCGTCTGGTCTTGCTCTCATTCAGGATGTGTTGATCTATGTAAAGTAATCCTGCTATGCCTTTGGATCCTTGCGGCATCCTATCAGTTCGTCAGGGAACTATCCGCAGCTTGTTAGTGAGTAGTAAATCTTTTCTCTTATTTGTGCTGTTAGTATTTTCCACAGCATTGGTAGGCAAGTTATCGGTCTGTAATTGTTTGGAGCAGTTCCTTTGCTTGGGTCCTTTTGGATCAATGTGGTCTTTCTTTTGGTCATCCAGTCTGGTACTTTTGCTCCTTGTAAGCATCTGTTCATTTCTAGTGTTAGTCTGTCGTGAATGGAGGTGAATTTCTTGAACCAGAAAGCATGTATTCCAACATAGCCTGGCGTTTTCTAGTTTGGTATTCTTTTTACTGTAGTTTTGAGAAAATCGATGTGTATTTCTACTTTGGGACCTTCTTCGAGTCCTTCTAGTTCTCTTGTAATATTTTTTTTTCCATTCAGCCCTTTCGTCATGTTTTTTTGGTTGCCATATTTTGGTCCAAAATCGTTCGGTTTCTTTGGTATCCGATTATTATTATTATTATTATTATTATTATTATTATTATTATTATTATTTCTTCGTTTTGCGAAATTACGATCCTCGAGTGGGTTTTGAAAACAGATACCAAAAAATAGCCGGTTGGTACTTTATAGCCGAACTTAAGCACCTTTTCCAATTAAATAAAGTTGGTGACCATAGTCAAGGGTGACCGAAAGGCTCCCTTTTCGATAGCTACTACACTGAGGTATTGCGGAGGGCGCTACTCCTTTCCCTGGTTTAAGTAAAGTTGGCGACCGTAGTCAAGGGCGACTAGAAGGCTCCCTTTTCGATAGCTACTACACAGAGGTGTAGGAGAGGGCGCTATTCCTTTCCCTGGATTTGCTCCACTTTACCCTTGATACGTACCTTATATTGCTGAGTGTTAAGCAAGGAGTTATCAAGTACCATTTTTAAAGTCTTTGAACCCAGGTCTCCCGGACCACTTGGCCAATGAGCCGGTTTTCCAATTAGGCAGATGAAAATATGCTTGAAGTCTTCTCATATTTAGGAGGACGATATATTTCTCACAGAGAAAGTGAAAGAAAAAAAAATTGTTTAAAGACAGGAAATTTTGAAACCAAAAGAAAAAGCGCTGAATCTGTTTATTCAAAATGTTCATGAAAATATCCTCAATTTTTATTTCACAAACTATCAGTGAGACTTACAAAATGCTGAAGGGTGAGACTCTCCTGAAAGGGGTGTCCTGGGTCTGATATTAAACAGCATATGATAGTGAGTCTTCAGTTCTGGTGCTCTGGACAGTGTGGAGTATCTCTTCATTGCCATTACTCTCAGGTCCACTTTGACCTGGAGTAGTAGTACTTGTTAGGTTCTGATCTAGAGTTTAACTATATCTGTTTTAAAATCAATCATATTTGATAGGACAGCATATAAAAATATATCTCTTATGAAAAAAGTTTACAAACGAGGTTAGCTTTTAGATAAATCTTGACGGGTTGATGTGCCTTTAAAATCAAGCAGTCAGTCAATCATTATAAGAGAAGAAGAAGAAGAAGAAGAAGAAGAAGAAGAAGAAGAACAACAACAACAACAACAACAACAATAGTGAAAGGTAAGGAACAACAACAAGATTTGTAAAAGAAGAAGAACAACAACAAAATGACAAGGGAAAGGTAAAGAAAAAGAAAAGGAAGAAGAAGAAGAAGAAGAAGAAGAAGAAGAAGAAGAAGAAGAAGAAGAAGAAGAAGAAGAATATCTGTGGAAGAAGAACAACAACAAAAACAAGACAAGTAAAAAGTGAAGAAGATGATGAAGAAAAAGAAGATCAAGACTAGAGAAAGATGAAAAAATAACATCAAGATCTTTGGAAGAAGAAGAAGAAGAAGAAGAAGAAGAAGAAGAAGAAGAAGAAGAAGAAGAAGAAGAAGTATGACAACAACAACAAAAAGATCAGTGAAAGGTGAAGAAGAAGATCTATAAAAGAAGAAGAAAAAGACAACAGCAACAACAACAACTACACAACAAGACCTGTGAAAGCTGAAGAAGAATAACAACAACTAGATCTGTGGAAGAAGAAGAAAAAGAACAATAACAACGACAAGACGTGTTAAAAGTGAAGAACAAGAACAAGAAGATCTGTGGAAAAAGAAAAAGAACAACAACTACAACAACAACATTATCTGTGGAAGAAGAAGAAAAAGAACAACAACAAACCACAACAACAACAACCACAACAGCAACAACAACCAGACCAATGAAAGCAGAAGAAGAAGAAGAACAACAACAACAAAAACAACAACAACAACAACAACAAGATCTGTGGAAGAAGAAGAAGAAGAAGAAGAAGAAGAAGAAGAAGAAGAAGAAGAAGAAGAGCAACAACAAAATCTGTGAAAAAAGAACAAGAGTAGTGAAAGAAGAAGAAGAAGAAGAAGAAGAAGAAGAAACTCCTGGATCGGATATCTATAATAGTATCTTAGTGTGCTTCAACTATTAATCGAAATCGTTTTTCATTAGCGCTAAATTCATTCATCTTGATTTTTAGCTTTGATTAGATTAAGAGAAAAAAACTTTAAATTCAATCCAGCTGTATTACGCTTACAAATTGATCTTGTCTCCCCTCCTGAGCGTGGAGGAGGGGTTGGGTATATACATTCTACAAGGAATAACTAAACTTGTTTAATTGACACAGAAAATACCCTCCCCCACCATCTTTTTTTTTCTTTATTAGCAAAAAGTGTTGACTATCGAGTGGGTTGCATGACAAGGCCGACCTTCAAGTTTTAAACGTGATCCAGTGAATGATTACAGTGACGCGCAAAACTGATTCTAATGACCTGTGACCTTTTTCAGACGAACACCTGTTTCGCTTTCTAGAAGTTAACCCATTCACAACCGAAGTGACGAGGATCATATTCTGAGCGACATGCCGTGCGGAAATATCATTGACTATCCTAATGCTCCGTTTGCTGGTCTCTAATTTACGTCGAGTTGAGCATTTCGCTAAGAAGTTGCACGTTCATTTCCTGGTGGTTCTACAAGATACCACAGGACAAACATTTACAGACGGTAATTAAAAAAAAAAAAAATAAAATAAGACAAATCCCCCCTGCAAAAGACAGAAAAATAACAAGGCGGGAAATTAACAGATTTTATTCAGATAATTATTATTTTCTCTCTTTTTAAATGCTAATTCATATCATTTAAAATGACTGAGGTACTCGTTCTGTAACGGTTAACTCCATATCATTTGGATTCAGTGGCCCTAGACCAGCTTGTTTGCATTTCACATAGCGTTCATACTTTTGTGAAAAGCATGAATCCCTCTGTCCTTCCACACGTCATCTACGAGGAACTAGCAAGGTAGACTGGACTCTTTAATTTGGATCGATTTTTACGTCTTGGCAATACCAGTAGTGACCTATACTTTTAATATAATAAAGTTAGCTGAAATAAAAAAAATAGATACGAAAGTTAGGAAAATAATAAGCTGCCACAGAATGTATCATCCAAGAGCAGATATAGAACGTCTCGACACCAAGAGAGAAAATGGTGGAAGAAGCTTAATTGAACTACAAAACAACCACAATAGAATAAAAGAAATGCTTGGACCCGATAACAGATTGGATGCTACTGTTATTAAACAGACGAGAAGTAAAAGAAAGAATATTCAATTGGTAAAGAAAGTAATAAATTTGCAAATCAACTCGACTTCACACTGAAAGAAATAGACATAAAAGATAAAAAAATAAAGAAGAGAAAACCTATAGAAAGAAACAAAATCAAAGAAACTAAATCAATTAAAAAACGCCTTGAAACAAAAAAACCTACATGGACGATACAAACAAAAAATTAGAAATGCAGATATAGATATAGTAAAGACTAATCGATAATCAAAAAGTTCTGGACTGAAGGTGGAGACAGAGGGGTTAGTAATAGCAGCACATGATCAGAGCCTGCTAACTAGAAAGTATTAGGTAAAAATTATAAGCAATAGATTGAATCTAATTTGTAGATTGTGCAAAGAACTGAATCAATTAACGACTGAGTCTCTGGTCGCCCAATCCTAATAGCAATAGAATTTAAAGAAAGCTATAATAAAATAGGACATTATATTTAGTTTAAAATATGAATATACTGAAAATCTAATAATAACAACAAAACAACAATTATAATAAGGACAATAATAATAATAATAATAATAATGTCATGTTTCAAGCATGGATTTCCCTACTCTTTCTCTCTCTCTTTCTCTTTCTCTATTCATTCATCTCTGTCATCCACCGCTTTCGGCAGGTCTTCTAGACTATATCCGTGCAGAACTGTTGTAGATAAGTTCGAGTTGGTCATCCAACGTGTTAAGGGTCCAGAAGTGACCTGTATGTCTTGTTCGTCTTATTTGGATGATTTTAGAGATGAGAGGTAAGTGGCCGTACAGCTTTGGTTCACCATAATAATAATGATTGCTGACAATTCAATGATAATAATGATAATTCCTGAAAATCAATAATAGTGATAATAATAATACGTGCTAAATATTTAACAACAATAATGAAGATGATGAAGATGATGATAATTTGTTTGTATACAATAATTCATAAGAAACAGATTTCCCATCGCAAAATCAAAAATTACCTAAAATGAAGAAGGAATTATTAATTCATATGGGATAAATGTTGGAGTTGTCCCAAATAAAATTAAATAACCGTTACGCCTTGAGCGCCTGTTTGAGAGCCCACACTTGACGATTAAATGTTTTATTTGCAATGATCTTACTGGGGGTTAAACTTTGATCCAAACGTTTACATAACTGTCCGCCAAGAATTGAAGATTAAAAAAAAACCCCAAAAAAAAACAACAAAAACAACAAAAACAAAAAAAAGTAATATAAAAGAATAAGTTTCATATTTGGCTTCTGTCATTGTTATTATTTGGTTCTTTGCTAATAAACTTTTGTCTTTATTATACAGGATTCGCCAGAATGAACTTCCGGGTTTAAAATGGCCGTTACAATGAGCACGTTGGAGATATGACTTTCAGTAGTAGCAGCAGCAGCGTGTCATTTCTGCTGCTAAAGGCATCTCTTGAAGTTCTGGGTGAATTCTTTCAGGGGCTACCCATCTCGCTCCGTGGGTAACAATCTCAGATCTATCCTTTTGCGATTACCTGTTGATACCTACAGGCTTTAAATGTAGGCCGCTGACAACTGACGCACTGACAGATTTTATTTGTCAGCAACAGCAACCCTTAAAAAACTTCAGAGTGAGTTTTCGTGTATAGCTCGTAAGGACAAGCATTTTGGAAGATAAAATCTTCAAAATGAAGGAATATCAATCACAAAACAAAATGGTTAATATTGTTTTTTCTTATCGTAAAATCAAATTTTGAATAGAATCTATGTTGCTTTCTTTTTTTTTTTTTTTTTTTTTTTGCTAGGCTGATCGTGTTTTATGGAATATTAGTTATTAGGTTATATTCGATATCATATAACGGTGTGTATATTATTTGATTTGGTTTGGTCGGGTTTTATAGCATATCAACCTTTAGTAGTTACTTACTCCTATTTACACACACACACACATATATATGAATTAAATTGGCCTAGTCAACTGGGGCTGTAGAATACACAGACTGCATTTCTGCAGTAGGGTAAGACTCCCCCAACAAGTATCCTGGATATGACACAAAACAATATGATAGTGTATTCTGCATTCCTCAAAAGCTCCAGCATTACAGGAATGCTGGAGCTTTTGAGGAATGCAGAATACACCGTTATTGCCATTACTCCCAGGTCCACTCTCGCACTAAGGGGTAACACCTGATAGGGTCCTAGTTATGGTTTGATTTAAGTTCATTGACTAAACTGAATTGTTTGAAATAGAACTGGTTTGGTTTGGTTTCTTTGTTTAATGGCATATCAAATTTTGTGAGTTATTTAATGCCAAAGCCATTCTCCTAGAAGAACAGTAGTGGTACTATTTAACTCATAACTGGGAGGATGAGGGGATTCATACCTTTCCCAAGGGTATTTGGCCGAACGTGAACGGGATAACGCAACTGGGGTACGAACTCGCTTGCTACGATTTCGCAGTCCATCGCTTTAACCATTACACCACGAGAACACCCTTTGAAACCGAACTGTTTATATGTATAAAATGCATTTAAAATTGAATAACCAACAATGGTTGATATGCGATAAATCCAAACCAGACTAAAACTATATATTAAATATATATGGTTTGTAAACAATTAGTTTGTAAGTAACATTTTAAACAAGCCAGAGCTCATTTGTTTGCACACAGTTAAATGGTTTCAATATTGTTATTTAACAATAATAGTTTTATTTGCATAAAATTAAATGGCTTAAAATTTTTCTGTGTAAAACTAATAGTTTCATATAATATTAATCCCATGTTTCCACATAGTTAAATGGTTTCAAGTATTGCTATCTAAAATTAGTAGTTTTATTTACAGAAAGTTAATTACCCCTTCGACTGGGGCTGTAGAATATACCGACTGCATCTCTGCATAGGAGTAAGACCTCGTCCCCACAACGAGTGTCCTGATTATGACACTAAACAATCTCATGGAGAGGTTCCAGTAATGCTAGAGCTTTGGGTAATACGGAGTACGCCTTCATTGCGATCGCTCCCAGGTCCACTCTTGCCCGTTGTGTTTGCATCTGATAGAGTCCTATCTATGGGTCAAATAGAACTAAACTGTGTACTAACGCTAAACTGAATTGTTTGAAATAGAACTGTTTTGACATTTAACTGAGGGTAAACAAAAAGCTATACTTATCCTAAACTGAATTGTTTGAAATAGAATTGTTTGCAGGAATATAAATGGATTTGGCATTAAATAACCTACAATGGTTGATATCCCATAAAACCAAACCAAACCAAATCAAACAACAAAGTTAAATTGTTTCAAGCATTGCTACGTAACACTAACAATTCAATTGTAGTCACGCACTTAAAAAAAAAGTGTGCAGAATCGCCTCGTCAGGGATGTTCTTGGGGTACTTATAAGTTTCGGGTCTTCCAACATCATACTTGCTTTCCCAAACGACCCTACCGAAACTATTGTTCCAGCCGGCGATCCTGCAGTTAAAAGTTCGCCAAGCACGAGAATTCAATTTAATATCAGTCATCAGTTACATGGTTAAATAGTTTTATTTAATCCACTGATAGGACCCATTCGGTACTACCACTCCGAGTCAGAATGGACCTGGAACTAATGGCAATGAAGGGGTACTCCACATTCTCCAAAGCTTCAAGACCGGAGCCTCATCTTCAGATGCAGTTTAGAATCATACCTAGGATATTTGCCTTTGTAAAAATTTATGTTCCAAACCTGTTAGACCCTTTTTTTCTCTCTTAGGCAAATCTTGTCCCATCCTTATCATAACAATTAGACCAGAAATGTATATTCAGGATTTACTTGGTGAGCTCCTATTAAAAATGTTACATTCATCATATATATTCAGCTCATTCAATTGTACGCAAAACAAGAGTGGAGACAGTGATCAGTAGAGTTTTTCAAAACCTCAGGGTGACGATGTAATCTTTAAAACAAAATCATTATCATGACAAAACGGTAGATATTCTTTCTTATTTCGAAAATTTTGCTTTATCTTAGATATTTTTTTTTTTATTTGCCTTCAATATTTTTACTGGATATAATTTTGTTTTCAAACCAATCTTATTTGAAGGTTTGGTGGCTTACAATCTTTCTTTTAAACATTTTAACAGAAGCAAAATATTCGATTTTTTCAGAAAAAAATCGGGTCAAGGATTTTCTTCCGAAAAAGTTCATCTTACAAAATTCAAAGATAATTGATACATGTATGACTTGAACGCGACCTTCAGCAGAATCTGTTAACTTTTTTTTTTTTTTACTTCGTTGGCCCCACGAGGACGCACTTAGTGTAACGGTTATCAGACTAGGAAATGGAATCGGTCATCGGAGTTCAATTTCAGGACGAAGCTGTTTGCGTTTCACTTCGCTCTAATAACGTTGGGGAAGACGTAGATCCATCTTCCCGTCCAGGAAGGGGAAAATAGTAGGACTGACTGGGTTCTTTGGTCTTAGTTAGGCAATCAGTCAAAAGAGGAAAACTTCGAATTCAAACCAGCTTTACTTAGCTTAAAACTGAACTTGTTTAGTTTGGTTTGTTTTCATGGCATATAAACTATTGTTGGTTATTTAATGCCAAATCCTGTTTATACATATATACTAAAGATATGCTTTGTAAACACATTTTATAGATACATACAGTTAAATGATCAAACACTTCTATTTCGAACAATTCAATTTAGCATAAGTCAACAAAGTTAATAGTTCCACGTATTGTTATGTCTCACTAACAATTCAATTAAACATCAGTCGCCCTGTCGGCTGGTGCTGTAGAATACATGGACCTGGGAGCGATGGTAATAAAGGGGTACTCCACATTTCCCAAAGCTCCAGCATCACTGGAACCTCACCATCAGATTGCTTAGTGTCATATCCAGGACACTCGTAGGGAGGCAGTCGGTGTAGTCTACAGCCGACTGGGAAAGCTACAGAAGGGGAGTTAGCATCGGACCTGAGAAAACAGGTAATTACAAATATAAGGAGAATCTCCATTAGAAAAGGCGAAGAACGAATCCAAACCAACACTTACATCCTGACATTTAATCAGCCCCATACTTACAAGGGGGTGAAAATCGGTTATTGTCTTGAGAGTGTCGTGCAGTACGTCCTAGCGCCTATGAAGGGCTTTAAATGCAAAACATATGGATACCACAGGGAAGTGTGTTGAGGACGATAGACATGTGCTAAAGGCAGTGAAAAGGACCTGGCCCACTTGGAGGAAGATTGCTTGAAGGTAATTAGACGTGCAAACTGCCGACAAGATCATCTGGCTTACGTAAGATCTTGTGATGTTTACAAAAAAGTAAAAGAAATACTTGAGGTGAAACACAAGAGGAATGTGTCCTTCCTGGAAGCCAGGAAAATTGTAGGGAGCAACATGGGAGAAAACAGTTACGCCTTTGTTGCACGGAGAGCAGATACAAACAATGAAGACAACAAATATAGAACACTCGTTGAGAAATTGATCCAGTTGGAAGCAAATGATTGGCCAAAGTTTCGGGAGCACCTGAAAAAACTACACCCGGCCGAATTTTATCAAGCAACATGTTGGGAATGGGGAGAGATACAGAGTTGTAGTCCAAACAAAAACACACGTAGGATCTACCACTCCAACACGAACTACTACTAAGAGTGCAAAATCTCCAACAAAACAGCCGTTACATAAGTCACTAATCCGACTAATATAAAGTATTAAAGACTGACTAAAAAACTTGTCTCCCATAAAACCTGAACAACTTAAACAAAAATCACAAGCCACCGTTGGTCTAGCTGGGAAGATATATATGAACCCCAAAGTGAACAAGGAAAGACCAGGAACCACATTCAAATTGCCCTCAAGAACAAAGTCGCTTATAAGAATCAAAGAGTGCAATTCTCAGGGATCAACAAAACCCTTATAAAGAACCTATAATATAGAACGTATGGATAGTGACACAGACCGCATTGTCGCTCGCCTTAATCTTGAAGAAGTATTAAATAACTATAATACTTGAAACCTATTAACCGTGGAGAAACTTATAATGTCACTCTCCTTTTTAAATGTTTATCTCTTACATATAATACATATCTATTTGAATGTGTGCAAACAAATGACAGATGTTAAATTGTTACTGTTACATAACAACTCCCATAATAATTTAACTGTGCGCAAACAAATGAGGAAAAGTAAATGAAATGATTCGTATTTGATAGAAATACTTGAAATCATTTAAATGCGAAGAAAAATGTGCTTAAGTTTATTCAAAAATGTTATTAGAAAAAATTTTACACACCATTTGTATATAATATATAAGTCTAAACGGGATTTGGCATTGAACAATTTGTAATGTTTGATATGACATGAAACCAAACCAACTTACGAAGAACTATTTTTGATATTTGAACTGCCTACTTGCGTTAAACTAAAGATTTTTGAAATAGAACTGTTTTTACATTTTCCTGAGTGTAAACAAAAATGTTCTTTTGCTAAACTTTACTGTTATAAATAGGACTGTTTATATGTATAAAATTGATTTGGCATTAAATAACCTAAAATGGTTCATATGCCATAAAACCAAACCAAACGAAACCGGCTCATTGGCACAGTGGGTAGAGTGTTCGCCAATAATCCGGGAGACCTGGGTTCAATCCCAGGTCGAGTCATACCAAAGACTTTGAAAATGGTACTTGATACCTCCTTGCTTAACACTCAGCAATATAAGGCACGTATCAAAGGTAAAGTGGAGCAATCCAGGGAAAGGAGTAGCGCCCTCCCATACACCTCGGTGTAGCAGCTATTGAAAAGGGAGCCTTCTGGTCACCCTCGACTACGGTCGCCAACTTTACAACTTACTATAGGACCCTATAGTTCGCCAATAATCCGGGAGACCTGGGTTCAATCCCAGGTCGAGTCATACCAAAGACTCAAAAAATGGTACTTGATGCCTCCTTGCTTAACACTCAGCATTATAAGGTATGTATCAAGGGTAAAGTAGAGCAATCCTGGGAAGGAGTAGCGCCCTCCCCTACACCTTGGTGTAGTAGCTATCGAAAAAGGAGCCTTCAGGTCACCCTCGACTATGGTCACCAACTTTACTTACTTTTTACTTATAGGACCCTATCAGTTGCTACCACTCCATGCCTGAGTGGACCTGGGAGCGATGGCAATGATGGGGTATTACGCATTCCGCAAAGCTCCAGCATTACTGGAATCTTACCATTAGATTGTTGATCCAAGACCCTCGATGGTGGAGTCTTACCCTTCAGCAGAGATGCAGACGGTGTATTCTACAACCCCAGCCGCCTGGGCGAAACTGAACTTGTATCACATTCTACCCTTGGTAGGGGGTTTAGTTGATTACATAAGTCCATTGACCCTCAGATACCTCGTTCTTGATCTAATAAAATTCACAAGAAAATGAGTTTAAAACACATTTAAACATTGCTTTCGTTTCAAATATCTTTATTTCAAGCATTCCCATCATGATATTTAAAGAAAGGAAATGATCTATCATCATCATCATGTCGTGCCACCAGCACGGATATCCCTGACTCTCTCTCGCCACTTTTCCCTATCGTTCATCGCCTCCGGCAGGTCTTTAGGGCTACATCCCGTATCCTCACATAGCTGCTGTTTGAGCTGGTCATCCTGCTTTTGCTCGTCTATATGTGGGGGTCCATTGGAGTACATCACTTATGAGCTCATCCCTGGTTTTCCAGCAGTGTCCTGCATGTCTGGTTCGTCTAGTTTGGATAGATTTCGTGATGGGAGGCAGGTGGCCGTATAGTTGGTGTCTTGTCGGGTGTTGCCGCCAGGACTTATTCAATATTGCTCGCAACATTCCTGTGTAATTGCCGTCTAGCTTCTCCAGCCGTTTTATTAGCGTCCATGTAGTGCATCCATACAGCATTATCGACACGACCGCTGCCTGGAAGAAACTGCGTTTCATTTTATCGGTCAGGTCTGATTTCCATATGATCGATAGCCTATCGATAGCAGTCCATGCCTTTGTTAGCCACGTCTCGATGTCTTTTTCGGTTGATGAGACACTGTTTCCTAGGTAGGTAAATTTGTCCACCAGTTTCAGAGAGGTTCGTCTAGTGTGGAAATGTCACCCGTTTGATTATAGCACATATATTCAGTTTTGTGTGCATTGAAATGGAGGCCAATGCCTGTGGCGTCTCGTTCCAAACTATGCAGTAGTGTTGGGTGTATTCGCCAGTATCGCTATGTCGTCGGCGTAGTCGGTGTCGGTAATTGTTTTTGCGGGGTACCTTCTGCTTCCTTTCTTTGTCAGCTCGAAGCCATTTTCAGTGATTTTATCAATCGATTTTCTAAGCACGTATTCTAGACAGATGATAAAGAGGTTTCAAAATGTACGTAAAAAATCTATTCAAGATATTGTCACTCACGATATATAGTTTTGAAGAGTTGAAGAAGCTGTGGAACATAAAGGCCAGGTAGATAACAATGGCTGTTGTTGCTCAAAGAAAAGGTACTAAAAAGTCTGATATCAGGGAAAGAATCGTGACTATACAGACCACAGCATTGTTAAGATCTGCTTGAGTACTGAGTAGAGTCCTGGAGATATAAGGAGATTTGCTGTCACTCAGACTCCATTGAGCGACTACCATTTAAAAGTGGTTTGAGAAGCTCACTAGAGGTGATAAGAGTGTAAATAAATCAATAAAACACAAAACACAAAAACACAAAATTCATACAATACGACCGCATATAAACTAGAACACCTTTCTCATCATGACCCGCCCCAAATTATATAAAAAGATACCCACTGCGTGAAAAAGACTTGGTTTAATGCCCTCGTAGACGAGAAACTAACACATATACGTGGTGCCTTCAATAAGTTTCCAGACTTTTTTGTGCAGGAATTTAAAATTGTTGTAGACTCAACGAGTTTTTCGTGCTCATTTGTTTGCACACAGTTAAATGGTTCCAAACGGCTGAAAAAGAATCTAGACGGCAATTACACAAGAATGTTGAGAGCAATATTGAACAAGTCCTGGCGTCAACACCCCACAAGACACCAACTATACGGCCACTTGCCTCCCATCACGAAAACTATACAAGTTAGACGAACCAGACACGCAGGACACTGCTGGAGAAGCAAGGACGAACTCATCAGTGATGTACTCCTATGGACCCCCGTATATGGCCTTGCAAAAGTAGGACGACCAGCTCGAACATTCATACAACAGCTATGTGAGGATACGGGATGTAACCATGAAGACCTGCCAAAAGCGATGAATGATATGGAGAAGTGGCGAGAGAGGGTCAGGTATATCCGTGCTGGCGGCACGACATCATGACGAGGATGATGATTGTTATCTCACACTATTAATTCTATTTGTCAAGTGTTCCTATGTAATATCAATAATATGCACATTTCTGTATGGTTTCAAATAATAATAATAATAATAGTCCTTAGTAAAGGATTGAAGAGTTCTATTTGACTCATCGATAGGGTCCTAACAAGTACGTGGTGAATTCAATAAGTTTCCAGACTTTTTTGCACAGGCATTTAAAATTGTCATAAACTCTTGAAAATTCACTATGTTATTGCTATACATCTTATGAGATGACTGACTAATTTTTATGATTTCAGCTTCAAATGAACAGCTACAGCAGCAATTGGAATATACCCTACTAAAGCCTGGCTGTCACCGCCGCTGAATTTCAAAAATGCAATCTGACACTTTAGAAGAACGATATGCAATAAAATTGTTTTTTAAACTTGGAAAAAATGCCACAGAAACGTATGGAATACTTCAGACTGCTTTTCGACCATCTTGCATGAATTGAGCATCAGTTTGTGAGTGGCATAAGAGATTCAAGGAAGGCAGGGAGTCTGTGAGGGATGAGGAGAGGTGTGGGAGGAGTAAGGAAGTCAATACACCACAGTTGATTGGCCAAAGGGTTAGGGTTACTATGTTGAGGTTTTAAGTGAGTTCAGGAAGAGATTCCTTGGGAAGAGGCCTGCACTCTTCAAATCGGGTCAGTGACATTTCCGGCTGGACAATGCACCAGTCCACAACTCCATCCTTGTCACAGACTATTTGACCAAGATGGGCATCAAGACAGTTCCTCAGCCTCCCTATAGTCCAGACGTTGCTCTCTGTGACTTTTGCTTATTCCCTAAGCTCAGAGGCAATTGAGGAGATGAAAGAGGCTGTGACGAAGGTCATCGACATGCTCACACAAGAGGACGTCCATGGGGCCTTTCAGAAGTTGTTGAAACGGTACAACAAGTGCATTGCAGCCGGAGGAGAGTACGTACTTTGAAGGGGACTAGAGTTTCATGTGTGTACTATCAATAAAAGTGCCCATAGGGAAAAATCTGGAAACTTATTTAATGATCCTCGTATATATATATATATATATAGTTGGTGACCGTTGTTGAGGGCACCCCGAAGGCTCCTTTTTCATTCGCTACTTCATCAAGGTGTAGAGGAAGGTGCTCTGCTTTTTCCTTAAATTGTTTCACATTACTCTTGATCAGCACCTTATAATGCTGAGTGTTAAGCAAAGAGGTATTAAGTACTATTTTTTGAATCTTTGGTATGACTCGACTGAGGATTGAACCCAGGTCTCCCAGGCCACTGGAGAACACTCTACCTACTTTAACCTATTCCATAGCTTTGGCGTGAGGAAAAAAAAACCAAGAGGGTACAATTTGTAAATAAAAAAATATTACACAAACTGATATCTGAGTAAAAATTCAATAAAAAAGGAAAGACTAAAAATATTCTTAGTGCTTGGAAATAATCAACCAATATCGCAATGCCAATCCAAAAGAAAAAAAAAACACCGACAGAATTAGATAAGCTGAAATATAAAAGTGCTCAATACACTAAGTTGAGCGAAATCAGAAAACCTAAAGAGCCATTAGTAATCTACTTAGGTTTCCCCTATTCGATCTTTAGGATAATTCTGACTATAGCGGATGGGCCGAAACGATATTTGATTGATAAAATGGGCATCAGAAATAATAACATAATTAGCATAAAAAAAACAAAAAAAGAAACAAGCCACATTCTGTTTGCCAAGTAACCAGGATTTTCTATTTCAAACGTTAAGTATCCCCGATCTCTGGTTGAGTAATTTTTTAGGATTATTGTATAAAGCTATAGGTAGTTTTTTCTCCATACTTAAGAGACAAAATTTATCACCAGCCTTTTATATATATATATATATGTTAGGATAGCAGAACACAGTATAAACGGTGCTCAGTCACGACTAATTTCCCGTCTATGTGAGCATTGAAGCAATTCTTTCCAATGCGGTGGGAATCATTTTGTTATATGCTCATCTACAGCATCATAACAACACAATAATAAAGACAGACGCAGAAAGACTTCTTTAACAATGTATTTACCTCTCACTTTATTGCAAGGGTTCGAAAAAGGGTTACTCAAGGTTTGCGTGTGAGAGGGTCTTGGAGACCGAACAGAAACTGCGATATTTTGACCCCAAACTTATGACCGTCAACGTTGTGTCTTTCTTGTTCTCCTGATGCTCAACCGAAGGCCCTGGGGTCTACTCTGCTGGGTGCTGGCTTTCTTTACTGCATCTTATCAGCAACTTCTCTGGTTCCCAAACTCCATCGGGGTTCCCGAGGGACCCTTCGACCGGGTGTGGCTTTCCCTACCACATCTCTTCGATAACTCCATCTCCAACTGTACTGCCACTGCCAACTCGAACTCGACTGCGTTATATAATAGTTCAACGTCCACTCGATCGCCCATTCGACCTTTGAAATCGCATGTTTAATCGTCATCAAGCGGAAATAACTGTCATGCAGTTCAGAGGTCACTCTCTTCCGGTGCGTCAGTCTATGAGAGTATCATGGGATTTTTTAGCTTGTCCCATTTTGTTGGCCAATTTCTGTCCACGCGATTTCCTCTCCTAACTGCCATTGGAATGTGTCACTTCCTTCCGGTGCATCACCTTGAATGGCATTTTGGGCCGGGTCGAAGGTCAAAATATAACTATTTTATATATATATATATATATATATATATATATATAATATAATGATCGAGGGATTTCGTTTTATATATCTTGCCTTTGGGTTTAGTTAGGCTGAGAACCTTTTGGCTCAGTGCATAGGTTAGTTAGGTGCAAATATGAGCGCAGGTGTTCACGCGCGCGCACGAAGCGGACGTGTCATTCAGAGATGTCGCAATAAGAATCCCAGAGAGAGGATGTGACCAGGAATGTGAGTAATGTCACGCACCAGAAGCGTGGGCTGAGATTTGAGAAAAGTTAGTTGAGATTGTGACCTGGGTGAGGCCAGACGAATTTGAGCGCAACGGGCGCCACACGTGATGGGTGGGGGACAGATTGAAAAGCCACCATAGAAAGATTGTGCCTCTCTGCTCACGTCGAAAAACCTTTTAACTCAAAGGTAATAAAAAAGTTTCGTACCTGAACTAAGAAGTCGTAAGTGTTTTTCGTGTTTCGGGATTCCTATGTTCTATGTATATATGTTATGAACATTCTATGTACGTTTCACATATCCGTATCATGGGTATGGTACATGTGTGTGTGTGTGTGTGTGTGCATTTTGGCAGCATTTCTTCATTAATACAAATTTCGTTGAATATAATAGATATTTTCTGTCTACATATTTTCTTGTTGATCCTTTCATATTGCCGTATTGATCTTATAGTATTCGGCGGGAATTGATTGATATATCTTCCATAACTGTAAATTTTAAAAGTAAACGCTACACACTGCAACGGTCCTGATGCTCTTCTTACAAAATAGTGATGTACATACAAAAGTTACATCACTTTTGTAATACATCCTCCCCTGATGATGGCCCAAAGTCGGACAGAAAGTACTTGGGAAATAAACAATTGTCGAAGATATATCAATCAATTCCCGCCGAATACTATAAGATCAATACGGCAATATGAAATGATCAACAAGAAAATATGTAGACAGAAAATGTCAATTATATTCAACGAAATTTATATATATATATATATATATATATATATATAAATTTCGTTGAATATAATTATATATATATATATATATATATATATATATATATATATTTACTAACCCCTTCACAGGAGGGGGTGTGACATAAGGTCAATTCTTAAACGGAGTTTAACAGGTTTGAATTCAGAATTTTCCTTTTTCTAGACTAGTTGCCTAACCTTGGCTAAAATGACCTAGTTTAGCCTACGATTTACCCATGGCTAGATGGAGAATAATTGGATAAATACCTTTCCTAAGGGCATTTTTGTTATTCCAAATTCAATCAGCTTCGGCCAATATTTGAAATCGTGTCACCGTGTCCATTTCAAGCGACGATAACGATTACATAAAAATAATTCTATTTTGGAGTATAGTTTTTTTGGTAATAAAGAATGCCTAAAAACACCCATTTTTTTGCATAATGTTCTAATAAAAATGATAAAAATCCTAGACGTCAGGGAATCCCGTACATTTTTGTGTAATTTTAAAAGTTTTGAACGTGGTTATATGGTATAAAGTTTTCCTATCTTAAGCAAATAATTTGTAAACAGAACCGCTTAAGTCGTATATGGGACCCTATCAGGTAATAAAACTTTGGCTAAGAGTGGACCCGGAAGTAATGGCAATAAAGGGTTACTCTACACTCCTCAGAAATTCGGAATTGAAACCTCACCATACGATGCAGTTTAATGTCATATCCAGGGTATTCCTTTTTTTAGTTGGCTCATTTCCTCTTTTAAGGATAGAGTCAATTCATTTAATGTGTGCCTGTGTGTACGTATATTTGTGAATTTCCTTTGCATAAAACAGACAAGGGTCATTTAGTCAGTTTTCTTTTTTCTTTTTTTTGTTGCAGGCAGTGACTAAAATGACGTAAAAACAAATCAAAACACTTTAAATCTTCTAAATCAATTTTTTGTGGAGTACTTTCAGTCATAACTGGTCATTATCAAGAACATAAGTTCTATTGTATCTGAAATATCATAAATAATGACTGAAATAAGGTAATGTAGTGGTTAAAGAGCTGCCCGGCGGAATCGTAGTAAGCCATTTCGAACTCCAGTCACGTTATTACTTGCACTTTTAGGCAAATACCCTTTGGAAAGGTATGAACCGCCTTATCCTCCAAGCTATGGGTCAAATAGTACAACTACTGTCCTTCTAGTAGGATATCTTTGACTTTAAATAACCCACAAAGTTTGATATGCTATTAAAACAAGATAGTGATTCTATGGTATTTTCCCTATTCTAAAATCCACAGTGGTAACATTATTTGCTTGTAGGTTTTGGCTGAGTTTCTGGGCGCGTCATAGTAGGATCCAACACAGTTACTAACTTGACCCTCCTAAAGATGGGTGTGTCTACGGAGTACATATGACATGCAATGATTTATGGGTTGAAAAAAAAAAAAACCGTGAAAGTAGAGGGGAAACCAAAACTTTTATGTTTTTTATGCGCTAGATACTTTAAGAATCTGACGAACGTGATTTGAAATGTTTAGAAAAAGGTGACTTCGGTTTTAACTCGTCTTCGGAGCTTGCTACTTGGGTATCTGGCCTCGACTGGCGCGACTAGCATTCGTGCCTCGCAGAGTATCACTGTCAAGCATAGATTTACATTTCACTGGACCTTCGAGTCTTGTGAATCGGCAAGATCACCTGGCTTCGTGCCGGGAGACTTAACAAAGGCTAGCATAGTTCACAATGCTCTAGATCTTTGGGTTTCGTGAATCTATGACCAGCAAGATCACCCGGCATATGTGCTTGGAGACTTAGCAAAGCTAGTATAGTTCACATTGCACATAGTGATCCTATGACCAGCATAGTTCAGCAAGGTACGAGTTTCAGCTCGTGTGCTACCACCCCCAAACGTAAATCACCTCTATAAAAAGACCCTGTGTCAAATCCTGTCTGGTGGGAGGCCCAGATAAATATACTCGGCTTAGCAGATGGAACGGGATAAAATCGTCTAGTTATTTTTAGTGATAACCTACTTTTGTCGGAACTCAATTGAAAATAGTGCTATCATAGTTAAAGAATTTAAACTATGTGACTGTTCTCTGTAACTTGCAACAACTTGGAAATGTCTCAGTGTTTCAAAAATAGGTTTTTTCTTAATTTGACAGAAGCCAAATTCCACGCACTGTCGGTGATGTACGAAGATCGGCTGAGAAGTTCATTGACTGATTAATATATTTTAAAAAAGGAAATGAGGTTTATTTTTAAATATAGCCAACTTTGTTTTCCGCACACTTCTACTGATGTTGCAGTGCTTGAAACTCATAAGTCAAAAAAGTCATCAGCTGCAGATATGTCATCATATGAACTTTTCAGCTTAAGAAGTTTTCTGTGTTATATACTGACCCTCGACCGAGCCGCCACTCAAGAGATGCACCTGTGTAAATAAACGGAAGAACAGCGGAAGAAGGTGACGTTAAACAATAATATAACCAGGTGCACAGACGGTTCGAGTCAGTTAGGGACAAGATGCCGAAGTGAGAGCCAGCGGCAGACAGAGGGCTTTGGGCTCTCAGTGATCCACGGTTGAGCAACCTCATCCAAGATGAGGAAGAAGTGCTGCTATGGTCAGAAGAACTTGGGTCAATATAGCAGTCTGTCCCTGTCTCCAACTCATCTCTTTCACACACAACCAACATGACCATTTCAAGAATAAAGTGTGAGAGATTATATTTTTATAAAGAAGTGTATCCGTTCGTTCATTGAAGTTCGTATATTATGTTTGATTATGTTTCTGCTTATATTTGTATTAGGGCTATACAACATCTGCCCATCTTCGTATCTCGCTTTTACTGAAAAGGTGATGAAAAATAGATATTTTACAAGAATATAAAGCTCTCACTTCGTGTATATGGACAGGAACAATATAGCACCGTCGCCCGAACCTTGAATACGCTGACGGCATTTTCTCTTGAGTGGTAAGACCCTCACCAAAAGAGTATTCTGGGTATTGTCGCAAACTAATCCCCCCAAAATTCCCGAAATAATTGAAGTTTCTTTATTGTCTTCATCAAGCCCAGACTATAACACCCTTTGATCACGCTATATGGGGCGTTTTAGAAAACAAAACAAATTCAACTTCCCATCCAAATATTGGTTCACTTAAGACTGCTATTGAGAAAGAATATCTGAAGAATTTATTTTGAAGGTATGCAAATTGTTTCGAAGGCGTGTTTATGCAATAACTAAAAAGAAAATGGTGGTTGTATTGAGTAAATTTACTGTTTTGGGTCTATCTTCTTATTTTGCTGTTTATTTTTTTAAATTAAAATTAATCTTATTTTATAATAGAATCATGAATTATTATGCGAGAATATTCCTAATTTTGCTTCCGCAGCCTGTCGAATCTGTTAGTGTTCCATATGTTGTATAGCTGTGATACAACTATACGTATACATATACATGCAGAAAGAAAATCATCAATAATGACGAACGAACACACTTCTTTAGAAAAATATACCTCTCACACTTTATTCGAAAGGGTTGCGAAAAGGTTGTGTGTGAGAGGTGAGTTGGAGACGAAACAGACTGCAACATATTGACCCCAAAGTTCCTCTGTCTTTAGCAGTACTTCTTTCTCATTCTGCTGGGCTGCTCACCCGGGGTCCTGTGGGCCCAAGCCCTCAGCTGGGAGCTGGTTCTCACTGCCTCGAACTGCAACTCGAACTTCAACTAACTGACTCCAATTAAGGCATCGGGTTATATAATTGTTTGACATCCATTTGCATCCTGTGAGCGTTGCTTTTGCTCCGAATTCAATCCTTCGACCGGATGCACCTGTTTCTTGATTGACGGCTGGGTCGAAGGTCAGTATGTTCACATATATACTCAAGTAGATGGTTGAGTTAATGCTTAAAATAATTTAAAACTACATTAATATATTGTCTCTTAAAACATTGATATTGCAGTAAAGTATCAAGCCATTATCTGATTAAAATGTTTGTGAATAATTATGATAAATCCGCTCTGGAGATATTGTTGTGTCAACTCGTTGTGAAAGGTTTGCCCGTTTCGCATGATTACGAAGAAACATTTTTGTATCGTATATAATTAGAGACAAACTTTGCAAAATTGACTTCAACATAAAATAGCTCAGCAAGGGTTGACATGCCATAAAACCAAAAACCAACCAACAAACCAACCAACCAACTAACCAACACAAGATTTAAAATATATTTCTATCGATTGGATGTTTTGCTAAGTGATTAGTAGGACTATATTGGGTTGACCCATTTTCAGTTTGTGACCAATTAATGGGAAAAAATCGATTGTTTTTAACGGCATATCAATTTGTCTGGGGTTATTTTATAGCTGGAGGCTAGAGAACTGCGTAGATTGCACGTTTATATTCTCACTGCCGTGCAGTTGTTTTGGTATTGATATAAAGTTTAAGTTCATTATTTTGATAAAATTCTTTTCCTCTCAAGAAAAAAAAAGAATCATTCACATCAACATTTTTAAAAATATTCTTCTCATTATTTGCGTTTAAAAAACGTAATCAAATGAGAGCCGAGTCTTCGCATTCTATGGGAAAATGTTTAACAGTGTAGGGTATTTGACAAGGTGAAATTAGGTTTGGTTTCTTTGTTTAATAGCATAGCAACTTCCGTTGGTTATTTAATGCCAAATTCATCATTGTAGAAGGACGGTACTTGTGCTATTTAAACCATAGCTTTAAAGATTTAGGGTTCATGCTTTCCTCAAAGGTGAACGTTATAAAATAACTGGTGTTCGAACTTGTTTCTAATGGTGTTGCAGCCCAGCACGTTAACCATAAAGCCCTGAGGATTCGGTAGAATTAAAGTCGTCTATTCCTAGCTGTTAAAGCACTTACAAACTATTTTGAAGGGAAAACGGGCTCTGTTTGATCAATTTTAAACATGTGGTGTTTCAATGTCATACTGTATAAACACACACATGTAGCGAAGGCCGGAAAAAAAGGAATCCCATCCACCAACATTATTATCCAGATCTTGCTCCCTCTGATATATATTCAATCCAGAGGTTCCCCGGTTTATCATCAGGGATCAGTTTTCTTTCTCTCTTTCTTTCTTTCTTATGCTCACTCTACGCAATTCTTTCTTTCTTTCTTTCTTTCTTTCTTTCATACTAGTGTTCACTCTTCGCAATTCTTTCTTTCTTTCTTTCTTTCTTTCTTTCTTTCTTTCTTTCTAGTGTTCACTCTTTGCAATTCTTTCTTTCTTTCTTTCTTTCTTTCTTTCTTTCTTTCTTTCTTTCTTTCATACTAGTGTTCACTCTACGCAATTCTTTCTTTCTTTCTTTCTTTCTTTCTTTCTTTCTTTCTTTCTTTCTTTCTTTCTTTCTTTCTTTCTTTCTAGTGTTCACTCTACGCAATTCTTTCTTTCTTTCTTATGCTCACTCTACGCAATTCTTTCTTTCTTTCTTTCTTTCTTTCTTTCTTTCTTTCTTTCTTTCTTTCTTTCTAGTGTTCACTCTTTGCAATTCTTTCTTTCTTTCTTTCTTTCTTTCTTTCTTTCTTTCTTTCTTTCTAGTGTTCACTCTTCGCAATTCTTTCTTTCTTTCTTTCTTTCTTTCTTTCTTTCTTTCTAGTGTTCACTCTACGCAATTCTTTCTTTCTTTCTTTCTTTCTTTCTTTCTTTCTTTCTTTCTTATGCTCACTCTACGCAATTCTTTCTTTCTTTCTTTCTTTCTTTCTTTCTTTCTAGTGTTCACTCTACGCAATTCTTTCTGTCTTTCTTTCTTTCTTTCCTTCTTTCTTTCTTTCTTTCTTTCTTTCTTTCTTTTGTCCACTAGCATACGAACAAATGGTATATGCACAAATCAGAATCCGTCCTATAGAATGAGATGCACAAAATTCTTTGGGCTTTTAAGATACAAACAGATCCCCTAACCTCGCCCAGACTACCACACTTACTGATAGTCAACGAGAAAAAAAAAGAGAACCTGCCAAATTGTGGACTTTGTCGTTCCGATTGACCACAAGGTAAAACTGAATGAAAGCAAAAAGAGAGGTAAGTACCTCGACCTTGCTAGAGAACTGAAAAAACTATGGAACATGAAAGCGTCGGTAATACCAATTGTAATTGGTGCGCTCGGTACAGTCACCAAAGGATTGGTACCGGGACTGGAGGACCTGGAAATAAGAGGATGAGTGCAGCATTGTTGAGATCGCCCAGAATACTGAGGAGAGTCCTGGAGACTTGGGGAGACTTCCGTTGGAAAACCATCAACTAACACTGGTGTGAAGAACTTTCAAATGTGTAAAATAATAATAGAAGGAAAAAGGGGAAAAAACGGTGAGAAAACAGAACTCTTGGAGATAAGAAAAACTAAAAAAATCTCTGGGAATAGTCGAAGCAGCTATCATCTAGTAAATGGAAATGAAAGAAAAGTACGAAAATAGTTCCTCAGGGGGAGAAGAAAATTTCTCGAAACCATTTCAAAAATAAAAGGGATAGATATCTGGCAAGAACCCCTTGTAAGATACTTTGGATATTTCCTAAAATGGACACGGGAAGAACTCAGACTGATGGACAAAAAAAGAGGGAAATTGAACAATGCACAAGAACGCATAATCCATCTATGTAGAAAAGAAATAGTAAGTGGACTCACCAGCACTGACGATTGCGTAGATGCAACAATTCTGGGACACAAAGAATATTTTAAAAGAAAGAGCAAAGAAAGGCTGATTACAGCAACCAGTGACCAGTTGGCTGGGGCTGCAGAATACACTAACTGCATCTCTACAGAGTGATAAGATCCCCGCACCTCAACCAGTGTCCTGGATATGACACTAAACAATCTGATAGTGAAGCTTCAGTAATGCTGGATCTTTGGGGAATGCAGAGTACCCCTTCATTGCCATCGCTCCCTGGTCCACTCTGTTCGGAGTGGTAGGACCTGATAGGGTCCACTGTACGGATCAAATAGTAATAAACAGTGTAATTACGCTAAATTATTTGAAATTAACTGTTTTGACATTATGACATTTACATATGTAAATTAAAAACTGTACTTATGCTAAACTGAATTGTTTGAAATAGAACTGTTTGATCATTTAACTGTTTGTAAACAAAAAACTGTACTTATGCTAGACTGAATTGTACATATTTTTACTTTTTAAGTAGAGGGATTAATATTGTGAATTGTATTACCATGACCAGAAAATCCGCCGAAGACCTACGCACGATATACGGGAACACTGGACAGCTGTTTCGACCTTATTAGGTCTCATCAGCAGTGTATACCGTAATCTCCACCACCGGAGATCGAACCAACGACCACAGATTGCAGTGAACTAAACTGAATTGTTTGAAATTAAGTGAAACGATTTAACTGTGTTAAAAAAACGAGCTCAGGCTTTCTCGAAAATATATTATCTTCAAAATGTATTTAGAAATCATATATTTAATACAGGTATAAAAAAGATTTAGCATTAAATAACCTACAATGTTTGATATGCCATAAAATAGCAGCCAGTGATAGCAATATCAACAGAATCAAACAAAAGACAACTAATAAAACAACACAACCTGGGAAACAAAAATTCGAAGAAAATAACTGTATGGATAACTCAAGCGACAAAATAAGGAAACAGCAGATGAGATTAATTGAACATGGCGAAGATGGGAAAGAACTGAATCTATCTTAATGAAAACACAACATAATTCCATGTGAACCTCTTATATTAAAGTAAAAGTTGATACACCAAAGATTAGCTAATGTAGGTGATGTAGTGACAAAGAGGAAACACTTAATCACATAATAAGCGAAAGCAGCAAACTAGCATAAAAAGAATAAACGACTTGACCTGACTGGGTGGGAATGGTGATCCATTGGGAATTGTGCAAGGAATTAAAATTCGACCATACTTATAAATGACAAATGCACAAAGTAGAATCTGTCCCACAAAATGAGATCTGTAAACTTTTTTGGAATTTTGAGATACAAACCAAACTTATCGGGTGGATTTTGCTGTTCTTGAGGAACAGCGTTAAAATCAAAGAAAGTGAAAAGACAGAAAAGTATCTGGATTTTATCGGAGAGCTAAAAGACTATAGAACATGAAGATGGCGGTGATACCAATTGTTGTAGGAACACTGGAAAATGGTTCCCAAAAATCAGGAACTGAGACTGAGATGACTGGAGATCTGAGGAAAAACCAAAACCGTCCAGACCACAACACTGTTGAAATCGGTTGGAATACTGAGAAATCCTGAAGATCTGAGGAGACTTGTTATCACTTAGACTTCAGTGAAAAATCACCTGTGAAAACTGGTATAAAAAAACTCGTAAGGTGCCCGTGGTGTAATGGTTATCGTCGTAGGAAATGGACACGGCGATTTGAGTTCAAATCCTGGATGACACTGATTGCATTTCACATAGAAAAAACCTTGGGAAAGGTATGAATCCAATTATTCTCACTCCAGCTATAGGCAAATAGTAGGACAGTAGGATTTCTTCAGCCTTGGTGAGGCAACTAATCTAGGAGAAGGAAAACTCTGAATTCAAACCTGTTAAACTACGCTTCATATCCTGCCCGAGCGGATAAATAGGATGAAAAACTCGTAAGTATTCAAATACTTTTGAAATTCTTCGTTCTAATTGATTTCATTTTTACAAATTGGTTTGTAGAGAGAGTAAAATATGTTTTATCTTTTTTCAATTGTAGCTTATCAAATGAGGTTGAGGGTGAGGGGTTACGAGGATCATTAAATAAGTTTCCTGACTTTTTTCGTATGGGCACTTTCATTGATAGTACACACATGAAACTATAGTCCCCTTCGACGTAATCTCCTCCGATTGCCATGCACTTGTTGTACCGTTGCAACAACTTCTGGAAGGCCCCATGGAAGTCCTCTTGTGTGAGCGTGTCAATGACCTTCGTCACAGCCTCTTTCATCTCCTCAATTGTCTCATAACGACAGCCTCTGAGCTTAGAGAATAACCAAAAGTCACAGGGAACAAGGTCTGGACTATAGGGAGGCTGAGGAACTGTCTTGATGGCCATCTTGGTCAAATAGTCTGTAACAAGGATGGAGTTGTGGACTGGTGCATTGTCCTGGTGGAAGTGTCACTGAGCCGATTTGAAGAGTGATGGCCTCTTCCCAAGGAATTTCTTGCTGAACTCTCTTAAAACCTCAACATAGTGTTCCTTGTTGACTGTCTGTCCAGTGGGAACCCAGTGCATGTAGATCATGCCAGTGCTGTCAAAAAAAGGGATCATCAAAAGTTTGTGGGTGGATTTGCTCTGTCTGGCTTTCTTGGGTCTGGGCGAGCCAGCATGTTTCCACTGGGAACTCTGTCTCATGGTTTCTGGGTTATAGCAGTAGATCCAGCTTTCATCGCATGGCACATTTTCCAAGTTTAAAAGAGAATTTTATTGCATATCGTTCTTCTAAAGTGTCAGATTGCATTTTTGAAAATCACCAGCTGTGACAATCAGGCTTTAGTAGGGTGTATTCCAATTACTGCTGTAGCTGCTCATTTGAACTTGAAATCTTAAAAATTAGTCAGTCATCTCATAAGATGTATAGCAATAACATAGTGAATTTTAAAGAGTCTACGATAATTCTAAATGCCTGTACAAAAAAAAAAACGTCTGGAAACTTATTGAATTCACCACGTATCTATTGACAAAAAAGATTTTAGTTTTACCATTTTATAGATTAAAATGGAAGATTCAGAGAGCAAAAGGTTTGGACACAAACAAAAAGAGACGAAAAGATAGAGATAATTAGCCATGCAAGGTAAGGACACATAGCGTAGTGGAGAAGGCGTTTGGTTAGAAAGTGCGTCTAAGTGAAATCATGTGATGGTTGCAGGTTCAATCCTAACAACAGGTAAGACTACCAAAGAATACTTCATCATCATCATCTTGTCGCGCCATCAGCACGGATATCAGGAGTGGCAGTACCACCTTGAGCTACCGAAACTGTGTTATCACCCTGGTTGGCGGCTGATGAGGACAGGGTGTCGCACGTGGTTTCACACGTTGTATGATAATATATATATATATCATCATCATGCTTTCACACGTTGTATGATGAAAAAAAATATGCATCATCATCATCATCATCATGTCGCGCCATCAGCACGGATATCCCTGACCCTCTCCTGCCACCCCTATCTATCGTCCATCGCTTCCGGCAGGTCCTCAAGGTCACATCCCGTATCGGCACAGAGCTGTCGTATGTAGGTTCTAGCTGGTCGTCCTCTCTTTGTTCGTCTATGTGAAGGGGTCTATATATATAATGATATGAGTGTTGAATTATTCTTCGCTATAAGCCAAAAACAGCTTTCTGTCTGAAATACCTAAAGGGGAAATCCTTGTTGCAAAGTTCTTAATCAGCAGGATCGCGACCCCGCGTAAGCAAGTTCGAACTCCAGTCGCGTTATTACGTTTACTTTCGGTCTAATAGCCTTGGGAAAGGTATGAAACCCTTGCCCCCAACTAGCCTTGGGTTAAATAATACTGCTACTGTTTTTCTACAAACGTGGCTCTGGTATTAATTAACCCAAGAAGTTTGATATGCAATTAAAGAAAAGAAAGAAAGAAATATATAACAATTCGTCGTTCTATTCTGGGAAAAATAAATCTTATTATTCCAATGAATTACCAGAGCAATGTCAAACATTTCAATTTTGCCCTGAAGGACTATCTGTAAATGCTGAAAACCGTATATTGACTGAAGACGTTGACCAACCATTTGTGAGTTTATAAACTTAATTCTCTGTTTTTTTGCCTAAATTTCTGTGATGAAGCGTCATAATTATTATTACTTAGAATATTTGGACTACTGACCTCCTCTTTATTGTTATAATCCTAAGGTTTCGGCTGATATGTTCTTTGGCCTTCTTCAGATGTTTTATGTCGAGCCCTGGAGTTCACAGAGAATCTCAAACTGAACCCTTTATTTGAACGACAGGGGTAGAATGTTCCAATACTGTTAACCATGACCGGTTAGCAAGTGTTAAGTTATAGTAAGTATTCCGATGGAGAAAATGCTTGACGGCAACTATACAAGAATGCTGCGAGCAATATTGAAAAAGTCCTGGAGGCAACATCCCACAAGGCAGCAGCTATCACGAAAACTATCCAAGTTAGACGAACCAAACATGCAGATGATGACACATATATATATATATATATAATGAAATAATTAAAGTAAAATATACTTTAGTTACATCACAAGTTGTTTTCTAATTTAACTGCAACGTTCATTATGAAAAATGTTTAATTTTATAATCCCAAGAGTTCATTTGCACGACTGCAGGAATATTATGAGGTGCTGAAAAGAAAGAAACAACTTTCAACCACGGCTGAATTTCAGCCAAGGTTGCCATCCTGAAAAATAATAATTAAGACACCAATAGTTTTATTATTCTAGACCGGCCTCGTATATTCTGTTGAGATTATTTGTCATGAGGTCACACTATCTGAAACCTAGTGTCAAGTCAAGTTGTGTGTGACGGAATATTATAAATCTCGTGTTCTCTCAAAATGAATTAGAGGAATTTTTTTTAGAAAAAGCAAAATAATTTTTTCTACATTTTTCTCCCATAAACGTAAACTCTTCCTTGCTTTATTTTAAAACTTTTATTGAAAAAATCAATTCAGGTAACTTGATAATGTTGTAGAGCTGACATCTATTCAATGTCGCCGCCTTCAGCCTCAATCACCGCTTCGATACGGATTCGGAACTGGGAGCGTGCCTTTTCTACAAGCGACAGGAGCTCGGCGAATACTCGGCGGATGGCGGCGATCAGGCTGGCTTTAGTGTTGTGGGAGGTCATGTTGGTGATGTTCTCGACGAGGAGGGGGGCCAGTGAGAGAAGGGTACAAAGTCGTAGCACTCCAAGCCTGGGTCTCTTTGGACTTGTGGGCCGGCGCCGAGTCCTGCTGCCACACCCAGGGTCTGCCACCGGCCACCTGATTGCACTGGGGGATCACCACACTCTTCAGCACATCCAGGTACAATTTGGTGTTGACTTTCTAGCCGACTTCGAAGATGTGAGGTGGCATGATGTGGCCCTCACTTGAAAGCACACCAAAGACCATAAACGTAGCCGGAAACTTTCTTCTCATCACCATGGGTATGTTGAACCGTCCGGATTTGCATTTTTAGGGTGCTGGCAATAGTTCTGTAGTCATAACTTGGATCGGTAGAGAGCATGTGTTGTACAGCGGCGCATCTCCGATCTCGATCGTTGAACATTGTGTCACTTTCAGACATGATAGAAAGCTCCTATCGCTCTTGGGAATTGTACACAACTGGCCAACTAGTAGATGGTCGGCAACAACAACAAAAAAAGAAAACCGGTTTTCATTAAACGGAAATGGAATCATGTCGTCTTTTCTAGGGCGACAATTTTATCGTTCCACCCGGTAACAGGAATTATTTTAAGCTCGAGAAGAATATTTGTTCTCAGGTGATATATCAAAAATGATGTTCCAGGTTTGAACAGATGTCGGTCATCAAATGTTTGGTGGCTGAAAAGTACGAGCCATGTAAAGTTTATTGAAGAATTTGTGATGTGTGAGTAGAAATATGTTTTAGTCAAAAAATGTTTATTAATGAGCTAAACATGCGTTTGCCACGATGAGGTTGAGTCAAATAGAATGTCAATGGAGTAGAAACGCGCTGATTCTTCGGTAAAAAAAAAGTCGTTCCAGGCGCAGTAAAGTTCACGCTGACAATCTTCTCGGACACGAAATATCAATATTGATTTTCTTGAAACTAACAGTGATGGATCATTTCATATATGTATGTATATCTATATATATGTTTAGTTTGTTTGTGTTTTATGGCATATCAACCGTTATAGGTTATTTAATACCAAATCTATTTTTATACAAATGAATATTTCTATTTCAAACCATTCAGTTTAGTATAAATATTATCTTTGTTTACATGCAGTTAAATGTCAAAACAGTTCTATTTCAATCAATTTAGTATAGCATACAAAAACAGTTCCATTTCAAACAAATGAGTTTAGCATGAGTATGCAGTTTCAATGTCAAAACAGTTCTATTTCAAACAATTCAATTTAGCATAAGTACACAGTTTAGTTCTATTTGACCAATAGATAGGACCCTATCAGGTGCCACCATTCCAGTTCAAAGTGAACCTGGGGCGATGGCAATAAAGGGGTACTCCGCATTCCCCAAAGCTCCAGCATTAATGTAGTCTTACCATCAGAATGTTTAGTGTCAATATCGCCGTCATTTTTTGCAATTATTGTTTCAACACGCCTTCGAAACGATTTGCATGCCTTCAAAATAAATTCTTCAGATATCTTTTTCGATTTCTCCTCAATACCAGTTTTAAGCGAACTAATATTTTGATGGAAAGTTGAAATTGTTTAATTTTCTAAAACGGCTGATATAGTGTAATCAATGGGATTAAGGTTCTGGGCCCGATGGATCCCATAAAGAAACTCTAATTATTTCGGAAATCTTTTTGGCTTAGTTTTGGCATTAAGCCAAGCATAGATTCTGTGTCGTTTCTTTTCTTGTTTACTCATATTGGACTGAATTTTATGAAAAACTGCTTAAACAAATAGAGCTGATCATGAAAATTTAGATTTATGGCGTTTTTTTTCAAAAATTGCCCTCATCAGATTAAAAAAAAACGCTTTAAGAATTATTCCATATTTTGCTTCCGCACCCAATATATATATATATATATATATATATATATATATATATATATATATATATATTAACGGCTAGATTGACTGGTGTTTTCCACATCGATGGCTAGAAAGCATTTTCACTTTGTTATCAATGTCACTTTTCTTGTCTATAGGAATCGCTTGACAATTTTGTCTTCCCATCATCGTAGGGGTCTTCTAAGTGGTCGTTTGAGGTATTTCAGTTACTGTTAAGCAACTGGAAGGTTCCACATGTGTTCTTTGAGCCTTTTGACCTGCCTCACTCTGCAGAACTTCTGTGTCAGTACTCCGCGATCATGTCCTTCATTCGCTCTGCCACCAGATTACTTCGCTTTGGATATAATCACGCACCGATATTCCCTGTATGAATCTTTCCATCGTCCTCTTTATCGTAACCAGTCCCTGTTCTTCTTTGGGGTAGGCCACGTTTGGCTTGCGTATAATATCGCAAGGAAAACGGTGCTATTGAAGAGATGGTAAAGCGCTTCCACCCTAATCTTGGGAAAGCGCTTCCACCCTAATCTTATTCTGCGTGAGATTTCCGCATCCATGTCTCGGCACATATTCTTCACCCATCCTAAAAGTCAATGGAGCTTGATAACTGTCACATTCTCTTGTATGCGATCATTGGTTGTTATTCTTATATATATATATATATATATAGACACTTATCCATGAACGTAACAGATAGGTTTGTACGTGAGTGGACGAAAATGCTAATGTGTCTGCAGCGATCAGTATGTAATCATGAAACTGCATATTCCAATATATATATATATATATATATATACAAGTGTGTGTGTGTGTGTGTGTGTGACTGTAATAATATATTTATTACAGAACATATACAAAAATGTTTGTAGAAAGACATAGAAAAAGCAGATATACAGATTAAAGATAAGACAAAGAGAGATAGTCAGAGTTAGAGAGAGAGAGAGAGAGAGAGAGAGAAGGAGAGGAGGGGAAGTCAAACCCAATGAAGTAACGTGAGAGGAACAGACATGTCATTTTGAAAACTGGACCCGGATTGCAGTGCAATGTATTAGTGAGGAAAACGTGCCCCAAGGAATGTGAACACCTGTGATAACCCCTGTCACCTTCGACGTGTCAAACTGCCCCTCCTTCACGTTTTTCCGGAACACCTGCATAATTATGGGACACACGCGTCGCCCTTATATACGTCGTTAATTTCAGTGCTAGTAAAATCTTATTTCTGTTCCTTTTTTTTTCATTGAATATATTGATTATGAGTATATAGACTGGTACGATATATATATGCATGCATGTAAATACATGTGTATGTTTTCATAGATATTGCAATCTGTCAAAACCTAAGTCAATTCTCATATATATATATATATATATATATATATATATATATATATATGCATGTGTGTGTGCGTTAATTGGCTCGTACAATTCGACTTTTTAAGCCAGAAAAAATCTCTCCAAAACAAGGAGTCGACTTATACGTCAGGACTAAAATCAAAACCTTTACCTCTGATTGTTCAACCGGGGGAACAGTACTCCTAAAAATTGATATATACCTCTTACCGTAACTCTAGCAGACTGTCACAAACATTTCCTGGCCTAATCGGCAGGAGCTGCAAACTACACCAACTGTACCTCTACAGAGGGGTAAGACTCCCCCAATGAGTGTCCTGGATATATGCCACAAAGCAATCTGATGGTGAGGCTACAGTAATACTGGAGCTTTGGGGAATGCAGAGTACCCCTTCATTGCCACCACTCCCATATCCACTCTGGCCCGGGGTGGTACCACCTGATAGGGTCCTATCTATGGGTTAAATAGAACTCAACTGCATACTTATGCTAAGCTGAATTGTTTGAAATAGAACTGTTTATACGTATAAAAATGGATTTGGCTTTAAATAACCTACAATGGTTGATATGCCATTAAACCGAACCAAACCATTTTCAACTTAGACTCGTCTTTGGCGAACTAATTTATATAAAATAATAAAAATGTCACACAAATGAAGTATTATATTAACGCTAAATCAGACACCGTTTCTAACGGCTGATAAACTGACTGTAAATACTAACCAGAATGTCACAGCAACCAGGCAGACATTCAGATTCCTACGGTGTGTTGTTTATCTACGCAATTTCGTGATAGCGCAATAGATTGTGATTTCACATGAATACAAGTTCTTATGTTCTTATATATAGGAGGTGCCCGTGATGTAATGGTTATCGTCGTAGGAATGGACACGGTGACACGAGTTCAAATCCTGGACGAGACTGCATTTCACATAGCATTAATACCTTTGGGAAAGGTATGAATCCAAATATTCTCCCTCCAGCTATAGGTAAATAGTAGGACAGACTAGGTTCTTCAGCCTTGGTGAGGCAACTAGTCTAGGAGAAGGAAAACTCTGAATAAAAATTTGTAAGACTCTGCCAAAAACTTGACCTTGTGTCATATCCTGCCCAAGCGGAGGGGTTAGTAAATATGATAGGTCATTAGGTGTAAGATTTGCATGTATCATATGTGGCTCATGTTATTTAGATTTCAGAGAAAAATTACGTATACCATACACTCCTTGATTAATGAGAGTTTAATGAGACATAGTGGAAGTTTATTGGATCTCATTGGCCTAGTTGGTAGAGTGTTCGCCAACGGTCCGGGAGACCCATGTTCAATCTCAGGTCGCGTCATACCAAAGACTTTAAAAATGGTACTTGATACCTCCCTGCTTAACACTCAGCAATATAAGGTACGTATCAAGGGTAAAGTGGAGCAATCCAGGGAAAGGAGTAGCGCCCTCCTCGACAGTAGCTTTTGTAGTAGCTATTGAAAAGGGAGCTTTCTGGTTGCCCTCAGCTAAGGTCGCCGACTTTACTTACTTATTGGATCTTAGATGGTATAACCTTTAAATAAAGGTTACTTGGTATATCATTAGCTTACTGTACCTTTGGTTAATGCAGCAGGTAAACGTCCAACCCAAAATTTTGAACAAAAAATATGAGGTCGACTTATATACCAGATCCACTTGTACCCTTTACAAAATATATATAAAATTGACCCAGTATCACATCCTGCCCGGGCCTTATAACTCCTGAGCAGACGTGGTTCGCTTGCTGGCTGAGCGTTATAATACCAAGTCTAACGTAAAGTTGGGCAGGTTTCGATCCCAGCTTCAAGCGTCCTACGTGTCTAGCCACACTGAAAAGTTGTGATACAACGAAACAGTCTGTCTGTGGATGACTATATATATATATATATATATACAAGAATCAGCTGAAAAGTTCAGAAGTTGACAAAGATTATATTATGCAATAAACCAGGCCATTGGCCTAATGAGTAGAGTGTTCACCAATGGTCCGGGAGACCGAGGTTCAATCCCTGGTCGAGTCATACCAAAGACTCAAAAAATGGTACTTGATGCTGCCTTGCTAAACAAACAGCACAATATGGTGAGGATCAAGGGTAAAGTGGAGCAATCCTAGGAATGGAGTAGCACCCTCCCCTACACCTCGGTATTGTGGCGATTGAAAGGGGAGCCTTTAGATCGTCCTCGACAACGGTCGGTCAACTTACAAATATATACGAGGATCATTAAATAAGTTTCCTGACTTTTTTCGTATGGGCACTTTTACCATTCCAATAACTTCTGGAAGGCTCCATGGAAGTCCTCTTGTGTGAGTGTGTCAATGACCTTCGTCACAGCCTCTTTCATCTCCTCAATTGTCTCATTACGACAGCCTTTGAGCTTAGGGAATAGCCAAAAGTCGCAAGGAGCAAGGTCTGGACTATAGGGAGTCTGAGGAACTGTCTTGATGTCCATCTTGGTCAAATAGTCTGTGATAAGGATGGAGTTGTGGACTGGTGCATTATCCTGATGGAAATGCCACTGACCCAATTTGAAGAGTGCTGGCCTCTTCCCAAGGAATCTCTTCCTGAACTCTCTTAAAAGCTTCACATAGTAACCCTCACCCTAACCCTTTGGCCCATCAAATCTGGTATATTGACTTCCTTACTCCTCCCACTCCTCTCATCATCCCTCACAGACTCCCTGCCTTCCTTGAATCTCTTTTGCCACTCAGAAACTGATGTTCGATTCATGCAAGATGGTCGAAAAGCAGTCTGAAGCATTCCATACGTTTCTGTGGCATCATTTTTTCCAAGTTTAATACATAATTTTATTGCATTTCGTTCTTCTAAGTGTCCTCATTGCATTTTTTAAATTCAGCAGCTGTGACAATCAGGTTTTAGTAAGGTGTAATTCAAAGGTGTATAGCAATAACATACTGAATTTCCAAGAGTCTACGACAATTTTAAATGCCTGTACAAAATGTCTGGAAAATTATTGAAGGCACCTCGTACATATTAGACGATATCCCGCCGAAATTATAAACACTACAGAGTAAGCTGATTGGATATATATATATATATATATATATATATATATATATATATATATATATTTATGCATCCCGTTTTTTATGAAGTCAAACGCATTTTGTTTCGCATATAGAAATAGAGATGGCATGTTGCAAGGGCTCAAATAATCAAAGAAGCAGTGAAAATGTCAATAAATTTCTTTTAACAATATAATCAATAAGTAGTTTTTAAAGAACAATTTTTGACAAAAAAAGATTCCAGTCGGCTGAGGTAGAGATCTCGCCCAAAGATCGTCTTGGATATAACACTAAACTGAATCTGATGTTAAAGCTTCGGTCCCAGGTTTTCGGAAAATATATTTCATTGCCATTACTCCCAGGTCCACGCTGATCTGGAATCGTAGTATCTGTTAGTGTCCCATCTATGAAAGGAAAGATACTAACTAATTAAAAATGAAAGATGTTAACAAATTAAAGAAGAAAGATTCTAACTAATTAAAAATGAAAGATGTTAACAAATTAAAGAAGAAAGATTCTAACTAATTCAAAATGAAATATTCTAACAAATTAAAAGTGAAAGATTCTAACAAATTAAAAATAAGAGATTCTAACTAATTAAAAATGAAAGATTCAAATTAAGTAAAAGCGAAAGATACTAACTAATTAAAAATGAAAGATTCTAATCAATTAAAAAGGGAAAGGTACTAACTAATTAAAAATGAATGTTTCTAATTTATTAAATATGAAAGATTCTTGCTAATTAAAAATAAAAGTTTCTAGCTATTTAGAAATGAAAGATTCTATTTAATTAAAAGTGAAAAATTCTAACTAATTAGAATTAAAAGATTCTAAATAATTAGAAATGAAAGATTCTACCAAATTAAAATGGAAAGATTCCAACTAATTAAAAGTGAAAGATAATATGTAATTAAAAACGGAAGATTCTAACTAATTAAAAATGAAAGATTCTAATCAATTAAATGTCAAAAAATCTCTAACAAATTACAATGAAAGATTCTAATCAATTAAAAATGAAAGATTCTAACAAATTAAATGTGAAATATTTTAACTAATTAAAAGTGAAAGTTTTTAACTAATGAAAATGAAAGATTCTAACAAATTTAAAATGAAAGATTCTAACTAATTAAAAATGAAAGATTCTAACAAATTAAAAATGAAAGATACTAACTAGTTAAAGTGAAAGATTCTACTGAATATATCAAAGTTATCTCGGTTATATTAATAATTAGTTAACTAAAAATGACAAATCATTTTTCAGATTCAAACTTGACTGGAAATTTTTTTATTCGTCATGTTTTAGAATTTTAAGTGAATTGGTCAAATAAATATATTCGTGACTTTTATTGGGTTATATATATATATATATATATATATATATATATATATATTGCGAAGGGTGACTTGGAGACCAGGGTATGCATCAATTCTGAAGACTTATCACCAAGTCGGAGAAGGAAAAAAGGACTTTACTCAACACCCCCGGAAAATTATTTACCATCCCCCATTTATGAATGGGATTTGGACAAATTTTAATTTGAGAAAATACAATTCTGCAAACAGGTCTCTCATTAGATCTGATACCCCTCTGAAACTGGACTGGATGCTTCTCACCATGATTAATAACCCTGTGACGATGTAAAACGATATTGGTTTGGTTTCTTTGTTTAATGGCATATCATCCTTTGTAGTTTATTTAATGCCAAAGTTATACTCCGTGAAGCCCAGTAGTTGTACTATTTAACCCAGAGATAGGAGGGTTCATACCTTTCCCAGGGGTATTTACCCGAAAGTGAATGTAATAGTGCGACTGTAATTCGAACTCGCTTACTACAATTCTGCAGTCCATCGCTTTAACCATTACACCACGAGGACACCCACCGTTATAGGCTACGAGAAGAAAATAATAAAATCTACAAATGATAAATTATTAAAACTTATTTGTAAATCAATTTTTCGTTTGTTTCCGACAAATTTATCGATCACTTTGTTGTAAAAATTATTAACAACACGCTCTTCCTTCATCTTCATCGAAAGGTCTTTATTACGTAATAGCTTTGCACTTTGTGAATATCTCATATAATTATTTACATGCTTGAGTAAAAAAGAAGATTTCTCACAGAAAGCAGATGTGGCAGTTTTGGTCAGAATTAAACGTTGTAATTTGGTTACTTCTGACAGAGCTTGGTTTAATTCAAGTTCCTCTAGTATCTCTGTGACTTTTTGGATGTTTGACGCTTGCTTTGTAAAATTTGCAGCATAAATTTATTGCAGCTCAAATTTCAGTCCATCCAAATCGATTATGTTTTTATATACATCCAAAGTTGAAAACGCTTTCTTAGGAAATTTTTCGAAGCGTTAAAAAGCTTCGGATTTAACAAGTTAATACATTAGAATCTCCCTTTGTGTTAAATCTTTGCTTAACATAAACAATAACTTTATCCAAAATATTGTTCAGAACCGAATAATACAAAATTTTCGACTAAATCTCCCATTATAAGACCTTTTAATGGGCAAGTCTTCGATTTCAGTCACACGTGGCAATAAAAGCATTATCATTTCAGGAGAGTGTCTGCTTGCGTAATACAAGTTCCGGCCTTTTCTAATAACAAATACTATATGAGGAAAAATATTTTTACTTTACTGTCTCTGTCTAACTTTCTGTCACTCACTATTATATCCTGTCTCTCTTGATGGGAATAATAAAACAGAGCCGACTAAAGCCCCGGCTTTTAAAAAAAGATAGTGCAAGAAAGCAAGCAAAAATATTTTGGCTTTTCTTTAACTGTCTATCACCTATCCAATGTTATGTCCTGTCTCTCGTGCTTTCTTATCAAATGGAATAGGGAAGCTACTAAATTTATTTCTTTTATCTACGTCTTTTCTCACTTAACCAATAAACGTTTTCTCTACTCCGTCAATATCGCTCGTAACAAATTAGTGAAGAAACGGAGAAATGCAAAAAGGATAGTGAAAATTATCACTAATTTATTTTATATTACACAAAATTATTCATCCTGCAAAAAATATAAGACATGTAATGCGTGTGCTATATCAAAGGACGTTTCGCTCCTGATATATATATATATATATATATATATATGAGATAAAAGGACGAATGAGTACAATATGTGATTTAGATGTTTTCCTAGATTTAGTTATAACGTCATCAGAATGAATTTATTATTCTACAAAAAAATCCAAAAAAGAATTCTACTAAATTTCTATTTCTCTCTCTCTCTCTCTCTCTCTCTCTCTCTCTCACACACACACACACACACACACACACACACACACACACACACATATATATATATGTTTGTGTGCGCGCGTTTATGTGCTTGATATATTTGGGCTGTAAACCTTATTTGATGCATGATTCTTTAAAAAAAAAAATAAAGAAAACATTGCGAGACACTCATTGTTAATGATCTTTAAGGATACGCACACACACACACACACACACACACACACACACACACATACACACACACATATATATATATATATGTATATATATATATATATGTATATATATATATATATATATATAGCAATATGCGTATGCATGTGTTTTATAGTACTTATGCAATAAAGAAATCACCGGCAGATGAACACTTATATATACATCCATCCATCCATCCACACACACACACACACACACACACACACATATATATATATATATATATATATATATATATATATATATATATAAATATTTTACTTAATTGAATAATTTATATAGCAATTCTTATAGAATGAAACTAATTAGATTCTCTCTTCCTTGTTTGTATATCAGTGTTCCAGTGTATGTACCCCTGTATGTATGTATGTATGTGTGTGTGTATGTGTGTATGTATGTACAAATATACATGTACATATACGTATGAATGTATGTAGTTATGTATGTGTGAGCCTTCATCTATCTAATTACGTTCACGCCCATTTTACCCGATCATTACCGAGGTATATTTACAATTTGACAATATTATTTCAAACCATTGCAGACCCAATATTTCTTCCTGCTCCCTTCTTAAGAGACTATTTGTCTAAATTGCCTCTGTAGAAATTGGTAAGGCATTTATTAGAATTCAAATTCATCATAATTACAGTCCTCTTCGCTTTCCCTCTCTCCGTGTCCTTGCTTCCTTTTCTTTTTTCTCCTCCTTCATTTTCATCATTTTCATCCTGCTTCTTCTTCTTCTTCTTGTTTGTAATTTATAGTAAATAATCTTATTGTTGCTTTTCTTATGAGCATTAAACCTAATTTGTCATTTCCTGATCTCTTCTTGATTCCTCATTCGATGTCTACTATAACAATCCTATTTTACATATGCGGTAACACAGCGAAAATGGCAGTTCGTAACGAGATGTCTGTTAACGTAACACTGTTAAAATGCTCTTGCATTGCGAATAAAGCAACTTTCAGTCCAATTTGAAACTAATAATCATAGCGTTGCATCAACTTTTGTAGTCACTACGATTTTCATGCGGTTCAAAGTCGTATCAATGTGTAGATTTTTTCACTTTGAAATTTCTATTTCAGCGGCTTCCAGGTCAAAAAATGTTTATCAATAAATAGAAAAAAATGTTTGAAAACATTTTGTAACTGTAGAACGTAGATGCTAAAAGGCCTGAAAGTATTTATACATTGATTGATTTTAATGGCATGTCGACCTGTTTTGAGTAATTTTACGCCTAAAGGTTAGGGAATCACCTTCATTCTATATTTTTGTGTAGTTTTTATTGCCTATACTTATATGGCATCAAGTATATTTATCGAATATGAGCACTTTTTAAACTGATCTATTTGGCCTATGCACACAACTCTAACTGGTACCACCACTCCGGGTCTAGTTGGTTTGTTGGTTGGTTTTATAGCATATCAACTCTTTTTGGGTTATTTAAAACTGATTTAATTCAATTTGATAAAAGTTTCAAACAATTCCGTTTATTAAAAGTACAGTTTTTGTTTATACACAGTTACATGCCAAAACAGTTCTATTTCAAAAAATTCAGTTTAGCATAAGTACACATTTGAGTTCTATTTGACCCATAGATAGGACCCTATCAGGTGCTACCAGTCCTGGTCAAAGATGACCGGGCAGCGATGGCAATGAAGGGGTACTATACATTTCCCAAAGCTACAGCATTACTGAAGCCTGACCAACAGATTGTTTAGTGTCATACCCAGGACACTCGTTGGGGAGGGGTCTTACCCCTCTGTAGGGATACAGACGGTGTATTCTAAAGCCCCAACCGACTGGGCTACTCCGGTTCAGAGTTGACCAGGAAATAATTGCAAATAACCCTATAACCCCCTCCAAGATTTCTTGAAGTAGAGCCTTACAACCAGTTTAATGTCATACAAAAGATTCCCCATTTTAGTAGTCTTATCCTGTTGAAGGGGTGGGGTACTCTGAGTATATTCTAAGCCTCACCAATAGGCTTGGCTTGAATGTAAGTGTGTAATATGCTAAATAATACAATTTTAAAATCTTGCTGTTAAAATCTTAATAATTAATTAATAAGAAATATTGTTTTTGCTTCACTTGAAGTGAAAATGTTAAAATAAAAAATAGAAAATAATCTGATCAAGAGGATACGATGTAGAAAGAAAATTCATAAACTCAATTTCCCAAATGTGACTTTTTCCACCAGGAATTGTCGGCGCCCCGAACCAAATTGGTAGCATCTGAGTTAAATACAAAATGCCCTCATTAGAAGAATCAGTTTACTTTCTTTTAAAGAAACTCGAAGAAATTGGTTCTTAAGAATTAAAAAAAAACATCACCTTGAATACTGCAATTATTGTAAACTTCTCTATATAAGCATTATACTCCCACATACCAAATTAAAGACCAAATAAACTTACTCAAATTAGGTCTTAAATTTTGCCACACTCCAAAAAGCAACATAAGAGAATTAGAAAAAGATCTCAAAGAATTTGAAAGAAAATTTTGGCTAATAGAAAAATTCAAAAATAAAAGACATACAGATGACTCCCTAGTAAAGAATAAGACCAAATTCTTTCCAGACAAAAACAACAAAAGTGATCTAAACACATTCTTCGAGAAATCATGGAGTATCAACCTAAAAGAAAAAGCCACAAAAATAACCTCTCTCTCACAAAAACAAAAATATACAGGAAAATGGAAACATAATTATAAATGAAGCAGACAAGGGAAGCGCTGTAGTCATCTTAGATAAAACGTAGTACAAAACAAAAATCCAAGAAATATTTAAAGATGAAACCAACTACAAACTAATAGGTACAAACATAGACAAAAATATCATACTAAAAATCACAAAGTTCTGCAAAATACAAAATAAATCACAAACTAAATAAGAAAAAGACTTCGAAACAAATTATATTCCCATAACTAGTAACTACTGACTACCAAAAATTCACAAGTCCAGACAAATAAAAACGTCGTAGAAACTAAAAAATCCGAATATATAGAAATCCCAAACCACAGTGACCTGAAATTTAGACCGATTGTAACAGGCCCGTCGTGCCCAACTAACAGACTTATAGACATTTTACTACAACTTTTCCTAAACAAAATAAAAAGCTATATCAAAGACGACATAGATTTTTTAAACTTCATACTAGAAAAAATTAATAATATTCATATTTGACGTCACAAACCTCTACAGCAATATCCCCCATGAATTAAGAAAACAAGCAAACAGACTCATTACACCCGAGATTGAACAAAAAAATTATTGTAGAGGGTATCGAAATAATCCTTAATGATAACTGCTTCCTATTCAATAACATGTCCAGATCCTAGGAACAGCTATAGGAACTAAAATGGTGCCAACATACTTTACCCTAACCCTAGCTTATTTAGAAGAAAACCTACACGAAATAATTGGTAAAAAAATACGGCAATGACATAAAAGAAGAATTTACCAAATCATGGAAAAATATTTAGGTGATTCCTTCATATTCTGGAAATTCCCATGGGGAGACATTAACGAATTACGCAATCTACTCCAAAACCTCCACCCCAAAATAAAATTTACTATGGAACACAGCTTAAAAGAACTACCATTATTTGACATCCTCATAAAAAACGTAAATGGTCAAATCATCACAGATATTTACCACGAATCAACAGACACCCAACAATACCTTCACTTTAAAAGACCCCCCACACACAAAAAAAACTGTATAAAATACATCCCTTACGCTCTAGCACGTAGAATACATACAATAATCACGGATAAAAACCTAAAAAAATCGCCTTAAAGAACTACACACAACTCTTAACCAGAGAGGATATCCAACGACACTAATAAATAAGGGATTCCAGTAAGCAAAAAATACCCCAAAGAGAATTAAAGAACCCGAAAAAGCACAACAACGAGAAACCCTTAGCATATATCGCAACCTACAACGAAAACAACCCAGAACTATTCGCAGAAATAATAAAAAATCTAGAAGAACTTAAAAACAATGACAAAATCAAAGAAATACTGGACACAACAAAAATCATTAAAAGCCAGAGACAACGCTAGATTCTTAAAAGAATACTCAAATACTCACCTCTTATACACTCGGAGAAAACACAACACACAGGGGTTACCAAATACAATAATAAGCAATATAAAATATGTGATATGATTACAGAAGGGAAATCTTATACCTTTAAAAACGTGGAAACAAAATTCAAAATAAATAGGGGGTGTCCTCGTGGTGTAATGGTTAAAGCTATGTGTCCTCGTGGTGTAATGGTTAAAGCGATAGACTGCGGAGTCGTAGTATGCGAGTTCGTACTCCAGTCCCGCTATTACGTTGGGAAAGGTATGAACCCCCTTATCTTCCCAGCTATGGGTTAAATAGTACCACTACAGTTCTTCTTGGAAAATCGATTTGGCAAATACCCTTGGGAATGGTATGAATCCCCTTATCCTCCCAGCTATGGGTTAAATAGTATCACTACTGTTCTTTTTGGAGAATGGATTTGGCAAATACCCTTGGGAAAGGCACGAACCCCCTTATCCTCCCAGCTATGGGTTAAATAGTACCTCTACTGTTCTTCTAGGAGAATGGTCTTGGCATTAAATAACCTACAAAGGTTGATATGCCATTAAACAAAGAAACCAAACCAAAATAAATAAAGACTTAAGCTGCAACTCAAAAAACAAATTCTTCATAATTTAATGTTGCAAGTGCAGATAAATATACATAGAGTCAACACAGAGTCAACACAGGCCATTAATACAAGGATATCACTTATCAAATAATGCACATATACCAAACTAACGGCTACACGCTACTTCAAATAAAAGATAAGAAATTTATCGATAAATTTAAACCAAAGTTGAATTAAACATGAATCATGCACACACTCAAATGGATACAAACATGCATATATATATATATATATATACAAGAATTATTAGTAAAAAATAATTACCATTATATTTCAAAACACACTACCACACACACACAAACACACACACACAAATCTCAAAACATACATTTACACACACACACACACACACACACACACACAGAAAAATAACTGTTAGTGAAACCCGAAACCGCTTCAACACACACACACACAACAAAAAAAAAACTATCAAATATCAAAAGCAAATGAGGGGTAAAACAGACTGGGGTAAGAAAAGGAGAAGTCTAAAACAGACTGGGGTAAGAAAAAGAGAGGGCTAAAACTGACTGGAGTAAGAAAAAGAGAGGAGTGACCTCCATATAGACCCATAACCAACTGAGAACCATTCAAACTGCAAACATGAGTGAGTTCAAGTCTCATTGAGTACCCCATTAACAAGGCCTTGTGCCATATATGTTCTCTGACGAAAGTAACAAGCTCTAAACATACATGTATGTAATAACAAAATAAATAAATAAATCCTAAAAAAATAAAAATCTCTTCGTGGAACTATTCATTTTAAAATAATGCTTTCTCTCTTTGGATCAACAACAAAATATCATATATATATATATATATATATATATATATATATATATATATATATATATATAGTTTGCTATATTTATGAATAAGCAGCGAAAAATGCTGGTAATAGATCATGTATATATCAGAAACTAAGTAACCAAACATCACTGCCTCTGTGTCTAAATTATCCTAAGTGATAAATATATATTAGTAAGATAAGAAGATGAATCAGACAGATATGTTGTAAACAGAAGAAAACGGGGGGAAAAGACATATAAATGGAAGAGAAAATCTATTGATAATATTAGTTAAAATCCACCGATGCATTTCGACCAATGAAAGAAAAATTCCAAGATATGAAATTCCAAAAATTTCAAGGGACAGGTACATCTTGAGAAAATATTTTAGGTTATCTTCAGGGTGGGAATTTTAAAACAATGTTTTTTCCCTCTTATTTTCTTCTTTTCCCTTCTTCTTTTCCTTTCTTTCTTTCTTTCTTTCTTTCTTTTCCAATACGAAACGACTTTTTATAGAGGATGTGTTTCTCATTAACCTTTGATAAAAAAGTTTACGTTTCATGAAGTAATTTTTTCAATTTCTTTTCGAATATTTTCTGTATCATTAAACCATTACACACACACACACACGGGCGCGCGCATATATATATATATATATATATATATATATATATATATATATATATATATATATATATAAAAGAGACGAAGTGTCCACGGATACAACACATTTTCTTTCCGTTTTCTTCTTTTTAATATATATATATATATATATATATATATATATATATATATCAAAATGAATAGGTCCACCTTGAGATTTATTCTTTTAAGTTATTTGTTTTACTCCTAGACATGTTTCAAGAATCTTTTCACTATCTTCAGGGAGTGGTAAGGATTGTTGGCGGATTCAACTTTTTGGTAGGGTTGCTGTTCTTCAAAACGATCGCCATTATTTAAATCAAAGGTGACACCGCCAGCAATCATTACCACACCCTGTAGATAATGAAACGACACATGAAACACGTGTAGGAGTAAAATAAATAACTCATAAGAATAAATATCTCTGTTAGGCAAGTCATTTTAAAATATTTACTTTTTTCTCTCATTGGACCAACAAAAAAGAATATATATATATATATATATATATATATATATACTAACCTCTCCGAACGAGCAGGATGAGATACAAGTTCAATTTTAGTGGGAGTTTAACAAGTTTAAACTCAAAGTTTTGCTTCTCCTTGACTAGTTGCCGTACCGAGTTTTAAAGAGCCCAGTCTGCCTTACTATTTAGCTGGGAAAAAGAATAATTTTATGCATCCCTTTTTTAAGAGTATTAGGGCTATACGAAATGCAAACAGCCTCGTCCAGGGTATATATATATATATATATATATCCTCCGCATGAGGAAGATTCGAATAAGTTTGATATTTAGTGCAGTTTAAGTGGTCTTAATTCATTGTTTATCTTTTCCTAAATTGGTTGCCATACCAAGGTTAGAGAGCACAATCGCCCTGATATCTATCTACAGCTGGAGGGGGAACAATTGCATGGATATCTTTCAAAGGATAAAACTGGTTTGTAAAATGCAAACAGGTTCGTCCATGATTTGAACTCGGGTCATCCTGTCCATTTACTCCTTGGAGATAATATATATATATATATATAATAATGATAAATAAATATATATTATTATATATTTAATCCATGGAAAATATTATTCTGCAAAGATCTTAACTGCCTGATGAATGTTGTTATAAACTTCATGAAACCGTAGGTTACAGAATAATATTTTCCATGGATTAAATATATAATGATATATATTTATTTATTATCATTGTTATTTTAATAGCTCTATCATAGATATTGAGCACTCTCCATATTATATTGCACTTGGTTCGACATATAACCACATAGTGATTTACTGACGACCAACGTTCCCATAATATATATATATATATATATATATATATATATATATATATATATATATATATATATATATATATATTATAATAGCTCTATCACAGATATTGAGCACTCTCCCTATTATATTGCGCTTGGTTCGATACATAACCACATAGTGATTTACTGACGACCAACACTCTCATAATATATATATATATATATATATATATATATATATATTCAAATGAACTAAGACCTTCATAATTTCCCCACCTTACCTCTTCTCTTTATTTTTTTTTTGTCTATGTCTTGATATTATTTTCTTTATCTTTCTCTTCCTCTTGCCTTTCTTTTTTGATTTTTTTTAACAATCTTTGACTTAGAATCCGTTCCCACCACATATATTTTTGTCTGTGCAGATTAATGCGTGTGGCATTTACTAGACTGACCGTGAACCTGTTTTCTGGAGATATAATTTAAAACATCATCCTCAGTTTAGAGATAAAAGGATGATTAGTTAACAGCAGACGAGGTAGAAATAACAAGAAGCGGAGATTTCTGATTTTTTTTTTTACTTTACACGTTAGTCTGATTAATAACATCTATCTATCTATCTATCTATCTCATTCACATCTATCTATCTATCTATCTATCTATCTATCTATCTATCTATCTCATTCCTATCTATCTATCTATCTATCTATCTATCTATCTATCTATCTATCTATCTATCTCATTCTTTTCTTATCTATCTATCTATCTATCTATCTATCTATCTATCTATCTATCTATCTATCTCATTGTTTTCTTATCTATCTATCTATCTCATTGTTTTCTTATCTATCTATCTATCTATCTATCTATCTATCTATCTATCTATCTCATTCTGTCCACATCTATCTGTCTATCTCTATGCAAATCTATTCTATTATTTTTCTTTCATACAATTCTACATGCTTGTCTTTGCTTTGCAAATTCCTTTCCCCTGAGAGCCAGTCTTACATGCAATGATCTGACTGACCCTTGTTACGAAAAAGGTCAACCATTGTTGGAAAATGCCGCTTTCCTGCTGCAGCCAATCAACGACAAGCGCGCCATTCGGTGCTCTACTTTTATGATGCACCCCGAGAATGGCGGCCTGTCGTGCCACCTATCGACCGGTTCATGATTTTCAGCTCACTCTAAAGAACACAATGAAAAAAAAATCCTAACAATTTATTATTTCTAACTTGATTTCCGCGTTGATGATGTGAACTTGCTTCTCTCAACCAAAGAAACTGTTATCACGTATATACATATTTCTATGAAAGTGTGTTTTTTTTAATGTATATTGTCCTGGTTGAAATTAATATTACACAGTGCACAGATACTGTACTTTCTTATACATATGAACAAACACACACACACACACACACACACACACACACACACACACACACACACACACACACACAGATGATGTGAGACAGAGGTGTAATTTTTAAGTAAAAGTAACTAAATTAAATTGACAGGGAAGCGTTGGGTTTTTTTTTTACAATTTGAATGAAGTGACTAACATGAAAGCACACACACACACACACACACACACACGATGATTAAATATTTCTGTATATATAGACGAATTAATGAAAAGTGTTTCTACATAACGTTTCTGTTATCTATCTATGTTTGTAAGTATATTACGCGATTTCCATTCTGTTATCGATTCGGTTTCTTAAATAAGATTCAACACAGACCAACACACACACACACACATATATATATATATACTAGTTGTACACGTTGACGTTCCACGGAATGAATCCATCAAGATTGCATGAATTTTAACTATACATAACGTTCTGAGAATGATCGTTATCGATTTCATTTCAAATATTTGATGAATTAATCGGTGACTTATCGAAGAAAATAATTGAAATATCACGTTGCAATAAAACCAAACCAAACAAAAAAACAAAAACGCAAAAAAATGTATGCAAAAATTGAATAATCATCTTTGATCGTTAAGTAGCTCACATTCGAAAATATGTCTATGTTAATTTATGTTAATTTTAAGAAAACATTTGCCAAGTTATTTTTTCAGTTAGATGGCGCGATTTTCAATAAGGCTAACGTTGCCGGATCTAGAGAGTTCGTTTGATATCATCCCTATCCAAGCCATGAAGACTTACAAGAGAAATCATCGATTGTTTTATTGCATACAAAAAGAAAAAAAAATCTGAATTATTAAAAAAAAAAGAAAATATTTCGTAAAATAGCGTTCATTAGTATTTTCTTTTTTTACGTGCGTGTATGTGTGAGTGATATTTCAAACAAGTCCTGAAAGCCATACGTTTGAAGACAGTTGCTGTACGGCCACTTATCTCTCATCTCACATATACGTCCAAGTAAGACGAGCAAGTAACTGCTGGAGAAGTAAGGGTGAACAGATAAGCGATCTTCTCCAATGGGCCTCTTCTCATGGATGTAGATGTGTTGGTCGTCCAGTAAGGACTTACATACATCATCTCTGTGTGGACACTGTATGCAATCAAGAAGACCTGCTTGGAACGATGGGTGATAGAGACGGATAGCGAGAGAGAGAGAGAGAGTCTGCGAACTCCTCTGTATCAGCATGACTTGATATATATATATATATATATATATATATATATATATATAAAGTGGTGGAATCTCGGATTGGCGTTTGAGTCAACCGGGTTTCGATCCCAGCTTCGGGAATCTGGCGTGTCTAGCTACACTGAAGAGTTGTGATACAACGAAACAGTCTGTCTGTGGATGACAATAGATATGTTATGGGGTTGAGCTCTCTAGAGAGGGAAGTAAATGGTTGCCACTAGCATAAAGCAAGGCTCTTCAAATGAATTGAGCTCTCAGTAGCCGTTAAGCGGGTGTATGTAAACAAAACAAATGTGATATATAAGCGTTTGAATTTCTTTCATTTGCGCTGGTTTCCTTGTGGCTGAGTGGATTGGTGTTTGAGTCAGCCGGGTTTCGATCTCAGCTTCGGGAATCTAGCGTGTCTAGCGAAACTAAAGAATTGTGATATAACGAAATAGTCTGTCGGTGTATGACAATATATATATGTATGTGTGTGTGTGTGAATCCAGCACACACATATATATGAGTCTCATACCGTTGGTTACTTCCTTTTTCATGGCCCTCAGCAGAACAATTTTCGGGACTAATATTTTCCCAAAATTTAGTAATTTGTCTCTCGACCCTGATTACGTTTCTTTCTAGAGAAGAGAAAAATATACTTTGATATTTCTCTCGCGATCACGTCACGATCATAAATTGAAAAAAAAAAGAAATCGTCGAACGTTACATACGAGGTGCATTGTACAAGCATTTATAATTGTAGATTCTTGAAAAGTCAGTATGTTATTGCTATACATCTTATGACTAACAACTTTTTATGATTTCAGCTTCAAATGAACAGCTACAGCAGGAATTGGAATACACCCTACTAAAGCCTGATTGTCATAGCTGGTGAATTTCAAAACTGCAATCTGACACTTTAGAAGAACGATATGCAATAAAATTGTGTTTTAAACTTGGAAAAAATGCCACAGAAACGTATGGAATACTTAAGACTGCTTTTCGATCATCTTGCATGAATCGAACATCAGTTTTTGAGTGGCATAAGAGATTCAAGGAAGGCAGGGAGTCTGTGAGGGATGATGAGAGGTGTGGGAGGAGTAAGGAGGTCAATACACCAGAGTTGATTGGCCAAAAGATTTGGGTTAGGGTTCGGGTTACTATGTTGCGGTTTTAAGGGAGTTCAGGAAGATATTCCTTAGGAAGAGGCCAGCACTCTTCAAATCGGGTCAGTGGCATTTCCGCAGGGACAAGGCACCAGTCCACAACTCCATCCTTCTCACAGACTATTTGACCAAGATGAGGATCAAAACAGTTCCTCAGCCTCCCTATAGTCCAGAGCTTGCTCCCTGTGACTTTCGGTTATTCCGTAAGCTCAGAGACTGTCGTTATGAGACTATTGAGTAGATGAAAGAGGCTGTGACGGATGCCATTGACACGCTCACGCAAGAAAATTTCCATGGAGTTTTCCAGAAGTTGTTGGAACGGTAGAACAAGTGCATTGCAGCCGGAGGAGATTACTTCGAAGGCGGCTTGAGTTTCATGTGTGTACTATCAATAAAAGAGCCCGTACGAAAAAGTCTGGAAACTTATCGTATGCACCTCGTAAATCAAAAGATAGAAAATTTTCTTAAGAACATTTGTGAATTCTACAACGGCTTGATTTAACGACATTGCATAATGAAAGAAGAACTAAGATAATAAAAAGGAAACCCGGATGTAATATAATGGCCGAGGGATTTCGTTTTATATATCTTGCCTTTGGGTTTAGTTAGGTTGAGAACCTCAGCACATGGGTTAGTTAGGTGCAAACTTGAGCGCAGGTGTTAACGCGCACGCGGGGAGGATGTGTCATTCACAGATGTCAAAATAAAAATCCCAGATAGGACTTGGGGATGTGAATGACGTCATGCACCGGAAGCGTGCACGGAGGATTTTGGGAGATTCGAGAAAAGTCAGTGGGATTGATTCTTGCGGTCTGAAGAAGAAGGGTGACTTTCGCTAGCTCGCAGTGGTCTTGTGACGGGTACCACACGTGTTGGCGGGGGGATATGGAAAAACCAGCATAGAAAGATTGTGCCTCTCTCCTTATGTCGAAACATTTAACTCAAAGGTAATAAAAGGTTTCGTACCTGAACTAAGAAGTCGTAAGTGTTTTTCGTGTTTCGGGATTCCTATGTTCTATGTATATATGTTATGAACATTCTATGTACATCTCATATATCTATGAATGGCTATGTTACACCGGAGACTTTTTGTTGGTTGGGATTAAAGGCATATCAACCCATATAGGTTATTTGGTTCTGTAGATAATGTTTTTAAACGAGTTTGAGTTCAATTTTTAGGACATTGTTTAATGATTTTAATTATTTCTATGTAACACTAACTGTTACAGAGCCAGATATACAGATTTGAGAAATAGACGTAGGGAATCTAAAAACACGAAACTCACGAAAATGGTTCAGGTACGAAACTTTATTCCCTTTGAGTTAAAGGTTATTCGAGGGAGACACAATCTTTCTATGCTGACTGCTTTTACATCGTCAGCTCTCAACCCAACCAACGTGCGGCGCCCGTAGCGCACAAAGCCGTCTGGCCTCGCCCAGCTCTAAATCTCGACTCTCTCATTCGGAGGCAGGAACTTAACTCACTGCTTTTTCTCAAATCACCAAAATCCTCAGCCCACGCTTCCGGTGCATGACGTCACTCACATCCCCTCGTCTCAATTTCTATCTGGGATTTTTATTTTGACATCTCTGAATGACATATCCTCTCCGCGCGCGCGTGAACACCTGCGTTAATGTTGCACCTAACTAACCCATGCGCTAAGCCTAAGTTCTCTGCCTAATTAAACCGAAAGGCAAGATATATATAACGAAATCCTTCCGCAATTATATTACATAACAATTTATTTTAACACCAGTCTGGCCAAGACTGTTGGGCTGCAGAATAAATCGACTGCATCTCTGCAGAGGTGTATGACACCCCCAACGAGTGGCCCAGTTGGTTTGGGTTGTAGAATACATTGACTGCATCTCTGCAGAGTGGGAAAACGTCTCCAACGTGTGTCATGTATACGACACTAAACAACCTGACGGTGAGGCTCCAGTAATGCTGGAGCTTTGGAGAATGTGGAGTACCCCTTCATTGCCGTTGGTCCTAGGTCCACTCTGGCTCAGCGTTGTAGCACTTGATAGGGTCATATCTATGGGTCAAATAGAACTAAACTGTGTACTTATGCTAACGTAAATTGTTTGATATAGAACTGGTTTTTGACATTGAAACAGTGTACTTATGCTAAACTGAATTGTTTGAAATAGAACTGTTTGACTGTGTATAAACAAAAACTATATTTATTCTAAATTGAAATAGAACTGATTTTAAGTATAAAAAGGGTTTGGCATTAAATAACCTACTATGCTTGATATTCCATAAAATCAAACCAAACCAAACTATTCCTTCATTCGCACCGTGTCAAATGGTTTCAAGTATTGCTATGTATCACAGACAATTCTATTCAATTATTTGTGTACGCACATTTATATGATCAAAGAGTTCTATTTTCAATAATTCAATTTAACATAAGACCTTATTTTGCCCACAGTCTAAATTGTCAAACAGTTCTAGTTGACCCATCAGGTGCTACCACTCTGCAGAGTGGACCTGGGAGCTATGGGGTACTCGATATTCACCAAAATTCCCGCATTACAGGAGCCTCACCATCAGATTATTTAGTGTTATATCCAGGACACTCTTTGGTGAGAATTTATCCTTCTGCAGAGATTCAGTCGGTTTATTCTTTAACCCCAGCTAGCAGGTCAGAGATTCTTTGTGAGACGGCATTGGTTTGATAATTCATACTGGCGTATAGAGTATATTCATCTGCGTGGCTTTGAAATTACACACAGACTGAAGGAATGCACAACGTATTACCTGCAGAGGGGTAAGACCTGCCCCCCCCCAATGAGTGTCCTGGTGATGTGACACTAAACAGTCTGATGGTGAGGTCCCAGTAAGGCTGGGGCCTTGGGGTATACGGGGCACCCCTTCATTGCCATTGCTCCCAGGTCCACTCTGGTCCGGCGTGGTAGCACTTGATAGGCCTCTATCTATGGGTTAAATAGATCTAAGTGCATACTTATACGAAACTGAATTGTTTGATTAAACTGGATAGCTTGAAATAGAAATGTTTTTGACAATTAAACCGTACTTACATTTAAACTGAATTATTTTAAATAGAACTGCTTTTTTTCATTGTAACTGTATTTACACTAAATTGAATTGTTTAACATAGAACTGTTTTGACATTTAACTGAGTGTAAACAAAAAACTGTACTTATACTAAACTGAATTAGCTGACTTTAGACTGCTTGATTAAACTGAATAGCTCGAAATAGAAATGTTTGTTACAATTAAACAGTACTTACATTTAAACTACGTGCTTATGCTAAACTGAATTATTTGAAATTGAACTGTTTTTGAAGTTGAAACTGTAATTACACTAAACTGAATTGTTATATATAACTGCTTCAATAAACTGAATAGTTTGGAATAGAAATGTTTTTGACAAACTGTGTACTCATGCTAAACTGAATTGTTTGAAATAGAACTGATTAATTACATAAAAATGGATTTGGCGTTAAATAACCTACAAGGGTTGATATGCCATGAAACCAAACCAAACCAAACCAAACCAAACCAAACAACGTACCACCGCACCAACTACCACGATACTACCTACTACTGGGATTTCCTTTTACGGCTTAAACTGCTTCGGTCAAATAATATACGCACCGCAAACTAATAAAATATTGTAAAACTTTTGATTCGTCCTCGTATACAACCCAAACTGCTATTATAAGGTGTTATTGCTAAACACTACAATACTGAAAATTTGTAGCTGAAAAAAAAATATATTCATATTCATATATATGTTTTGTACTTTGGAACTTAAATATATTCAAATACTGAGTAACAGAGCTGTAGTGTTTGGTCGTTAATAATGTCTAATAATATCAGTTTTTACCGTGTAATGTTTCACTGGAAGAAATTAAATAAATTAAAACCTTTGATAAAATAATTGCGTAGCTGTACTTATTT